>WPIO01000127.1:667500-862500 GCA_009760855.2 Cristatella mucedo | reverse complement strand
TTTAGAATATCAGCACCGAATCTCACGCCTCTGCCATCGAACTTCTTTTAGTCCGTTGAGCAGATTGAGGTGTCATCGCTCATCCGGCCCCAAGTCAAAGGTCAGACTTGGCCCAACATGCGACCGTTAGATAGCCATATCGCATTACTGCCGCCCTGAGGTACTGAACCTCGCTTGGGTACACTGAGAACATAACTTGATTGATATATTTCAAGTCACCAGCGGTACTTTTCCTGATAATAGAGCTAGGTAAGCACTCAAGCGATGCTCTCCTTGATGCATTGGCGACAGATATTAGGCCCCGCTCATGCCACCACTAAATATTGTTTCGATGTCACATCCACTAGCACGGGTAAAGTCTTGGCGCCGGAAAGTGAAGCACGCCGACGCACGGGCTCGACTTTCCTGATCGTAATGGGCTCGCCGAATGAGTGTCATTCCATCGGGCGCTAGCTCTGCTCCGCCAGGGTGCTCCAGCTGCTATCTTGACACCAGCCGCCCACCTGACAGCGAGAGTCTCGCACACGGGATAGCTAGCAGACGAAGGTAGCTAGCCGACGGAGATGGTTAGCAGACGATGATAGCTGGCAGATGACGGTGTCCTGACCGCCATTTCGATACCACGCCCAGCGACTCGTCGATCGCCCCAGAGGCCAACAAGCGGAGGTTCATCTACTGAAAATGTGCAACGGCACCCAGTACTTTGACAGTCGGTTCACGCTTTATTTCCGGCTGAGCTCATTCCGCCGGATCTTCTAGGGTGGCTTTGCTGGAAAAGAAGGGCGAAGCCACTGGATCGCTTCAAAGAGACCCGCGTGCGCGGCTCTGGCAACAGCGAGAGCAGACAGAGTGAGGCGCTGCAGATCTTCGGCAGCTACGGTGGTGCCGGCACTTTTTAGCACCAGCGTTTCCGTTCGTCTCCTTGGTCACCTATGAAGGTCATGCATACTATGACCTTGAATGCCGACGTGCGAAGCCGCTCGCTCCGAAACTAGTGCCGTTTGCTGTAACGTCGCTTCCCCTGCAGTGTAGGTGTCTAGCATGCTAGAGCATACCTCTCCCCCCCCCCAGGCCGGAGTATGCCCAGGGTTAAGACGGCCTACGCACCTTTATATTCCGGACTATATTATGGTGTAGGTCACTTTATACCCCTCTGGGCCAAAATAATACACCATCATATCAATAGTTTTGAGCGATATACACATGAATCTTTAAGTGGTGACTCACTAATCCGCAATGGCTCCGACCCTGAAACCGCTTCCTCTGTTCTCCCCGTTATAATCTTAAGGCACTAGTTGCTCAGATATCTCGCCTGCCTCATTCTGTCTAAAAGCAGTCGCTGGACTTTAATCCAATTGAGCTCACGTGGGACTACCTGGACCGATGTTTCAGTGCTGAGCCCTCCCTACGAAGATATTTTAACCACCGTAACTTTGAGAACATAATAAAGCAGAATACGATTACCATAACAAACAGTGCCCTAGTAGCATAAGTGCTGAGTGGTTTGAGGGAGTCGTTAAAAATACGAGGGTATGTCTCTTTTTTAAGCGGCATTGCCGAGATTACAATTTCTATTTGCTAATACGCTAAGATTCTCGATCAACATGATGGATAGCCTTCTGGCAGCTAGTTTTTGCCAGAAGTACAGCCATACCGTAGCAAAAACCGCTGTAGTCCGTGTCGTAGCTGCGAAAGCGTTTTAAGAGTTACACAGATTAGTGCACTTTTAAGCGAATTATTAAATTTCAAAGTTACATTTAAAGCTATAGCCGCAGACCTTTAATGCGTCCACCATAAACACTTTCATGATAAGAAATCGTAAACTTACAGAAAGGCAAAGCCGTGGAATTTATACAATTAAATACAAGCACAAATCTAAAGCTCAATAGCGCTCTCTCTGCTACAACTGTTCAAAGTTTAACGATGATAACAAAGTCGAAATAATCACCCTTGTTTACAAGATCAAGTGCACGTTCTGCTGGTGAACGAAGATTGGAGCTAGCGGGATAAACTAACCAATCTATGCGGTCACCAGCTTGTGTCTGACGACGTCACAACTCACTAGATTCGCTGTGGCCACGATCTTGGCATCAATTGCCCAGCCTCTATCCCGAGAGATGCCAGAATTACTCATCATATATTCATTCACATCTTGGTTCAAGTTGCCGCAAAGTTCTTTTGTCACAGAAGTGTTCACGTGTTCGGTGGATGAGTTTGTCTCAGAGAAGAGAATGGCTGTTTTCTGATGCCCTCAAGAATGTAGTGATATACCGGTAGCTGCAGTTTCCATCACCATTGGTTTTATGTAGACACTATGGTTTTCCAAGGTCACGTGATGTTCCAAATGCTACAGATTAATCAAAAAAAGACCGAGAGCAGTGCTCAACAACTTTTCTTCCGGGTTGAAGTCTAGGTTTGCTCATATTTGGCTGATATGCGAATGGCATCAACATCTGGTTTTATCTCGAGCGGTCTTTTTAGTGTCGCTTGCTTTGGGCATTATTCGTCATAGTTGACGGAATAGCTACAAAGGAATGGGACGATGGAGAAGCCTCCTCTGCATACTGGTGAAATTTAAGGTTTCTAGCCCAGTAGGCCTTTCTCGTAAATCTTGTTGGTCTGATTGTTCTTAAGTTTAGTCCGTCGTTTGGTGTAGGATTCCACAACTGTGTAGGGTCCGATCACGCTTGATTCCATTGAAAACTCTATGAATTAGGCGAACGGCCATGTTTAGTGCAAGCTGAAGAAGATATGTTAACCCTAACGATGTTATTTTTGTTGTTTATTCAGCATGCTTCCATTAAACATTCGATCGTGCTTCCTTTGCAGCAAATTTAAAGTGCCTAGATAGAGATTGAGTTCTCTCAGGGCGCTATATCAAATGTATTAGGATTGGTGTCTTTGAAACCCGTACGGATAGCATTGCATGACTGTAGGCGGCTAATCACTTGGGAAGAGCACAAACTGCACCCACACAAATCCCGAGGTCAGAGGGCAGTGGGCAGGTCAGAGGGCAGTGACCACTGATAGCAGCTAGCGAGCGGATGCAGCCTATCAGCCACTGAGGCAGACTTTTGAATAAACGCCTTGAATGACAATGAGCTGTCGAATTTCACCCATACATGTCTAGTACAAGGTGACTGTTTTGAATAAATATTGCCTATTGACAGCTCAAAATCATCTATTTTAGCAAAAAATATACGTTTTCAATAGGATAGACCTCTGTTTTGTCATCAATGAGCTTAAGAAAAATTCAACCCGTCCAGCCATGAATATCGCAGAGGCAGAGATTGAGCTTGGCTATAGCGGAATGAGCCTCAAAAAGGTCAAATTATGAGTAACGGTATCGTCTGCATGAAAGTGCTAGCTAAGAGTGTTCTGTTAGGTAATCTGTTCAAGACGTGTGTAAGTGCAGAACAGAGGGGGCTCCAGTACTGATCCCTGAGGGATGCCACTGGTCAAAGGACGAGGCAACGAAGTAAACCATCCACTGGAAATAACCTGGGAATGACAAGTCAGAGAAGACTTGTGCCGCGATAAAACAGTTCCTGATAATTCGATAACAGTCTGATGGCGAGATCAGAATTATTCGTGCTCCAAGGTAGATCTTAGATCGAAGACAGAGTTAATAGGATAGGACAAGTCACTTTAATACTGTCATTTGAAAATAGAATGCCATCGGCTATCCTGGCTATATCAGTTCGATTCGCCTGGCAGCGATTTAAGCTTGACTGAAATCTGGAAAACAAGTTGTAACTTGCTAAGTGAGCAATTAGCAGCTTTGCCCACGCCTTTCTTAATGACATTTGATAGACGAAATATTGAATTTAGATTTGAAATATTTAATTTAAAAATTTAGATAGCGGAAGATGTACCGTGTTAAGGGCAGTCTTGAACACTGTTTTATGAAGCCTGGGTCTGATGAAGGTCTAGTTAATTTCGAAGACTTCTTTCGAGTCTACAGCCGGAAGCTTGAACAAAGCCAGAGCCTCTTTTTTCACGCATTAATCAAAGTCCTGCCATTTAGACCCAAAACATATTCATGAGGCAGGTAAACAATTTGCTGGCAAGTTCTCAGAGGTATTACTCCCAAGATAGTAAAGGCTCAGTCGAAACGTTTTCAGCCTCTTTTACTAGTAGAAAAAATGTGCAAATTTGTGCTTCCATAGAACCTTCTCACACTAAAGCGATTTCTGAATCACCGCCTATGACCTTCGTCAAAATATTTTGCGAGGTTTCTGCCTGCGACTCGGCTATCTTCATAAGGTCTAGTAAAACGAGCTCACTTCCTGAAGACTCTATATCATCATCTCTGTGGTTTTCACTGGCAGACTGATTTAGCCAAGTAAACCGAGGTTTGTAATGCTTCCCTGGAACAATGGATTGTACCCAAGTCCTTCAAATCGACCATCGTTAGATCGATGCTGAAAAAGCCTGGATCAGATACAGAAGTCCTTGCAAACTATTGCCTAGTTTCCCTATTTCCATGATTGGAAAAAGATTCTTGAAAAAATTGTCCCTAACCAAGTGGTAGAACTCACTCTTAAGCAGCTGGTAGAACTCACTGAAAAGAATGAAATCGTAGAGAAATTTCAATAGGGGTTCAAGAGGCAGCATACCACTGAAATTGCTCTCCTCCGTGTTCCCAATGACATCATGTGAGCCTATGCAGCGACCATGACATTCACTGTTCTAGAACTGCTCAATCTATCAGCTGCTTTCAACGCCATTTCTCGCAATGTCCTACGTGGACGATTAAGAACAACGATTGGTCTGGCAGACAAGGCACTGGCGCGGTCTAAATCGTACTTGTCTGATCGTGTTCAATCCGCGTCGCGTGCGGTCAGGCCTCATCCACCAGGCCAGTCACCTGTGGAGTCCCTCAAGGGTCTCCCAGCACTCGGTGCCCTGCTGTGCTCCATTTGCAGTCAAACTTTGGAAAAGTGATTAAGACCCATGGAATAAGATGTCACTTTTATGCAGACGACATGCAGCCGTATTTTTCGTTCAAACCGTTTGAATCTGCTACAGTAACTGATAAACTGAATTGTTGTCTTGTCGATATTCGATCCTGGTTGCCGAAAAATTTCTTGAATATAAACAGATATAAAACTGAACTGCTGCTCAAAAGACACCCTAAGCATGTAGCAGGACTAGAAGGCTTTGCTTTTCTAATAGATTACGCTGTTGTGCCGCCATCACAACGTGCTCGAAATTTAGGTGTAGTTTTCCACAACTATCTAAATTTCGAATGTTTATTTAAGAAGACTGCTTCCATGACAGGCCATCACGGCCGATCAATATCTCAAATTAGGTGCAGACTTCCATAGTGTCGTGCACAAAGAAATTAACTGGCTCCTTATATCTGTCTCGGCTAGGTTATAGTAATTCCCTTTTGGCTGGGATACCGAAAAAAGCCACTAGGTCGCTGCAGCAGGCTATGAATAGGGCTCCAAGGCTAGTTTGAAAATCCCAGAGTTTTAACTGTGTGTCTCCTTTGCTAAAAGAGCCAAGATGGCTTCCGGTTCATCAACGGATACGTTTTTTTCCCTTCGCTGACCCTCAAGGCCCGCCACGGCTTGGCTCCTCCATAACTAGCTGTACTGCTGCACCAGTTTCAGCCTCCTCGTGCCCTCAAGTCCTGTGTGGACAATAAATTAGCTGCCCCATTTCTCAGCTTAAAGATTGTTTGCGAGAGAAGCTTTAGCTCTACAGGTTCGACACTGCGGAACTCACTTCAACAATTCTTATGCAGCGGAAACTACTCTCCTGCTGCCGACTATGGCTCATCCTTTCCAGTGACCTGAGCTGCTACTTCCGTGCTACTCACTACCTCAACTGCTCTCCTGACTCTGCTTTGCTTCCCACTTTCACTTTGTGGCATGAGATGAAGTCTGTTGGCTACCGAATGTGTACCAAAAGCCACTTAGGCTGTGAGTGCGACATAACTCTCCTGCGTAACACCCACACAATGTATTTGCCTTTGTGGAGTTCCAGACGGAGATACATTACACTGAACTACATTAAAATATTGGTTGGTGGTTAGAGAAAAACTCAGGATCATCGGTTGGTGTTTCAAGAATAAATTGAGGTTTTTAAAAGCGGATTGCACAATACGCGGGCCAAGATAAGCTAATCCCGTGGGCTGGGGTAGGAGATAGCCAGTCAACGACTGTAAATAGAACTAGTACAAGAGTCGGATCAGCAGGTGACGAGCTTCATTTACTATTCTTCACTAGATTATAGATTATAGATTATAGATTATATTATACCTCTGAATATTTTCTCTTACGCTATGAGTGCATTGCTAAATTGCATACACTTGGGGTTCGCAGACTTGTAGGTAGGTGAAACTCCGATTAAGTGATGAGGCACGCACTCCTAACTTATCTTGTATCCAACACTAAACTTGCGACTCTCTAACTTCCGACAGCAATTCAACTAAAAAGCAGACGTCCGAATTCACTGCAACTTAATTTGCTTCGGCGGCTTCTGTAAGAATGGCCAAGCAGTTGGAACGTGCGGAATACAAAAGACTAAAACTCGCATTCACGCGCAGCACGCACTCACTTCTCTTCAACCCCCACTGGGTCGGGCGAGGAGTGCATCGGACCGTGTCGCGCCAGCGCTCCCGAATCGGACCAACTGCCGTCGCGGCCGTCGCGGCCGTCGCTCCCGCAGCCTTCATGCAGCCCTCTACCGTCCTGACCGTCTATCTCAGCGATCTTCTACCAACTTGTCAGAAAGTGAGTCATCTTCGCAGACCCACCAATTAGCTCATGGCAATTAAGCGATTGTACCTTGCTGCACCGTCTCCTGTGGTGACGCCAGCTCCCACGACGGGCAAAGCAATACTTTACTAGCACAGTCATCTCTGCGGCTCGCGCTTCGCGACGGACGCCGCGAGCAGCGGTACTGCAGCAGGCACTCAGGCAGCCTGCAGGCCGAGCAATCGGTGACGCCCGCCCGCCTGGCACATCTGCTCAGTGACGGCAATGGCCGCGAAGCAGACAATTGCTAGGGCTTTGACTGCTTCTGACAACTACTTTAATTGGCCGAATTGAAAATCTCACTGTCATGTATACGCTTTTTAGATATCGGCGCAAGTTCTTTGTCGCATGTCAGCGGAAATCTGTTGCAACTGTTCTCCGTTTGTACAATTGCCACTAAACAATTTGAAATAATTAAAAGAGCTAATCACAGTTAAGAAAAACGGGCATGCTTTTCGTTATCTTTCAGACAGGGTGCTTTCTGGCCTTCTGCAGGGCTACAGTTTGGCCTAGCTGATTTTACACGCCGCCGGGGATGAGCCGTTTTAAGGCTAGGGTATAAAGTTGCCACTACCTTTCAACCCCGGCGTCCACTCTGGGCTGCTATCTGCTCTGGCCGATCTACGCCGGGTTGAAGGCCGGCGCGCTATTTCGGAAGCAATTAGCTTTAAACATTCATTAACCTTTCTTAAGAATGGAGACCGAGCGGATGTCGGATTCTTACGAATACAGAAGCGGCAAGCATAAAGCAGGCTCGCTGTTTGCCAATGGGCGGAGCTCGAGTCAGATTTCCGCCGGTACCTGTCAGATTACTAGCCAGTCACGCAGTGTCGCCAGTCCGAGCATGACAGTCACCGCTAGAGGCACTACACTGCTGTCTGAGCGGGCTGCACCGGAAGCTCGCGGGAAGAGTTAAAGACGTCCACTCGCCGCGAGCGCGTGCCTCGCGCGTGTCTTGCAGTTATTCGCGAGCGGCGAGTGGACCTGTTGAGATATTTATTTAATTATTAAATGTTATATTTAATTATACATTAAATATAATGTCACAAAATTAAATATTAAATATAATATTATATTTAATTATTAAATATATTTAATATTAGTCACATTATTGAGATATTGACTAATTCTTTTGGCTTCAGGAATTCGGGCGACGGATGCGGTGGAGCGGCAGCGAGCAGGCGGCGAGCGAGCAGTGAGACCGAGGTCAGGTGACCAGGTGATGACTGATATTCGTTATTCGCGGTTCGCGATCTGTAACGGCCGAGAAGCGGATCAGGCACCTGGGCATCGGGCATGCGCCGTGCAGTGTATCTGTAGGCCGGGCTTTCGTCGGTAGCTCACTGATTGCTACCGAGAGTGCTCCAGATTGCTATGCAGTACGTCGTTTTTACGCAACTACTCTCCTGCTGCCGACTATATTGCACATCCTTTGCAGCGGTTCGGAGCTGCTACTCTTCCAGGCTACTCGCTACCTCAACTGCTCTCCCGACTCTGCTACGCATACCACTTTCTCTTTGTTTCGTGAGACGAAGTCTGTTGGCTACCGAATGCGTACCGAAAGCCGCTTAGGCTGTGTGTGTGCTATGCTAAACTCTCCTGCGTAACACCCATATGGTCTTTATGGCTGTGTGGAGCAAACAGACGGAGATACATTACATTACATTACCTTACTCAAGATTCTTGCATGGCCAGCATTTGTCGTCGCGCGTCAGCTGAGACAAGTGAATCCACAAAATTTCCACCCACTGTGCGGATTCGCTCTCATTCAATGTGCTGCAGATGACTGCAACGGCCCGGTCCCTTGCCGAAATCCATTTCAATCCCCCTCACTCCTCTGAAATACGCTGATCAGCGACCAGAACGCCTACACTAGAAGCTCTAATCGTGATTGCACGCTGCTCTACTTTTTATTTATTTCGGACTCACATGATTTCGCTACAATTGCTGTTTCATTCTTCATCAATTGACTGCAATGGCCCGGGCCAATACCCAATCCACAGTAATCTTATCCCAATCTACCAGAATGCTTACACATTCAAGTTCTAATAGTGATTGAACATTGCTCTAATATTTGGTTATTGTGCAATCGCGAAACTTCAATACAATTGCTTCCACCATTCTGCACCATGACACTGCAATCGCATGTAATTGCCCTGGTTAATACGGCAATTTACAACAATCCGAGGCAATATACCCCATAACTGATTTCCAAACACTTCAATTGGGAATGCACTTTACAAAGCACACTGTTTTAAAGTACAACGTCATGTTATCCAACTGCATTCGTATAATCTCGGGCAATAAAGTGCAATCTATAGCAATGGCTTGGCTCGAAGCAGCAATGCACTAAAGTCCGTGGCAAATCGGCCACAAATCGGCTGCACGAAGCTCCAATTGTCGTTGAATTTAACATTTAATTGCGTTCAAAGCGAAACTGTAAAATTGTCAAGCTATTTCGCACGTTATTTGCAAACAATGTACGGCAATCGATGGCAATGGAAGGCGTCAATACTCAAATCGTCAATCAAATTGTCAAGAAACGCGCTGCACGAAGCTCCGATTCCCATTCCACATAACATCTTACTGCTGCCTAAATGCAACCCCATCTGTTTGCTCAATCTCGGACAATGCATAGCAATCGACGGTAATGGCCCTGGCAAATACGGCAATCCATTACGATCCATCCAAATCACCGGAAATCAGCTGGGCCAAGATCAAACTTTTCTTGCATGTCGCAGCTCACTGCCTTTAAAATTCAAGCATCCTTTCAACCAATCGCCCACATACAATCTTGACATATAAATTGCAATTGAAAGCAACGGGTCAATACCACAATTTGCTGCTGATCAACGAGAAAATGGCAGTTCGAAGCTCCAATTTCCAATACATTAAACATTTTTTTGCGTCCAAAGTGAAAGCATGGCATTCTCAAGCTAATTTCTTCTTTAACTGCCGGAAATGAACACCAATGGACAGCAATTGCCCAGACCAATACTGCAATCCATCTCATTCCACCACAAAATGCCCCGACATTGATTTCTCAATGCTCCAATTTTGAATGCATATTAAAAAGCACTCTGTATAAATAGCAATCACATTACTTTATAACCGTTGCATTTGTACAATCTCGGGCAATCAATAGCAATCTACGGCTATGGCTCGGTCTGAAGCATCAATGTGCTACAATCCGTGGCAAGCAGACCACAATTTGGCTTCACAAACCTCCAATTGTCATCGTATTAATAAGTCATAGTGTTCAAAGTGAAACCGTAGAGTTTTTAAGCTATGCTTACATTAATCACCGATAATGCATAGCAATCGACAGCAATGGTACGGGCCAAGACCGAAATCCATGGCAAATCTGCTAGAAATCGGCTGCACCAAACTCCAATTTCCATTCCACGTAACATCTCACTGCACGCTTAAATACTTTCAAAGCAGTCTGTGCGTTCAATCTCAGGCAATGCATAGAAGTCGACTGAAATGGTCCTAGAAAATAAGGCAATCCATCATGATCCATCAAAATCACCGGAAAGTGACTAGACCAAGCTCAAACCTTTCTTACGTATCACAGCACACTGTTTTTAAAGAGTATGAACATTCTTTCAACCAATCGCGAACGTGCAATTGTGAGCAATGAATGGCAATTGACAGTAATTGCCAGGGCCATAACTCCAACCCACGGTGGCTCGACGAGAAATTGGCAGTGCTACGCTCCAATTGTCATTGCTTAAAAAAATTTGCAACGTCCAAAGTGAAAACATGGCATTTTCAAACTGCTTTGCTCGTTAACTGGCAGCAATTCATGGTAATCAATAGCAATGGTCGGGGCCGATTCATCAATTCGTGGAAAATTGACATGGTTGGCTTCGTGAAACTGCAGCTCTTATTCCACGTAACAGCTAACTGTGTGCCTGCTTAATTTGTACCCATTCTGCGAGTTCAATCTAGGGCACAATGCATGAGGATTGAAGGCAATCGAGGGCAATTGAAGGCAATCGACTTCGGCGGCACTGCCTTTATTGCAATATTGATATTACTTCAGGTATTGCATCACACTTTTTCTTAAGTGGGATACAATACCTGATGGTACTGAAGCTTTGCATAGCCTACGTGTAGTGGACTTCCGACGGATAGCAGAAAATTGCTTTATTGCATTGTGGCGGTTACGTTATTTGGGGCTTCGAAATGGTGTCATAAATATATTTCCTTTGTATAGCACCCCAAGAGAACTAAATTTTTATTCAGGCGCTTCACATATGCCTCCGGGCTCGAGCCCATGACCTCAGCCAGACCTTAGTGGGGGCGAGCACCTAAACCGCTGGACCACCCCAGCTCGGCGATCATACCTGATTTGCATTTAAGGAGTTTCACAAAGTTTCCTTGTTTTATTTGTCTACGGGATAGCCACGACGATAGTACGAACTGTCAGAAAAAGAACAACATCAAGTAGAAGCGGACTGAAGACCCTCAAAAAGTGTTAACATCACCATCCATTTGCTATCAATTGTGACCTCATCAATCAATTTTCTGTGGCTCAAGACAATGAGCACACGTCTTTCAAGTACTTCGAACATGTCTGCTCACAACTGTCAGAGGCAGAGGTCGAGGCACTATCTTTGTCGGACCACAGATGGAGGAGATTGCAGAGTTTGACAGCTTCACAAATACTGCTGAACAGAACGAGAAAGAGACTTCGAACCGTTTCGCTGTGTTATGTTACTGTGTCTCCGGCTGCAGCAGCGCTCGCTGGTGGAGTCTCACAGAGACACGAAGACGCGAGCGGGCGATTGTGAGCGGTGAACGAGACTCTCGTCGTTATTCCCCTAGCGGGTGCATATATGAGCTAAGGGCTGACTCACCGCAGATAAGGGAGTGCATCCGTGGTGAGCCACCGTGGCGGGCCACATGCCCAGATCAAAGGCCGCACCGAGCCAACCGTCCAACCACCTGCCCATATCAAAGGCCGCACCGAGCTATCCAACCTTTCTTACGAATCGCAGCAATTGCTGATGGCCTCTTGAAGCTGTGTACGCATAAATCTTCCACCTTTAAATTCACTGTATCGAAATACTCAGTGGGTGGACCACGCGGGGGGGGGACCAAGCAGGAACGTGATCAAGCTTGTGTGCCTCCTTCTCTGACTGTGCTGTGCAGGGCCATGCTGCACTGCCTCTCCTAAAGGCCGTTTCCATAGAGGCAAGAGCTGACGTTGCCATTGGGGTTTTTTAAGAGGGGTGTGCAATGGATTGGCCAGTCCCTACGAATACTCAGGATTACCTCCGCTGGTTCTCCGCTTGTTTGTCCAAAAACAGGAAGGTCTTCGAAAAGGTCAATCTGCTTCTCTCTCCAATCAGCTATGAATTTTCTGCGCCGGGGTGGCGTGCGACGATATGAATCGGAGATAGGCGTGTACACCATTCAATTCCGACATTTTCTGCATGCTTTCTCTTCATTCGTCGTTGCAGTTGGCTGATGGTCTAGAACTCGTATGCTCACAACAAAAGCAGCGGAGATTGTGAATAGAGCAGCTGCCCTCTCACCCAGTCCGCTGAGATGACGCATTACTGCCAGCATGGGGCAACATAACAATGGGATAACACAACAAAGTCTTCATTTCCTTGAATGCAAACGCAAGACTTCGTATTTTCCTGAGCGGCAGAGATTACTGCCACCACTTGCTGCTAGCTTACAAGAAGTTTGACAGGCTGCATCGAGGGAGCTGCCAAAGACTGGAGCTCGAGTGACGATGGATCGACAATTGCCATCGTTATTGACTCCAGAGAGCAGAGGGATGAGGGCACGAGTTATGCTCAGGTAGCTTACTAGTGGATTTCAGCCAGCTCTAGGTAGCAGCAAGCAGGTCAAAAGCGTCATCAAGAATGGCATCGGGTATTAGTCGGCGGCAATTCACATTCCATAAAAATAATAATAATTCATTTATATAGCGCCCTAAGAGAACTGAATCTCCATTCAGGCGCTTCACATATGCCTCGGGGCTCGAGCCCACGACCTCAGTCAGACCTTGGTCAGGGCAAGCACCTTAACCGCTAGACCAAACCAGCTCGGCACGGGCAAGTGAGTGGCCGCAGCAGCTATCTAGCACGCTTGGGACAGTTGACCACTAAATTAGAGCTATTGCAGGAGCATAGCCTGAGCTCTGAGCCTCGAAACAAACTGGAGATATTGGCTATAAACCCATTAAGCCTGGTTTAGACAGCGAGTCTTGCTTCCTACCTGCATCCTACCTACTCGGGTCTTACTTCGGTCTTACTGTTTGTCGGAGGTTTAGACAGCGGCGTTCTTTGCTTCAAGTCTTGCTTCATGCTGGCTCCGCCCACTGAGCGTTCGGGAAGTAGCTGCAGCGTTTGGGAAGTAGCTGCAGCGTTTGGGAAGTAGCTGCAGCGTTTGGGAAGTAGCTGCAGCGTTTGGGAAGTAGCTGCAGCGTTTGGGAAGTAGCTGCAGCGTTTGGGAAGTAAGCGTTTGGGAGTAGCTGCAGCGTTTGGGAAGTAGCTGCAGCGTTTGGGAAGTAGCTGCAGCGTTTGGGAAGTAGCTGCAGCGTTTGGGAAGTAGCTGCAGCGTTTGGGAAGTAGCTGCAGCCTTTGGGAAGTAGCTGCAGCGTTTCTTTACGGCCGTGCTTCACTAATGCAATCGCCAATAAAATGAAAGGAAATGTCCTCTAAATCGCCTTTGCTGCTCTCCAACTCAAAATAAAGATAACTGATATTCCTTTTCAAGCATTCACGCAGTGGGCGTGACCTGAGCGGTGCTTGCGATCGGTCACTCCCTAAGTCTTGCCCGAGACTTGGCCGCAGAAGTAGATCTGGGTTTGGCTGCTGAGTCTTCGTCGAGTCTTCCCTAAGTCTTGGACCGCCTCGGCCGCGTTGGTGACACGAAAGAGCCAAGTTGGTAAGAAGCAGGTAGGAAGCAAGACTCGCCGTCTAAACCAGGCCGAGCTTCTCTGGCTTCGGTAATCTCCTAAGCCTCGATCTGCTGACACTGGGTTTACACCGGGGGGGGGGAGCCGGAGGGTGAGGGTCACCTATGAGTCATTCGAACGACCCGGATGTATTAGGGACTTTTTTCGGGTCAGGGCGGCACCGTGAGGTGTCCATCAGCCATTCGCCTGGAGACCAGAGCAAGCGCCCTCGATCGGCAGCTATGAGTGGGCAAGGACGGTCTAGTCGATCTCGTCGCACCGATCGCTCGGAGGAGAGGTCGAGCGATCGATGCGCTCCAGCCGCCAGAGGTCGCGCTGGCCACGACAAGCTGGACTCAGGCCGTAGGCAACATCGCACTCGGAGGACGAAGGTAAATGGCCGCCTGCGTCCTCCAGCATGGACCGAGCGGTCTGCACTGCCCCAGGCGGCAGCTCCTGCAGTAGCGCCCTTGTGCTTTCCCTGGCGCTACTTTGAGGTCGAAACTCAGCGGCGTGAATTCGCGGAACTAGACGGCTTATCCCTGTACTGATGGGGGCCGTCGCAACTAGGTGAGTGCCACTTGCCTATGGGTTTGAGTTCCGTCGGCCCATAGTCTATCCATGCTGCCTGCAGGTCCTCGACAGGACTGGCAATTATGCCCTCGTAACTACCTGCGAGATTTATTACATAAGCCCACCTTAGGCAGCCCGAAGCCTCTAGTGGGAGTCAAAGACAGAGATCGCTTCACAATCCAACAAGGAATCCTTCGAGAAACAGCTGATCGCTTGCTGCCTCTGCGAGAGCAGATTGAGCTGCTTCCGAAAAAAGCCTGTCCAGAATCTTGACGTTTGCTTGCTGTCTGTGCAAACAGAGGCTAGTGGGCTGCGAGCTAAGATATGTAGGTTTCATGTCAAGTGGCTCCTTATGTAATGTATCTCCGTCTGTAACTCCACAAAGTCATAAAGACCATGTGGGTGTTACGCAGGAGAGTTTTGTACAGCACACTCACAGCCTAAGCGGCTTTTGGTACGCATTCGGTAGCCAACAGACTTACTTTAACGCTACAGCAGGCGACTGATCTTCGATTTATAGTTCTATTGATATTTTATTGACCAATTGATAAGTGCCAGCCTTCTCGTTATTCCCGAAATAAAGTTCTGCTCCTTTTCGATCGGACACTTTTACCGACGTATAACTTACGTTGCTGGGTAGTGGCAGCTGGGTAGTGGCAGCTGGGTAATGGTGGCTTTTCAAGCTGCACTGCCGCCTTCGGCAGTTCGACTCGGCAGGAATCGAGCTGTTAGTTAGCCTTTGAGGTGCACCCAATATTTGAGCGCCCCTTTGAGGCATATCCAAATAGCCACTAGCCCAATGTTAGACGAGTTCACTAGTGCACTATGCCTGGCAGCTGTATCATTTTTTCTTCTCTGCACAAGACCAAAAAGGTACCTGAACTTGATTTGTGCACAATCGAGCCCACCTTGCAGTCCACTTCTGGGATTCAATTATATTGCATCCCTGCTACCAATCGTCAGTAAGGGCCGAAACATGGTCGGAGGCCAGCCCTAATCAGTTGTGCTAGTGCTACCAGATCCTTCTCCTGTATGCTAAACACTTCGGCCACTGGCCTGTGATGCTGTTGCTGAATGCTCCAGATGATATTAGACTAGAGGCCCCAGGGAGAGGTCGCTGCTAGATACCACAGGCTACGGAGAGGTAATACTAATTATTATTATAACAACAATACACTTGTATAGCACCATCAGAGAACTTTCTGTCTCTAGGCACTTCACCTATGCTATAAAGGAAACACGATCAATGGTTTGTGGTAGCATGCTCAATGTCAACAAGCATGATTTGGTTAGAAGTTTCATGTACAGGGTCAACATGCAAATATGATTTGTGGCAGTGTGCACCTGCCTGCTTGCATAAGCATACAAACTACGAATTACATGGACCCACAAAATACTGTGATAAATAGATCCGTGTTTAGCTTTTGTTTATATATTGTCAAGTCAGGGAATGTCGTGATGTCAGTTCCAGTGAGTTGACTTCCAGTGATTTGAGCACCAGGCTTTGGGAGCATACGATCTAAAGTCACTTTTCCAAAGGATTTGAGGCTCTCACGAGATGTAGCAAAAGGATTTGATTCGGAAAACCTGGCGATACAACGTCTTGCCTGGTGGAGCAGTAGATCTGAGGTCACTTGGAGAGGTAGGAGTCTACAGACTGACCATAGGCAGTCTGTAGACTGTAGATGTTCGGATGGCTAATGCAGGCCGGACCTTAGCCACTCTGGATTATAATAGTAATAATGATAATAGTAATAATGCATTTAAATGGTGCCATCAGAGAACTTGGTCTCTTTCTAGGCACTTTTACATATGCCACCTAGATGCTCATTGGAGTAGTAGTTTACTTAAAAGAAAGGGTCGTCTTAACCAGTCAGGCTGTTACAGGTTATGAAAGAGCTATAAGCTTGCAACAGTATCAACACGATATTGGATAGCTAGCCACTAATGCATGAACACATCAAGCAGATAAGCCGGCACTGTTTATTTGGAATAAGTTTGCTGCTGCTGCTGCCTAGCCCTACAATAAAGTGCCAAAAGGTAGGAAAAGATGTAATTTCTTTGCATTTCTAACTGGTACCAGGTTTGCTGTGCGGAGGACGGCAGCTTTAGTGCACTCGATACCTTTGCCTTGACATACCTGTGCTATCTTAACTTTAAGACTCAGCTTGCTGCTGCTGCTGTACACCTCAGTAGAGCCGCCTTGCTTGAGCTTGCTTGAGCATAGTCCATCGTGGTGGCACGTTAACTTGACCTCTGATCGGTTGAATTGGTATTGAATTGTTAAGATGCTAGGCATTGAGGTTCAAGCTGACCTCACGAGAGTAGCAGCAAAAAGTGCAATCGGTCGAAGTCATTAGCTGTAAATGTCAGAATGCGAGGTCACTGGTGGCAAATACAGCAATGGTTGTGCACTACACAAGCCCGACTGCTTACTTTATTCCGTTTAAGCGATCTAGATAGTGGCAAGTTCCACTGCTACGGCTAGGTCTGCCTGAAAGCCTAGCATTAGCCACGGCTATAAAATCCTGTCCAGGTCGTAGGTCCAGGTTTAGCAAGTCACTGCTAAAGATCGCACCGTCAGCTAGCCGTGGTCACGTGGTCGCTGGCAGCTCAGTGTGGAGCTCATTTTGTTTGCATGCCGGCTACCGACGTTGTCATCCCCCCTCTCGTCCTCCTTCTCTCTCATGAACTTCTTATCCCGTCGAATTTCACATTGAATTTCGCTCCTGAACACTGCCTCACCACCACCACCCGCGTGCTTCTTCCTTTAGAACGTGCCGGCCGTTTCCGGCTACTCGTCGGAACCAGGAGCCCCGAGCGATTGTTCGACCGTGTATGCTGCTAGCTTCCGGTCGTCCAGCGACGACGACGAGGACTCGCTGTCGGCCATTTATGCGGCCATACGTGGAGGCGTGGGCGGCTCGTCTTCCGGTGGCTCGGCCGCGGCCGCTGCTGCTGCTGCTGTCGCAGCAGCAGCGGCGGCGGCCTCCGCTACCGAGCGTACCGTCAGCAGCTCCAGCTCCACGGACAGCTCTAAGCCGCTGATACGGCCCAGCCATGGCCGCCAGGTGGCGCCGCCCTGCAGGCCAGTGCTGGTCGGCGTGGCTCTGCCGCCTTCAGGCTACTTGGAGTCCATCTATGAACATATTCAGCCAAGGTCGAGGCCGTTGGTGGGCGTCACAGCCCTGCTTCTGGCCATCAGCAGTCTGCTGGCCATTTTGACCGGGCTCACGCTGCATCATCTGAGCCCGCCGGCGCCCGAGGCACTCTTGGACGACCACCTAGTCCACAAGGTTTGTTCTGACAGCTGTAGCAGCAGCAGTCGCAGGCGGCGGCAGAGAGTCTGCAGGCGGAGGCAGCCGCTTCTGCGCCGCTGCGTGCTGCACCGGCAGACTTCGGCCGCAGCTCGGCGTCCGACGGACGGACGGACGTCTCCCTAACGGATTCACTCTCTTTGGCAGATCGCAAGCGAGCACGCAGAGGCGTTCGCCACAGACGGTAGGCGCCGCCGGCGCTGACATCGCACCGTCGCTGTCTCTGCTGCACCCGTCAGTCGAGGAGGGCGTCGTCTGCTCCACAGCAGATCAATTGCTGTAGCTCATGCAGCAGCAGAGCGCGCAAGAGCCGCACGCGGCAGAGAGCGGATGGTGCCTGCTGAGCGCTGGCACCATCCGCTCCCTGATAGCTGGGATAGCTGTGGAGGTCGGATCATCGCGCACGGCCGGACATTTGAGCTCTTGCTCGGATGCTTCGAAAGCCGTAGCTCGATGCCACTGTAGCTCGGATGCTGCTGCTGCTGCTGCTGCTGCTGCGCAACATGGCCGCCTGCTAGCGGGCAGCCATCGTGACTGTGTGACCGCTGCTGTGGCCGTGTGAACGGTCGGTCCGTCTGCCGTCCCGGCCTGTGAATCTGCCACGCGGCGCTCCAGCCAGCTAGCGGTCAGGTGGTCGACCCTGCATAACTGCCCTGTTCCTCTTGCAGCACTGATGAAGGTGCTGGCTCCGTCACCGTACTTGGCTGGATTCTCCCTGGGTGAGCCTACAGCTGGGCGATGACTTCCCTGCCGCCTTGACCTTGCACTCAGCATGACGTCAGTCCGGCGGTCGTGACCCTGCAGCCCTGCGAGCCGACTTGTCGTTGCTGGCTATGAGTGGCGGGCGCCGCTCGAAGGGCTGCTGGGCGCTACAAAAGAGGGCCTAAAAGTCGCTGTCTTTTGCTCGCTCTCGCAGAATCCCGTCGGTCGTTAGCTACGAATAACAAGTGCGACTTTACTCTGTCGAAAATCTGGGGAAGGCTGTCAAACGACTCCAAAGACTCCAACGAGCTGGTCTTTAGCCGGCCTGGCTACTACTCGATTCAGAGCAAGGTATGCCACCCCACCTACTGCTGCTCCGACCCTGAAAACAAAACGCAAATAGCAAAGCCGGCGCTGGTCGCAGTGTGTCGTACCATAGGTGGACATGTGATTTGCCACAAGTTACCTGTCTGTCTCCTTTCTTGGCTTGACCACGAAGGCAGGAGGCTGCTGTATCCAGCTGCAACCGAGCTGGATCACGTGGGTACCGGACATGGCGACATTAAAGAAGAAGTTGGAAAGCTGCATACTCCTTGCAGGATTTGGTCTCTCCGTTTGAATCATCCTGCATAATAATAATAATAATAATAATAGGACATTTATATAGTACCCAGGGATAGCAAACTCTTTTTGAAGGTGCTGTGCATGTTTTGTAAAGGAAGCATATCTAGTAATTAGTCGGCAAGAGGAAGAATATAAATCGTGAAGAGAAGCCAACCAAGTGCATAGTCCTTAGGTCAAGGCCTCTACTTAAGTAGTTCCTTCGATTTCTTTCGGTTCATTTCAATACTCTGGAGTCTCCCATTGAGATAGGACTTAAATCACTGAGGTCCATTGCCAGTGATGCCCAGGAAAAATGAGAGGCTCTCGAACTTGATCGATAGTATCAAAAGCTACTGAGAGATCACGAAAAACAAGCAGAGACACTCTACCTACGTCTGCATTGCTAACAAGGTCGTTTTAAACCCGAAGCAATGCTGGATATGTGGAGTTATGAGTGTTTGAAGTTTAATATATGAGTTCAGATGGTCTGCCACGACTCGTTTGTGTTTTTTATGCATGGGAGCAGCAGATCTATCCATTGTAGAAGTAGGACCTGGATATATGATCAAGAGGGGTAATAGTCTTCTGTGATTGAGAAATGAATTTTAGAATGAGGTCACTCGTGGCGTCCTTGAATGTAGACATTGAAGTGCTACAAGGCATTGAGAGAGGGGAGTCGTGTGGCATTGTTATTGAGGGACATGAGTCAAAATACGTGCTGAAACTGTTCCATGTTGCCACTAACCACACTTGCATGTTGACCCTCTGCATGTCTCCCGTAACCATGTTATTCTTGTTTATTGAGCATTCTACCACTAACCATTCGATCGTGCTTCCTTTGCAGCAATTTTAAAGCACGTAAAAATATTTGAGTTCTCTGAGGGCGCTTTATAAAATGTATTATTATTAATATCTCAGCCACGTGAGTGACCTTTCAGAGTCAGAAGACCGAATTAATGAATGGCCAAGCATCGAGTCGTGGCAGGCTGGGTTTGTGGTACACATGGATGCATTGTGGCCAATCAAAGATGGATCCTCGATGGATCTAATTCTGGTCATCCCGAAAGTCATGTTATGCATATACTAAGCATATCATGTATGTTACTTGTGCATCACACACATTGACACTGTGCACGCTACCACTAACCATACTGTCGTGCTTCCTTAACAGCGTATGTAAAGAGCCTATAAAAAGATTTGAGTTATCAGATGTTTCTATACATAAGTATTATTATCGTTATGGTTACGTACGCCTTTATTCAGATGGGGAAATGCCTTCTTTGCTAGTCGCACTGCTTACAAAGCTAAGTGCGTGGCGCCGGGCCTTTACGTCGAGGAGTCGTTGTTCTGGACTTCCTCCTTTCCTGGTGCTGGCTTCTTGGGCAGCTGCTTCTCCTTACTGGGACGACTGCTTCTCCTTCCAACGACGGACAAAAATGTGTATCTCAGTATGTGTGCTTCAGAACTAGGAAATTCTGTTCATGCATCAGCAGTATAATGACTCAAAGTATGCCACGTGGGTCAGATTTCAAAGTGGCTATGCTGTGTATGTGTCAGATGTCAAAGTGGCAACGCCATGCGGGTCAGATGTCAAAGTGGGCCAGAAAATTGTTTCTGGAAAAATTGCGGATTGGGCACCGCACGAGACAGTTTAGAAGCAAACGGCTCGAATGCCCATCAGGAAGCCTGCGGTCAACGAGAACAAACTTAATTTCCCAGACTCTTTGATTATCGTGCGAAATGAGAATAGTTGTGAAGGTGTCTGCCTCGTTCCCAATGCTAGATTTGCTTGAAGAGTGAGGTTACATAAAGTGTGGACTCAACATCTGCATGTACGAAATCTCATGGATACGTCTGTATGGCAATTGTCTCGGGACAAATGGCGACCAACTTACCTCCTTTGGGGGGGGGGTTGCATCCCCAATACCCCTTTGTACAGCTGGATGAGCATTCATTCACACAAGTTCAGTCATTTAGGTTCAGTCCTCCATTTTTCTATGTAGCATCGTCGGGCACCCTTTCAGCCGATTGTTTGTGGTTTATCTTCGCTTTATATCAACACGGTCGATCGTTAAGTTTCCGAACATGTGCTTAGCTTAACAGCAAGTGCTTTTGATTGATTGTGTGTTTGATGTGCCATGCATTTGTACCTATTAGTATTTGATTTACCTGCGATTTATTAAGCTGTTAAGTAGCTCTTACGTGTGTCCAATGGTACTTTTCCCGTGCCGATATGAGCTTCTGCAGCAGATCCGCGACTAGCTCTTGCTTTTAGGTAATACTTAAGCCAGAGGAAACTCGTGGTGCCTGCTCTGTAAAGCTGATGCCGCCCGATGGCACTGATGGCGAAGCGCTTAGCATAGCTTACACGACATGGGGCGACAGTGACACTGGCTCAGTTACTGCTAGTCATGCGGTATACCAAGCCTTAATGTACAACTTCGCACTGCCGGCAAAGGTGCTTGTGCAGGTGGAATGCACTCCAAATAGAGACTGTAAGACACTCATTGACGCGAAGCTGTCACACGTTAGCATTTTCTATCTGGAAAGGACGAACAGCTGAGATGTGTTTGCCTATGTAATTCATTTGTCCTCGTGTGTGCGATCAGTATTGTCACCACAGCCGTATTACCCTGATGCAAGTAGCTGTCAAGTACGACAGCAGTCGAGATGGTGTTACTCTGTAATATTCGCCATAACGACGACTGAGCAGTGGCATCGGCTGGCGACTTGCTTGGCAACAGATATACGTTCAGGTGAAGTGAAGTTAGAAGCCGTTCAAATCTCATCTAGTCTTGGTCGTGATCAGCCGTTGACTTGGGCTTTGCTACTTGAACTACGACCAATTTTCATGTGCAAAGGAGTCACTTCGATGTCGAAAACGGCCCTATTTGAAGATTGCATTTTATCAGGGACGAGCAGCAGTGGCAAACTGGAGAACCCTCACTTTCAAGCTAAGTAGCTCAGCAGGACTGTCATCAAGCTTGTGTGTGAACCCAGACCCCAGCCAATGCATTCGAGTTTGTTGTCTTCAGCCGTGTCTGGCTAATGGACTGCACTTGCTTGTCGGCAGCAGCCATTCTTATGTAAAACATTTTGGCACAGATGACCCTTCGCTCTGCTGCAGGGCAGAAGTTGAAAAGGCCGACCACCCTGCTGCTCCATGCACCTCATTCTTTTTGAGACGCACATGTATGTCATATCCTGAACCGCAGTTAGTTCAAGAACGAGATGCCTGTGGAGGGGACCCATTGTGTATGCCAGTTGGTGGCAATGGCTGTGCATTTTCTTTTTGTGACAATCCAAAATCGTCTTGTATGTGCAAGTGACTTTTGATGCTCGTCTGAACAGCATTATCCCCGTGTCTGTATTTGCTCAAGAGCATGTGCTGCTGTAATAGTACCGCACTGTTACCCTGCATTCGAACAGAATTGGAACAGTGGAAGCTTGCCATGTACATACTCTGTGTATGCATATGTGTGTATCTATATATTTATGTATACATGTATGTATATATTTTTTCTATGCAGGCATGCCTCACACACACACACACACACACACACACACACACACACACACACACACACACACACACACACACACGCACACAAGCATAAGTCAATTCACAAATGTGGCTGAAGGTTAGCAGCTGGATTGTTAGGTGCTGTCACTCTCCAAAAGGACTGTCTTGATTGATAGACAAGGGCTAGGCTACACTGTATCAAGCAGTTATACCCACCGACCGTTGTGGCATTTGGGGTTTTCACACAGATAACGGTATGCCCTTCTGCAAGCATGGCTTCTGTCTCAAGCCACCTAAATCTGAGCTTCACTGGCTCCCTTTCAAGCATCGAATCGGTTTTGAGATCCCCAATCCGGCTTTCACGTGACTTAACTCACTTGCACCAGTCTTGATCTATAGGCGGTACGCGGTTATCAAGTGTGCTCTCGAATCACCTGCACCTTCCAGTCGTCTCAGTTTCTGGCACCCAAATTGAAATATGTTGGTGGTCTGCTCATCAATTCGTACATGCAGGAACTTAATTTGTGCTTTTGCATCACCCTCTGGGCTGACTTAGCATCATTTAAGTCTTCGCTAAAGATCTGTATCTGTCCAGCTCAGATTGAACAGCGACTTTTGTTCCTGCGTGTTTAATTGTGCATGATCAGTTGAGTTTGGTTGAATAATAATGATAATACAGGTAGCTAATTTATCAGCCTCATTTATATAGTGACGGAATGTTCTTAATTGCTGTGTCACCACCGCTAGCACTTGGCAATAGAGAATTGCCTACGGCAACACTCGAACCCACGACCGGAGTCAAAAGTTCGAGATGCTTACCAATAAGAGCTTTCGTGCTTTTTCGTGATTCGTACACGACACCCTGCTCCTCATTAATTTGGCTATCGCTTCGATCCAATAAAGATCGCTTGGATTGAGTAAAATACTAGTGAAGCTGTCCGGCATGCCTTCTTGCATCGGGCTACTTGAAATATATAGGTACCGCTAAAAACTGATTCATTTTTAGTTGACTGCGCCCTGGGTGGAAAACACTGAGGAGGTTAACGACTAGGAGCAACCTATTTGCAACTGAAGTGAGTTCTCGAGGTTACGTTGGTATATCGAAAATGTCAGTTTTGGTACTAATCTTCTATTTTGCACTTGGAGGAATTTGTGCGAAGCGCCTGGATATATTGGCGCGTCGTATAAAAATATGTATGGTAACATTAGAAATAGCAGTGATAATTAGTGTTCAATATTTATACGCTTCCCCAAGACCAACGTTCACTCTACCTGCTGTACAGATGCTTCAAACGAATAATACTAACTGGATAGTAATATCATGAACAGTTTCGACACGTATTAGCAGGCAAAGGACAGTTCACTTGTACTTGCTCTTGCAGGAAGAAATATTGAGGTTTTTAGTTAACTGTTTAAAGCAGCCAAGTCAGAAGACGAGAACTGAAGGTCTGGGAATAGTTTGAAAAATCGATCAGCCGTTGGCGTTGCTGGGCTCAAATTTCGATTGGAACAAAAATTCGATTCTAACTATTCTAACCAAATTTAATATGTAAATATTCCCATGCTCACTTATGCAAATGAGCTTGGCAATACCGCCATCCACTTTGGAACAAAGAAAATCTGTTCTAAAAGCTCAATTTTGATTGCATATGACAGTATGCTCAGCGAAAATTGTACTCATAACATTTCTCCTGCATGTGAGCCAATACCGCAATCCACTTCAATTTGTCGAATCCACCGCAAAACGACTAGAATAGATTGCGTCGAGCTTCAGTTTTTATTGCATATTACAGCGCACTTTGTTGCGTGCACACTCACTTAAAATAAAAAAGTTGTGCATCCAATCGGAAAAGTGTGCATCCATCCAGAAGTTGTGATTCTAAGTCGGCAATCGCCCTAAATGACCTGGGAAAATACCACAATCCACTTTATTCCACTGTAAATCTCTTCAAATCGCCAACGGGAAGCTCTAATTTACATTCCATAAAAGACTAGACTCAAGTTCAAAGTAAACCTACAAAATCTCTTTGTATTGTGTGTTCGCGTTCTCATGCAATGAACTGCAACGGCCCTGTCACCTACAGCAGTCCACCTCAATCCGGCGCTAAGCGACCGCAGTGATCAAACTACAAGCTTTAACTATGAATGCACGCTGCTCGTCTTCTGCGGTCATTGTTAACTAGCGCAGTTTCATTATAATTGTCTCCACCATTCTGCAGCAATTCACTGCAATAGACTACAATGGTGTGGGCAAATGCCAAAATCCACGGCAATCCGCCGAAAAACAACCAGAATGCCCACACTTTAAGCTCCTAATATTGGTTACACGTTGCTCTAATCTTCGGTTAGTGTGTAATCGCGTCATTTCACGGCAACTACCTCTACCAATCTGCAGCAATGCACTGCAATCGACACGAAACCGCCCGGGCCGATACAGCAATCTACAGCGATCCGATGCAAATTGCCCCGAAATTGTTTTCTCAACGCTCCGAATTTTGAATGCACATTTTTAAGCGCACTGTTTGAAATACAGCCACATTGTTTCAACCGATGGCTCTCGTACAATCTCGGGCAATATATGACAATCTACAGCAACAGCTTGGCTCGAAGCAGCAATCCAATACAATTCATGGCAAATAGACCACAAATTGGGTGCTCGAATCTCCAATTTTCATTGAATTGAACGTCACTGTGGTCAAAAGTGAAACCGTAGATTTTTCGAGTCATTTTGCACGTCAATTGTCAACAATGAACGGCAATCGGCAGCAATGACAAGAGCCATATCTTAATCCTTAGGCAGATCGACAACAAGTCGGCTGCACCAAGCTCCAATTCTTATTCCTTATAGAATCTCACTTAGGGGCCTGCACATACTTTCAGCTCACTCCACGAATCCCATCTCGGGCAGTGCATAGCAATCGACGGCAATGGCCTGGGCAAAGACGGCAATCCATTGTGATCCATTGAAAATCACCGAAAAGTGACAGGGCCAAGATTTTGCGTGTCACAGCACATTGTGTTTAAAGTGCAATCACATCCTTTCAACAAATCGCGATAGTAAGATTGCAAGCAATGAACAGCAATCGATAGCAATGACCCGGGCCAATACTCCAACTTGCTGCCAATTGATGAGAAATCGGCATCGCGAAACTCCAATTATCAGTATAAAAAACGATTCGCTGTATCCCAAGTGAAACCCTGGCATATTCACACTGACTGACTGGTTAACTGTCAGACTAATACGGCAGTGGACAGCAATGGCCCGGACCAGTACTGCAATCCACCCCATTCCGCTACAAAACGAGCCAAAATCGGTTGTTCAATGCTCCAATTTTGAATGCATATTATTAAGCACGATGTCTAAATCCCAACCAAGTCACTTTTGAATTGTAACCGAGTTCCAGGGTTCAGAGGCTAATTCCCGCCAAACCCTGCCTTACTCCGGCCACGCTGCCGCTCGCCATACCGCCGAGCTAGGGTAAGACGAGCGGCCGTCAGAGTAAACCTCTTTATAACAACGCATGCGCCAACAACAACAGGGAAACTAAACAAGTCTACAGAGAGGGTCCTAAACAAAGCACACTATATGGGCACAAGATGACGCAGCAAGTGCCAACAAACGTGTCAGTTGGTCAGTCGGCTTCCGCAGTCCTGTGGTTGTACCGACTCCGAATCCAACAGTACGAGCGTACGCCGTCCAAAACCTGGTTGGCTGAGTAACTGCTTGGCTAGTCCGAGTCGAAAACTACCACAGTCGTGAGCTTCCACCGAAAGACGCCAACACACGGGGGCGGGTCACAAACACGCTACATGGGGAACTCGGAATGCACAAGTCTCAACAACGAGCGAGCTATCCAGCTCCGCTTGGGCCTCGGGCACTCGTTGCCTTGCATTCGTGGCCACATCGCCGCAGCACGTCTGCACGAATCCAGGTGCATAACTCGGCGAGACCGGGAGCCTCCAGCACCACGACTTACTTGGCCAACTTCTCCTACCCAAGAGCCCCGGTGACCTAGCTTCACTGCACACATCCGGCCATGCCGTAGGTCCGACACCGGTAGCCGGTGACCCTCATTACAGCCGTCCGGTCCCAGCCAACCGAACCTAGCCTGGTTACAGAATAATTGCTGCAAAGGAAGCATGATTGAATGGTTAATGATAGCATGCTCAATAAACAACGACAATAACGTGGTTAGGGGTGACATGCACAGGGTCAGAGTGCAAATATGGCTAGTGGCAGCCTGCACAGTGTCGGAACGCATAAGCACTTAAACAACAGATCACGTAGACTCACTAAATGCTGGGATAAATAAATGGGTTTATAGTTTCTTTTTAAATGAGGTCAAGTCAGGGGATGTCGTGACGAAAGTCGGAGCTAAGTTCCAGGCTTTAGTAGCATACGAACTAATGGAAGGTCTTCAAAGAATTTGAGGTTCGTACGAGGTATAGGTGAATGATTAGATTCCGAATGGCAAGTAGCACAATGCTTAGTAGATCCACAAGCAGTGCGTTATAAAAGTCGAGACGAGATGTCATGATTGCATTAGCCAATTTTGATGCAGTATCCCTATCCAAGAAGCCCACATTTTAGCAATGTTGTGCAGCTGAAAGTAGGGAGACTTGATTGTTTAGCTCACTTTGGAACATGACACCTAGATTTTGTGCAGATTCAACAAGATATATGCTGGCAGAGCCGATTCCGAGCCTGAGGTTACTCAATTTCTGAATCCCACTTGGTTTACGTAACTATTAAGTTGGTTTTGTCGTCATTTAATTTAAGAAAGTTTGCAGCCGTCTATGTGAGATGTCAATAATACATACAGCAAGGGTGTGTAGAGAAATAACGTGCTCGAGGTCTGGGAAGGACCAAAGCAAAGGTACAACTGAGTGCCATCTGCATAGACGTGAAAGCCTAGATTGTGCCTAGCAATCACATCGGCAAGATGGGGAGTACAAACCGTGAATAGAGCTGGACCGAACACAGAGTCCTGCTGTACCCCACATCTCAGAGGTTCCTCGGACGATTTGTGTCCATTCGCATCAATACTCTTTAGTCTCCCACTGAGCTAGGGTCTTAACCATTGCAATTCAGTCCCAGTGATGCCCAGGCGAGAAGAGATAATAATATAATAATAATAATGCACTTGATAAAGCGCCCTCAGAGAACTCAATCTCTTTCTGGACGCTTTACATTTGCTGTAAAGTGAAATGCAATCGAATGGTAAGTAAAACCATGCTTGAAAAACAAACTAAATGAATAATATGGTTAGGGGTGACATGCACAGGGTCAGCATGCAAATGTGGTTAGTGGCAGCATGCACAGTGTCAGCACGAATAAGCACATCAAGGACGAATCATAGGGACCCACTAAATGCTGTCCTAAATAGGTGTGTTTTTAAATTCTTTTTATATGTGGTCAGGTCAGGGGATGTTCTGACGAAGGTCGGGAGGGAGTTTCAGGCTTTGGGAGCATATGAACTAAATGCACGGTCTCCACAGGATCTAAGGTTTGTACGAGGTATTTGTAGACTGTTGGATTCCGAAAAGCGGGTGGTACGATGCTTGGCCTGATGGGGGAGTATGTTGGAGAGATAGGCTGGAGCCATAGAATGAAGTGACCTAAAAGTGAGCGACAAAACCTTAAAGTCAATTCGTTACTTGACTGGTAGCCAGTGAAGGTCGGCGAGAAGTGGAGTAACGTGGCAACTGTGACGCTCACGACAGACAAGCCTAGCTACAGAGTTTTGCACCAGCTGCAATCGCCTGATCGCACATGCTGGTAGGCCAGTAAGCAGTGAGTTTCAGAAGTCGAGACGGGATGTCACGCATGCATGGACCAACTTGGGCCTGGTATCCTTATCTAAACAAGCCCGAATTTTAGCAATGTTATGAAGCTGAAAATAGGCGGATTTGATTGTGGAGCTGATATGATCGTCTAACGAGAGGTCACTTTGGAATATGACACCTAGATTTCGAGCTGATTTAACTGGAGATATGCTGGCAGGGCCAATTTTGAGAGTCAGCCTTTCCAATCTGTGATTCACACTGGGTTTGCCCATAACTAGTAGGTTAGTTTTATCATCGTTTAGTTTTAGAAAATTTGCTGCCATCCATGTGCGGATGTCATCAATGCATGCAGCAAGTGAGTCGAGAGTCGTCTGCAGTAAAGTGAAAATGCTCAAGAAGGGCTTTCCTGCCGGGAAATTCCCTACCGGGAACTCCCCTTGGCAGCGCCTGCTCGACTCGCTCATTCCGGACCTTGGGCATCGGACGCAGGGCATCATGGAAGCCGCCGAGCGAGCGCGGGCTGTGGAGAAGGTCGGACTAGTGGTTCGACGCGCCTTGCTCTACGACAGGTCCTCACAATGCTCGGAGCTGAGCAGCAGCAGCCGCCGCCGCTGGCAGGCGCTCGCCGAAGGCTTCGACCTACGTGGCGCCTCTACGCTGTTCCTCGTGCTGAGCACAGCCTGTAGCCTGACGGCTGGCGTCATCATTTGGGCAGTCGAAGGGGCAGTGGAAGAGTCCGGCGACACTTCAAACGCACACCAGGTGAGCCGCCGCAGCGAACGCCAGCCAGGGTGTTCCCTCACTGAAAGTCACGTGATCTAACCACGCCCACACCCCCTCCCATCCAGCTTTATCTTTTTGCTTAGCTGCGGTCCGCTCGAGGGCGTGGCTGTCTTCTTTTACAGGACGCTGAAACGCGTGCCGGAATGCACTTCGCTGCAGGTAATGCGCTGCACCGCGCCGGCATCGGAGCCGGCATCAGACCGCTGCAGCATCAGACCGCTGCAGCACCAGACCGCTGCAGCTGCCGCTTATCGCTCGCCCCAGCAGAGGCGTAGTGAGACCTTTAGGGGAAGGGGGCTATGCTACAAATGACCTCCCGTCCCCTTGTCAGTAATTGCTGCAAAATAGCTCTGCCACTGAATAAATGCAAAAAAATACACGCTAGCCGGCATATCTGGTCGAGAAAGTTTTATTAACTGTAGTCAAGGTAAAAGGTAACCAGCCCAGCTTTAACGTAGGTGAATAGTTTTGGTGTTGAACGTGGCAAACTGGACTACTATGGTTTGAAATTCAATATTTTCCAGTATTTCTTTCTTTATGCTTAACAAAACAATCTGAGGGTCGATCTTCCCCCTACCAATCGTGTTTCATTTGCAGCAAATGTCAAGCGCCTAGAGAGAGATTGAGTTCTCTGAGGGCGCTTTATCAAGTTTGTTAAGAACTTGAAAACACTCCTATTTGGGACAGCATTTAGTGGGTCCCTATGATTCTTCCTTCATGTGCTTATGCGTGCTGACACTGTGCATGCTGCTACTAACCACATTTATATGCTGACCCTGTGCATGTCACCCCTAACCATGTTATTCATTTTGTTCGTTTATCAAGCATGATATTACTCACCATTCAATTGCATTTCACTTTACAGCAAATTTAAAGCACCTAGAGAGAGATTGAGTTCTCTGAGGGCGCTTTATCAAGTGCATTATTATTATTATTATCATTATTATTATTATCGATGCTCTCCCAGATAAAACAGGTCTATATTCAGCTTCCTAAAGGAACTTTCACTATCGGCAACTGATTCAGCTACAGTGAGAAGAGCTTGCAAGGCAACTCTCAAATTAGGAAACACGTGTTCTCCGTGAATGATAATGAAAGACTTGTGTTCCAGTGGTGCTGCTAGTGTCGAATCGCGACGCCTGGAAAGAAGCATTTTACAGTTACGTATTTCTTTGTACATTTCTGTTCCGTCAACTTCAGAAAAACAGAAGTATCCAAGATCTAGACATTTTGCTGGTGGAGTTTGGTCTGGTCAAGCGTCTTCAAAAGCTGCTCAATTTCCAGCACAAAACCATATCTCGCATCAGGATGTGTGAGCCGGTAAAACCCCATTGTAATTTCTGGTCACAGGTAGTCTATGGTGTCCTTCATGATTCTTTTTGAAATTTACTTCTAAGTTGCCGTTAGACTAAGATCTTGAGATATTTCAACAGGCGTCAGTGTCCTTGGGCGGATTCTTCATTCAACTGCAACTCCCCATAATTCACGTCTCGTTTTGGCATCTGTCAGTGATTCTTAGCACAGGTCTTCTCGTAGCCTTGAGAAATCAATCTAAAGAGAGCGGAAATCACAACAGGAATCTGTAAAGTTCATCTTTGGATCCTGCAGTCTTTTCTGAATGAGGTCAATCTCCTTCAAGATGCTGTACCAAAACGGCATCCATTAATAGTAGCTTTCAAAACCTCTACTCTTGTACTCTACCTTGCTGCAGAGTCACATTTGACAATAATTGCTAATACTTTCCAAAGTTCTTCCCACCTCAGAGTTGATCTTGAAAAAATAAGTAGGTGCTCCTTATTGTTCCAAAAAGTTAGTGATGGCGGAATCTGACTTGCAGCATTAACTCCTGAAAAGGTTCAAGCTGTGGTTATCACAGTTTACAAAAATTCCCTTCTCATCTCTGGACAGTATTTCCTTTGGGTAACCTGACAAGTGGCTAGACTTGACTGCTGCGTCGCCGTAACACAGCCAATTAAGTAAGCCTAGCTTGTTTGACCTTAGAGCGTGTCGGCACTCAGCTACTGCACGCTGGCTCGCCCTAACGCAGCGACGTAGGCCGCCTGTGGCAGGCAGGCCGGGGCGAGAGGATGCGAAAGGCAGTCGGAACTCAGACGAAGGGTTGAACTTGCACTTGTTGCACTGCAAGTGCCAGCCGAATATACGGCGGTTGAAGCCTCATCGGTGTTTCCGTATCGTAGCTTGAACCACCAGAGGGTAAAACTGAAGCTTTGTCTATATCTGTAAAAATGCTTATAATAATGATAATAATATTAATACACTTGATAAAGCCCCCTCAGATAACTCAATCTCTTTCTAGGCACTTTAAATTTGCTACAAAGGAAACATCATCGAATGGTGAGTGGTACCATGCTTGATAAACAACACGAATAAAATGGTTAGGGGTGACCTTCACAGGGTCAGCAAGCACATGTGGTTAGTGGCAATATGCACAGTGTCAGCACGAATAACCACATACAGGAAGAATCACAGGGACCAACTAAATGCTGTCATAAAAAGGTGCGCTTTCAATTTTTTTAATGTGATTGAGTCAGGGATGTCGTAACGCAAATCGGGAGTGAGTTCCAGGCTTTGGGAGCATACGTACTACAGGCACGGTCTCCGAAGGATTTGAGGTTTGAACGAGGTACAGGGAAACAGTTAGTTTCCGAAAAGTAGGTGGTACGATGTTTGGCCTGGTGGGGGAGTAGATCAGATAGGTAGGCTGGAGCCAACGAATAAAGGGACCTAAAAGTAAGCGACAAAATCTTAAAGTCGATCCGTTGCTTGACTGGTAGCCAGTGCAGGTCAGGGGGAATTGGTATGGTGTGGCAGCTGCGACGCTCGCGACAGACAAGCCTAGCTGCAGAGTTTTGCACCAGCTGTAATGTAATGTATCTCTATCTGTAACTCCACTAAATCATAAAGACTATGCGGGTATTTTGTGTTTTGTATAGCACACTCACAGCCTAAGTGGCTTTCGGTACGTATTCGGTAGCCAACAGACTTAGTCTCACGCGACGGAGAGAAAGTGGGAACCATAGCAGAGTCAGGAGAGCAGTTGAGGTGGTGAGTAGCATGGAAGTAGCAGCTCAGGACCGCTTAAAATGATGAGCCATAGTCGGCAGCAGGAGAGTAGTTGCTGCTGCTTAGGAATCGTGGAAGCGAGTTCCACTGCTTAGGACCTGCAGCGCTAAAGCTTCTGTCGCCAACAGTCCGAAAGTGCAGAATTGGAACAGCTAATTTATTGTCCACACAGGACCTGAGGGCGCGAACAGGCTGAAATTGATGCAGCAGTCCAGCTAGGTACGAAGGAGCCAAGCCGTGGCGGGCCTTGTGAGTCAGGGTAAGAACTTTGCTCTGTTCCCGTTGCTCAACTGGCATCCATCGTCGCTCTTTTAGCAAAGGAGACACGTGCTCAAACCTCTGGGACTTGAAGACTATTAACGATGACTATGAATACGGCTGCAGCCATATTCATAGTCAGCTGCAGTGGCCTAGTTGCTTTCTTTGGTAGCTCAGCCAAAAGGGAATTACAATAATCAAGCTGAGACAGAACTAAAGAGCTAGTTAAATTTTTTACAAGCCACTGTGGGAGACAGCTTCTAATCTTGGATAGGGAGCGGATGTGATGGCTAGCTGTAGAAGCATTCTTCTGAATGAAGCTTTTAAAATTGAGGTAGCTGTCGAAAACGACACCTAAATTTCGAGCACGTGGTGATGGTCACACAACAGCGTCACCTATTAGAAGTTGAAAGCAGTTTAATCCAGCCACACGCTTAGGTTTTCCTATAAGCAGCAGTTCAGTTGTATCGTCATTTAGTTTCAAGAAATTTTCCGACATCCAGGATCGAATGTCGGTAAAGCAAGCATCCAGTTCGTCGCCTGATTGCACATGCCGGTAGGCCAGCAAGCAGTGAGTGAAAGAAGTCAAGACGGGATATAATAAATGCATGGACCAAGTTAGATATGGTATCCATATCTAAGCAGGACCGAATTTTAGCAATGTTATGTTGCTGAAAGTTGGCAGACATGACCGTGGAGCTGATGTGGTCGTCTAACGAGAGGTCACTTTGGAACATGACACCTAGATTTCGAGGTGATTCAACAGGAGATATGCTAGCAGAGCCGATTTTGAACATTAGCCTTTCCAATTTCTTAATCGCACTTGGTTTGCCCATAGCAAAAACGTTAGTTGTATCGTCATTTTATTTGAGCGAACTTGCTGCCATGTGTGTGCGGATGTCATCAATACATGCAGCAAGGAAGTTGAGAGAACTCGAGGTTCTCGAAGGCTGGGAGGGATCAAAGCAAAGGTACAACTGAGTGCTTAACTAGCTTAGCCCACTATAGTCAAGTCGATTGAAACAAGGACTTACTTGCAATCAAGAACAGTATCCTTAAATGAATTTTCTTTTATAAAATAGGCACAGTCCATTTAGATTTGGCACCGCCTTGGTCTTGCCGCCGGGGACTTCCGCCCCTCGCTGGGCCTGAGAAGAGCTGAACAGCGGCTGCCCCGCTAGCCAACCACGGCCTTCACCTTCTTCTTTCTTCCATTGGCTTTCACTCCGTCTGGCGATAGCAGTTACAAACTGGATGCGCGGCTTCCACGTCGGGACAGAGCTCGGCCGCAGACGCACCACTCATTGCGGCAACGCCGGTACTAGTCTCAGTCGGTACTGGGCATATATTGGTGGAGTCCGGAGTAATATGGCAAGTCCTTACAAATGGTCTAGAGCACCCTCGGATGTAGGCTTCACTGAGGTATTTTCCAAACGTTTTCCTTAACTGCACATACTTATTACTGTCGCCCTAATAAACGTAGCAAACTTGTCGCCGGCTAGTGCCGCAGAAGCCTAAGCCCATCTAAAAATGGCTGCCGTTGTCATCGTCCTCGCACAAGTATCCTCCGGCGGCCAGTGAATGAGAACTCGCATGCGCAGTTGCACAAAATTTATGGGCGGTGGGTAAACCTGGGATACGGTTACGTATAATGCAAAGGTGATTATGCTCGGCGCAAACGTGACGGGTAGCTCACTGACTTGCTGCGGGCGCTCGATCGCAGCTATTCGTGGGACCCATTGTTGGATTGTTTTAACGCTCACGTAGCACTTCCCCTTTTTGCTATCTCGAGTCAATGAATTTATTCCTTTTACTGCCCGTTTAAATTGTCTAGAGAGCAAATATGTTTTATTCGGGCGCGATCAAAATGACTGTCTTTTTATTGCTCTGTCACGGTCGGTCGCTCGGTTGTAGGACATTTCCCCCCTGGACGTTTCCCCTCAGAGTAGCACAGTTCCTCCCCTATGTTGATGAATGTATACCTAAGAATATATATATATATATATATATATATATATATATATATATATACATGATTAAATGAAGTTCGTGCTCTATTAAAATAAAATCAATTCAGTGCAATTAGAGGATTGGAAGGATGGTTTCTAATGAAGCGAGCGGCTGCGGCAGCGGTGAGCTATAGAGTTTGGTCCCGCGGAAGTAGTAGGTCCCAATCGACGCCGCCCGCCGCGTGTTCGTACCCGTCAACGCAGGCGCGCGCTACGGCGTGCCGCGCGTTCCTGCAAATGAGCGCTAAGCGTCAGAGGTCTACTGAGTGTAACTCCACCTCAAGAGATCTAGTTATGCCCTAATACGCACTCATTAAAGGGCGGAATACTAGCAAGGGTGGATTTAGGCGGCGGAGGCGTAGGCCCGTCCTAAACCCTAAAACCTAAACCATAAACACTAAACCCTAAAACCATAAACGCTAAAGCCTAAACCCTAAATACCCTAAAGTATAAGCCCTAAACCCTGAACGCTACACCCTAAAATCAAAACCCTAAACCATATACGGGGGGAAGTCCTACGGGGGGGGGGGTGAAGGTGGGGGGAACGTGCTGGGGGGGAATGTCCGTACCCCAGTCGCTCATCGTTCTTTAGCGGTCGCCGCCGCAATGACGACTGCGTCGCCTTCGTCGCACTGCATTGCTCGCTGTTTCCCCTCGTTGCAGCGCACTCGAGCAATGGCAGCGTTTTCGACTACGACGCGTCTTGCTTCTTCCGGCTCGGTGAGGCCGCCGCCGCCGCCGCCTCTTTACCGCCCGCCGCAGCTTTCTGCCCTGCTGCCAGCGACGGAGCGGCTCTCCGCGGAAGTGCCGCAGTGGCTCGCGCAGCGGTGGCCGCGGCACTTCCGCCGCGTCCGCTTGCTGTTCCGTCGGTTTGAGGCTTCTCGAGCGGCCGTGTACTGCTGCTGAAACAGGGTGCTGTCAAGAAGGCACAAAGTCACAAGGCCTCGCCAGTGGTCACGTGTCGCAGCCAAACCCAAAGCTCCATCTGCTGGAAGTGCACCGGCTCACTCTCTCTCTGTGTCTCTGTGTCTCTGTGTCTCTGTTTCTCTCTCTTTGTCTCTTTGTCTCTGTCTCTGTATCTCTCTAATAATAATAACAATATTACACTTGATAAAGCGCCCTCACAGAACTAATTCTCTTTCTAGGCGCTTTACATTTGATGCAAAGGAAGCACGATCGAATGATTAGTGGTAGCATGCTCAACGAACAACAAGAATAACATAGTTAAATGTGAGATGCACAGTGTCAGCACCCATTAATACATAAAGGACGAATCACAGGGACCCACTAAATGCTCTCTCTGTCTCTCTCTGTCTCTCTCTGTCTCTCTCTCTGTCTCTCTCTGTCTCTCTCTGTCTCTCTCTGTCTCTTTGTCTCTCTCTCTGTCTCTCTGTCTCTGTGTGTGTGTGTCTCTCTCTCTTTCTCTGTGTCTATCTCTGTCTCTTTATCCCTATCTCTTTTTGTCTTTCTTTCTCTCTCTCTTTCTCTCTGTCTCTCTGTCTTCCTCTGTCTCTCTCTGTCTCTGTCTCTCTCAGTTTCTTTCTCTGTCTCAGTCTCTCTCTATCTCTCTCTTCTCTCTCTTAAGTTCAGCGTCGCTCTCAGTGCCTCTCTTCATTCTGTCTCTGTCTGTCTCTGTCTCTCTATGTCTCTCTCTCTTTCTCTCTCTGTCTGTCTCTGTCTCTCTCTATGTCTACATTTCTATCTCCCTCTTTCTCTCTCTCTGTCTCTCTCTCTGTGTCTCTCTCTCTCTCTCTGTCTCTCTGTCTCTCTCTGTGTCTCTCTCTCTGTCTCTCTCTCTCTCTCTCTCTCTCTCTCTCTCTCTCTCTCTCTCTCTCTCTCTCTCTCTCTCTCTCTCTCTCTCTCTCTCTCTCTCTCTCTCTCTGTCTCTCTCTCTCTGTCTCTCTCTCCCCCTCTCTCTTTTTCAAACTCAGCCTCGCTCTCAGTGCACTCTCTCTTCATTCTTTCTCCTTCGCTCTTTCCACGCCGTCCGCCCCCGCCTGTCAGTCTGCGTCGTTCTGTTTGACTGCGTGTACACCGAAGACCGTTCGGACTGGAGGCAGTCTCGACGCTGAGGTCACGTCATCGGTTTTCACCGGTACGGGCCAAAGACTGGGGCTGACGGGAAAGATCCGAGTACCTAGGGGCTGCTTCAAAGAATTAACCGGTCGGTCTACTTCCGGGCGGTAGGCTTTCGAGGCAGTCGACCAATCAGGAACAGACTCTTGAAAGCTTCGTGGATGCCGCCTTCGTAGACGCATTGCATGAGAAGACCTGTTAGTTGGACTGTGTGAGCTCGGAATACCGCCCGTGGAAAGACTATGAGTAAACTCTCGATGACGTTTACGCAAGCATATATAGGCAGCACAGATCACGTGTTCATTGTTCCTCCGCTCGCTCGCGCCGTCGTAGACTGCCGCCGCCGAGGACAAGCGAAAGAAACTCGATGCTTCGCAGCGCCCGACGCGTGGGCGGCGGGCAAGGCGCGAGGCGGCAACGGGCGGCTGCTGCCGCTGGCCAGCGCAAGCGAAAGTGGAAGCGTTCGTGTGCTCCGTTCAGGTTACTACTACTACACCGTCCAGGTGAGAGCGTCAGCTGTACTCCAGCCAACCCAGCTTTTCCGGCGGACCTCGGTGGGCACCTTGTGGCCCCGCCCATCCCCCCCCCCCGCCCCGCCGCCCGCGCCCTTCTCCGCCCGCCCCTTCCCCTCTGGGCATGGCATTATGAGGGGCCATACACTGGTTGGGGTCATAGGGCCGTGGTGGAGGCCGATGCCAGGGGGTGACCCTACGAGAGACAGCGGCTCGGCACGGCACGGGTCGGGTAGTGCAAAGCCAGCAGCGTCTGCTAGCCGCTAACTGCCAGCTAACGGCTGACGGCCGAAGCGAGCGGCTCCTGCGACCGAGGCCGCACCTCGTGGCGGCGACGCCTGGAGAGACGGCATCGTGCCTGCGGCGACGGCGGCGGCCGGGGCGGCGACGGCTCACAAATCTCAGGCTCGCCGGCCGCCCGCCCGCGGCATAGCGCCGGGTCCAGACGCAGCCGCTGGCTGGCTGCTCCGACGGCAGTTTTGCTCGCACTCGGCCGCGGCCGTGCACAGCCCGTCTGTCCCGGGCCTTTCAGAGCTCCGCTGCCGAAGCCGCCATAGTAGAAGCAGCCGGACGTAGCGCGACGACTCACCCGAGTCCTTGACCGTTTCGCAGGTGGCGACGGCAGTCGGGGCGGCCGCAGCTCTGAGCTGCATCGATCTCGCCGTTTCGCGCCTGAGTCTCGCCGATGGCGGCCGCGGCGGCTGGGCGGAAGTGCTGAGCAAGGTGCAGACGACGCTGGAGAGAGGCGACCCACCGGTGGCGGCAGCGGCCGCCGCAGTCCTGCACACGTCCAGAATGGTGGAGCTGGAGCGTGGCGACGAGCTGTCCGTGCTGCCGCGCTGCCGCAGCTGCTCCTCCTCCTCCTCCGCGAGCTGCGCGCTCTCGCGAGGCAGCGGCTGCGACGGCTTCGGCGGCGAGTCTTACCTAAGCTTGCACCTAGTAGCCACCGCTTCCTAGCGCGGCCGTCTGTGCGCCGTCGTCAGAGCGAGGGCGTCTGAGTGAGGGCGTCTGAGCCTCGATGCGCCTCAATCCGGGTCACCCTGGATCGAGCGAGAGCTCGCGGCGGACTCAGCAGTCTCGACGAGATTGTAGCTATTACTATTTTTGTAATATTACCGCCGTGCAGCAGTACCGGCAATGTGGACAAATCGCGGCCTCTTTCGGACGATGATGCGATAATAATAACAATGAAAATGAACATGATAAAGCGCCCTTAGAGAACTTAATCTCTTTCTAGGCGCTTTACATTTGCTGCAAAGTAAAATGCAATTGAATGGTAAGTAAAATCATGCTTGAAAACAAACACAATGAATAATATGGTTAGGGGTGACATGCACAGTGTCAGCACGCATAAGCACATCAAGGACGAATCACAGGGACCCACTGAATGCTGTCCTAAATAGGTGTGTTTATAAGTTCCTTTTAAATGTGGTCAGGTCAGGGGATGTTCTGACGCAGGTCGGGAGGGAGTTCCAGGCTTTGGGAGCATACGAACTAAATGCACGGTCTTTAAAGGATATAAGGTGCAACTGCGACGCTCACGACAGACAAGCCTAGCTGCGGAGTTTAGCACCAGCTGCAATCGCCTAATCGCACATGCTGGTAGGCCAGTAAGCAGTGAGTTGCAGAAGTCGAGACGAGATGTCACGAATGCATGGACCAACTTAGATGTGGTATCCTTATCTAAACAAGCCCGAATTTTAGCGATATTATGAAGCTGAAAATAGGCAGATTTGACCGTGGAGCTGATATGGTCGTCTAACGAGAGGTCGCTTTGGAATATGAAACCTAGATTTCGAGCTGATCCGACAGGAGATATGCAGGCAGAGCCAATTTTGAGCGTCCGCCTTTCCAATTTCTGAATCACACTGGGTTTGCCCATAACTAGTAAGTTAGTTTTGTCATCGTTTAGTTTTAGAAAACTTGCTGCCATCCATGTGCGGATGTCATCAATGCATGCAGCAAGTGAGTTGAGAGAATTTGAGGTGCTCGAAGGCTGGGAGGGATCAAAGCAAAGGTACAACTGAGTGTCATCCGCATAGAAGTGAAAGCCCAGATTGTGCTTGGCAATCACATCAGCAAGAGGCAGAGTATAAACCATGAAAAGAACCGGACCTAGCACGGAGCCCTGAGGTACTCCGTATTTCAGAGGTACCTCGGATGATCTTTGTCCATTCACGTCAATACTCTTGAGTCTCCCACTGATATAGGACCTCAACCATCGCAGAGCAGTGCCAGTGATGCCCAGGCGAGATGAGAGACGCTCTAGAAGAACTTTGTGATCGATGGTATCAAAATCTGCCGAAAGATCGAGCAAAACAAGCAGAGACACTCTACCCATGTATGCATTCCTAAGTAGGTCGTTGTATACCCTATGGCTCGTTTGGATTGTGGGATAGTGTGAGCTCAGGCTCAAACCGCTGCAGTTCGCATAAATCGCGACTCGAAAATGCCGCGAAAAGCCGCGAAACATAAGAGCTTTTAAAGTTAACCGCCGACACTCTTCGTTGTGCTGATTTTACGATTGTGGCACTTTAAACCTAACGACACTCGCCCCGATAAAGCAGACGCGCAGAATGGCCGCGCGTCCAAGGCTCCAGCGTTCAGTAATATTATTACCAATCGATTCGCACTTCGACAGCGAGTGGGCGTGCCTCGCTACGCCCACTGGACAATTCTTTATCCGCACAGCAGGCCGAAGCAGCCGATCGCCGATCGTATTTAACTGGTGATAACTGCTTTAGATGGGAGATTACATGCGCGAGGCGTATGTATGTATGCGGCCAGTCGCCGCTTTAGTGCTCGCTGTATCGGCAAAGTGCCTAGAAAGAGTGTCGTTTCTGCGAGGGCACCGTACGAATATATCGTTGCTATTAATATTATTCTCACGCTCGCCAACAATCTGGCAGTCAAATCCATCTATCCGACCACGCGGGCTAAGCCAGCCAGCGGGCGATTGGTCTTTGGTCGCAGCCGTGGATCATAGACCGCGCCGCGGCCGCTGGCTGACTCGCTGCCGCCAGCTTCCGTCGGCAGCGCCGCTAGCGCGGCGGCAGCAGCGGCCGCGCCGTGCATTCGAGAAGCCGCTGGCTGCCGCTGCGGCATGTGGCTACGGGTGCTCGTACGCTCGCTTCTCGCCGAGGAGCTGCGACGGCTGCCGCTGCACGCGGACTACGGGCGGACAGCGCCCGGAGCGCTCAGCAAAAAGCTGCCGGAAATCGATGCGCCAGACCGCGGCGACGCGGGGCGCAACGCCTCTCCCTCTGGAGCTAGCGCCGCCGCCGCCACCGCTGCCGCTGCCATGCGGCCGGCGGCGGCGCTCTCGCAGACGACGAGCGGTGAGTTCGCTCGCTGACGCCAGCAGCGCCCGACCCGCGGCCATCGCGGCTCTTTTCGAGCGCGTGACTCGAGGTGTCGCGGCGCAGGCGGCGCGCTCAAAGATGCGCTCTGCAGGTGCCAGTCGTCGACGCCTGGGAAGACGTTGCCGGCGGCCGCTGCCAGCCGACTGGACGGCGGCGCGCTCCGCGGCGTCTCCAGCCGCCGCCGCCGCCCCGCTGCCGGCGGTGGGCGCGCTCCGCGACAGGGTGACCCGGGGAAGCCGGCGGCAGCGCGCCGAGCGAGCAGCTGTGTGCAGCGACAAGCGCTCGACAACGCTGCACGCGGTCTTCGCGAGTTTTTCGCCCGCGACGCTTGCGGCGCGCGCGCCGGCCGAGGGCGCGCGCGGCTGCTCCTGGCTGCTTCGCGCGGCTGCGAATAGTGCGTCGCTGCGACCGCGCGTTCGCCGCCGCCGTGCGAACGCGCGGTCACGTGATAACGTTCGCAGATTCAACATGGTTGTATGTGCTTCTGTAACTCCACAGAGCCACAAGGACTAACGGGGGGGGGGGGTTATGCTGGAGAGCTTTTTTTTGACGTACTCAAAGGCCAAGCGGCTTTCGGTGCCCATTAGGGGGCCAACAGACTCCATCTCACGCATCAAGGAGAAAGTGCGAAGTATAGCGGATTCAGGAGAGCAGTTGAGGTAGTGATTAGCATGAAAGCATCGGGTCAGGATAGCTGGAAATTATGAGCCGTAGTCGGTAGCAGGAGAACAGATGTCGTTGGGTAAAAATGTTTGCAGTGGGCTCCACAATCTAGGACGTGCAGAGCAAAAGCTTCTGCCGCCAATGGTCTTTAAGTGTAGAAATAGGACAGCAAGTTTATTTTCCTCGGAAAACCGGAGGACGTGAGGAGGCTGAAAGCGGTGCAGATTTTGAGCCTGGTATGAAGGAGCCAAGCCACGACCTTGGCCTCCAGTACGCACGGTCTCGGCAAATACCGCGAGGGAATTGGTGCTGTGTTGCGTATTTTTAAACTTCCTCAAGTCGGTGACTGCTGCAGGGAGTGTCGTCAATCGGAGTGAGTTAAAGGTCTTGGGAGCTAATGAACTGAGTGAGCTAAGTGTGCAAACAAATTGAGGTTGATTAGAGGCACGGCTAAACGTCGGACATCGAAAAAGCGGTCCGGTACGGTGCCGAAGCCGCCCGATTGTGATTAGCGCTCGGTTAGAGCTCGGCTGGAGCGAGAGAGTGAAGGGCACCGAGAGTGAGTGACCTTGACTAGAAGTCAATGAGCAGCTTGACGGAAAGCCAGCGCAGGTTGGCGAGATACTTCGTAGCGTGGCAACGGCGACGTTCGCGCCTGGCCGCGTCGTGCTTAAATGAAGAGGTTGGCTGCAACTGAATGGTCCAATCGCACCGGCCGAAAGACCTATGAATAGTGAGCGACAGAAGTCAAGACGCGGTGTCACAAATGTGCAGGCCAACTTGGATGAGGTATCCGTTTCTATGCACGCTTCGTATCCGTTTCTATGCACGCCCAAATTTGTGCTACGTCTCGTAGCCGAAAATAGGTCGAGTTGACTGCGGAGGAGACGATCGGCGGCGAACCATCGCAGCTATTCTAGCGCTGGCTATTCTAGCGTGGCTAAATTTATTGGATATAAAAGCTGACCGCTCAGTCGTCTATGCGCACCACACGGCAGTGACTTACAGGCGTTCCGTTTGTGCGGCGGCCCAGCTAATATAATGTCGCTACGCCCCGCAACCTGGCGAGTCTGGGAGTTAGCACGTGACCACTACCGCGGGTCCAGCCCTCCCTGCTTTCTGGGATGGGATTCGCGGAGGTGGTGCAGCGTAGCCGCTACCAAGCGACCGCTACCGCGCCCTCTTCCCGCTTCGCACGCCGCTCTCTTCTCCGCGTCACGTGCTGCTCTCCTCTCCGTGTCACGTGCTGCTCTCCTCTCCGTATCCGCTCCGTGTCGCACGCTGCATTCGCCAACAGCTTCTTTATGCCATGGTACCTCATGGCCTTTATCTACCGTTGAAGTGATGGCAGAGCTGACGGGATTTTTCAATTACGCGTCCGCTGGGTGTGGCACTCAGTTTCCGACGCTGGCCTCCGCTGCTTCTGTCGGCTGCTGCTCGCTTTTGCGCTCCGCTTTAGCGTGACGTATACACGAAGGCAGAAGGGTTGCGGTCGTCCGCACTAGACGTTCGATCGGGCCGCTGGCGCCGGCTCGAGGTCGAGGGGCGCTTCAGTGAAGTGCATCCGGCGGAAGCTCGGCCTGCAGCGTCCGTCTGCAGCTGCAGACGGATGAAAGACCAGCGGCGGCTGCGGCCTCCAGTAGCCTTGTACCGCTGGCGGAGGCTCGCTGTACGCCTTTTCTTATCAATCGTTACCCGAAGTGCAACGTGGCACCCGCGAACTCAGCTGCCCTACACAGCGGAAGGGATAGAAAGAGGAAGTGGATTGTTGGAACGCTGCTATGCCGCTTCAGTGGTGCAAGACTCTCTCTCTCTCTCTCTCTCTCTCTCTCTCTCTCTCTCTCTGTCTGTCTCTCTCTCTCTCCCTCTCTCTCTCTCTCTCTCTCTCTCTCTCTCGTCTTCCTGAAAGGCAAACTTCTGGAAGCTTCCGTTGTCGCTTCCGGCCGCCGCCGATGCGAGGCTTCAATGGCTGCTCCGAGTCGCTGCATACGCCTTGAGTTTCAATCAAGGTGTGCAGGAATGGCACCCGTGTATCCTATGGGAGGCGCACATCACTACAGACAGGTCACGTGCACCGTAGGGGTGGAAATTAGCGTCTACGGTACATTCAGTGGATCTCCAGCGATGTATATGGCTCTAGCATGGTTACACTGCCGACGAATCATAGCGTTGTTTCGCACCCATACGGTGCGGAACGTTGACGAGTTCCGTGAATTTTGGCAAAGTCCCGCGCGAAGCAAAGCTCTACACGCAGTGGAAAAGGGTTTTGCTCGCGTTAAATATTTGACGAATGGACCATTCTCGATATTGATACAGCCAGAAAAGCGGAAAAACTCTCTCGCTAATGGGTCAACAAGCGAAATGCCCGTGCCTAAGCGTGACGTACTCCGGCATTTTTTGAAACAGAAATGCATTCTGCTTCTGGTAGGGCCTGTGTGCGATGTTCTTACGAAAGCGCTGTAGAGACTTATGCCCTTAAATCCATCGGCCGCAAGCGTAGATTGCGTAACGGTAAACGAGCTGGCAAATAGCATGACAGATACCACGGGTCGAGCTGGAGCCTACAGAGGCGCTTGCGGCGGCGAGTTGCAGACAATCACACCCAGCCACGCATACGCACACGCATGCGGACGGCAGGCCAGAGCGGCAGCAATCGAGTGCGCCCTTGACCTTAACATGAAATGTCAGCGTCCTATGCGTAGAACAGTCTGGACCGTGGGCGCAGAGAGGCACAGAGAACGTGTGCAGCACCCTTGACCTTAGCTGGCGCATAGCTCGCTTCCAAGCTCGAGCTTTCTATGCTAAACGTGGATGAGTCAACATCCGATTTCCATCAATAATCTCTACTAATTAAAGCGGTAAAGTCCGTCACACCGCAAGATCTTGCTTCGCGTGGCAAGAAGACGAACTTCCGTCAAACGGCAAAATGGCGCAGCGTCGTCTTCCGTGACGGAACTACTAGACTCAGCGAGGCAAGTCCACGGGCAGTTAGCTGCTGCTCCTAATTAAGGCGCAGCTAATAATTTGAAGTGCTGTCACAATCTAAAAACCAATGAGCATGCGAAGGTTTTATTACGTAGGCGCATATTTCTTTAGTCAGGCCTACCCCGCCGAAATGTTGGCGCGTCGGTTGTCCTAGAAGCAGGCCCGACTGGCCCGCCCCGCCGCTGTCGTCGATTAGTCATGCAGGCGATGTCTTTACTATGCAGTCAGACTACCAGGCTGATCCGTCGTCGTCACCATCCGACTCTCCGTCCGCTCTTCTGCTGCAGGTCAAAGGTTGTCGGCAGCTCAAAAACGCCCTCGCGGTAAGGCGGCGCCGCGCAAGCAGCTTACGTCGAGCGCGATTCTCGCGCCAGATGACGCAGCGCTACGTCACGTGAGTGGCGAGGAGGCGGAGCGCTCGAACGGGTGGAGGAGGGAGAAGCGGCTGCAGCACGACCGCCGTAATGTAATCTATCTCCGTCAGTAACTCCACAAAGTCATAAAGACCATGTGGGTGTTACGCAGGAGAGTTTTGTATAGCGTACTCACAGCCTAAGCGGCTTTCGGTACGCATTCGGTACCCAACAGACTTCGTCTCACGCAACAAAGAGAAAGTGGCAAGCATAGCAGAGTCAGGAGAGCAGTTGAGGTAGTGAGTAGCATAGAAGTAGCAGTTCAGGACCGCTGAAAAAGATGTGCCATAGTCGGCAGTTGGAGAGTAGATGTCGTTGCGTAAGAATTGTGGAAGCGAGTACCACAGTCTAGGACCTGCAGAGCTAAAGCTTCTGTCGCCAACTGTCTTTAAGCGGAGGAATGGGACAGCTAATTTATTGTCCACACAGGACCTGAGGGCGCGAACAGGCTGAAACTGATGCAGCAGTTCAGCTAGGTACGAAGGAGCCAAGCCGTGGCGGGCCTTGTGGGTCAGCGTAAGAACTTTGTTCTGTATCCTTTGCTCAACCGGCAACCATCCTAGCTCTTTCAGCAAAGGTGACACGTGCTCAAACCGCTGGGACTTGAAGACCAGCCTTGCAGCCATATTCATAGTCCGCTGTAGTGGCATAATAGCTTTCTTTGGTAGCCCAGCCAAAAGGGAATTACAATAATCAAGCCGAGACAGAACTAAAGAGCTGGTTAAATTTTTTACAAGCCACTGTGGGAGACAGCTTCTAATCTTGGATAGGGAGCGGATGTGATGGCTAGCTGTAGAGGCAGTCTTCTGAATGAAGCTTTTGAAATTGAGGCAGCTGTCGAACACGACAGCTGCCGTGCGTGCCCGCGAGGCGCTGACGGCGGCTGCTGCTGCTGGCCGCCCGACGGCTGCCGGAGGCTTACCGTGGCTGTCGGCCAACAACCATGGCTGTCGGCCAGCGTTTCGGCTAGTGTTCGCTAAATTAAGCCAGCGACGGGCACCGGCTGCTGCTGGGGGGCGGGGTGTTCAGCTGGCAGCGGTGACTTTTCTTTTTAAGGCTCGGTACAGTGCAAGCAAGTTTTCAGCTCGCCACGACTAGTTGACCTACGACCTAGGACCGACTGCCTTTAGGCAAACGCGGTTTCGGAGGCTAGAACTGGTCCCCGCCGTCTTTCTCACAAGCGCAACCAGGTCAGGGGCAGCGAACAGTCATGTCACCTCACAAGCACGTGACACGTGGCCCGCATAGCTCGCTCGCTACCGCCTACCTATCGGACCTACTCACTCCTGCAAAGTGCTCCCTGTCGCCACTCGCTCCACAGCATCTGGTCATCATCTCACCGTTCCAAGCACTTGATTGAAATCTATCGGCAATTGACCCTTCAGCTCGCCTGCACCGGAAGTCTGCAACCTGCTTCGGGCTACGGTTACTGCCAGCAGTTACCTTTCAGCGTTTAAATCTCAACGCGAGGCGCATCTTTGCCGGTCAGCATTACCTTCCGGTCGATATGACCTTCACATCAATCAACTCGGGCTCTTTTTGTCCGAGTATGCTTTACGTGCACACCTGTTCAAGAGTCGGTGAATCTTCAAAGGCGTAGAGCTGACTTACCGGTTTGGCTGAGTGTCATCAGGTTTGCTTTAGCACGCGCTGGACCATGAGCAATACTCGCTGTTTGCTTTTGCATGCTTTGTACCGTGCATGTCAATAAACGGCCGTCGTCGATTTTCGTGCAGTGACTTTTAAAGGGCTCGAATGGAGCTTACTTTTTCTTAGGGCGCCATTCAAACAGCCCGTTGTTATTACTGTCAAGCCTCGAAGCGAAGTTACCGAGCTGCAGAAGGTGCTTTGAATACGCGCGCGCGCGGGTGCGCAGACGCTCGCCAAAGACACTCGCAACGCGCTCAGGCCGCTCTCTCGGCGCGTCGATTGGACGGATCTTTCGGGATACGTGCGATACACGCGATAGCTCTCACGCCGTAGCCGGCGCGAGGCCACGAGCTCTACTCGTCTCTCGTCCTTGACCTGAGCCGCTCTCACACAGCGACAGACGTGCTGCGGCCCAAACGTAGAGGCCGACGATCGCTACGCGCGCGGCCTGTCGCCCTCTTCTTGGTGAGCCGTGACGGCACACCTGGTAAGGCGGTTGCTTTGCACGACCTCGGTCTCGAGGTCACGTGGGCTCTAATCCTGCGGTAGGCGCGATCCTCAATTGTCGCTGCGAGCGGTGGTGGTGGCTATAAAGGCTCTTCTGTCGCTACACAAAAGAAGCTGCTGAATCAGCAAGCCTTTCTTTCTCACTCAGTGGCTGAGCCGTGATTTTCATTCACTTTCATTTTCATTCAGATTATGGGGAACTGAAAAACTCTTATAAGTGTGGTGGGGACAAGACCAGCAAGATTTTTGGCTAGGCAAGGCCAGAGCTTCAATTAATGAAGACTTATTGCGCAAAGACAAGAGTTTATGTTCGACAAGACCTCGACGGTTTCCCATCGAGTGAAATCGGAACATAAATTCGTCGTCGGTAGTTGGGGTCGGCGGGGTCGGGGTGTAAGAAACAAATGGACGCTTTGACAACAATAGGCGTACGCTGCGAAGAAACAGGAGCGAAGATCTAGCCTAGCTTTCGGCGATTCGGCGATTGATCTTCACGATCGGGGTCGAGGGTTTAGGTCATGCAACAGAAAAGCCTTTATTGCTAATTGCAAGCGGGATGATCGCCTCAGCTAAGGCTACGAATTTAGTGGGTCCATGCAATTCGTCCTTCATGCGCTTATGCGTGGCTGGCATTGTGCATGCTGCCACTAACCACACTTGCCTGCTGAAACTGTGCATGTCACCCCTAACCGTGTTATCCTTACTGTTCATTGAGTATACTCATATTAACCATTCGATAATTTTTCCTCTACAGCAAATGTAAAGTGCTGAGAAAGAGACTGGGTTTTCTGGGGCACTATAGCAAATATATTATCATTATTCTTCTGTCGCGGTATAAATGCCGCTTTTCGCTTGGTCGGCTAATCTATGCTTGGCACCCGTGTCTGTCTAGCAAGGACGCGGACCAAACGACAAAAGGTAGCGGACTTCAAATGAATCAGACTAAGTTTGCAAAGCATGCGGTGCAAGAGGCAAGAGCGTGAACAGTTAAATTGCTTATTACTTAGAGATACACCTCCCGAAAGAGGTGACAAAATAGCTGCTGACTTGCCGTTTGATGTGATTCTCAAAAAAATCGCCAATCAAGTAGCTGGATTGTCGTCGTCAGCGATTGTCGTCGCGCACACGTCAAGGGCTTCAAGGGCGTCAAGTGTCAAGCGCGATCGTCACCTTGCCAGGCGAGCACGCTGCAGACCAGTTAAGCACCCAACGCGCCGGCCGCCGCGCGCAAAGCAGGATTATTTGCTTCGGACGGCCCGCGTGATCCTCACCACGATGGCCGCCGAGGACTTAAAGGACACCTATCAGCACTGAAAGCAGCGCCGATAGCCGCCGCCGCCGATAGCCGCCGCCGCCGATAGCGGCTTCTCTTTGTTAAGGGCGTTTTTCGGTGGCTGCCTAGTCAGAATCGCACTCTCACAGCGCACCCTCTTAGCCCGCGAACTCTCCGGGTAGTCCGCCTTCGTGAGTATCGCGGAAGGAAAGAGGACGATTCGCCTCCGCTTGTCGGCGGCCATTACTGCGCACGCGCATCGGCGGTTTTAAAAGCGGTCGTAGCTGCACCGCTTGTTTGCTTGTCTATCTAAAAAAAAAAGCGGTCGGAGCTGCCTCGAACGGGTCGATCGCTTTAAATGTCTCCTGAACTCTGCTCGCAATTAATGCGCAGGGTTATGAGCACCGAAATAGACATGCCCCCATATTGCACTGGCGCCGGGCGGTAAATGGAGCTTCAAATGACTACGGGCGCGACCGAATTTCGTCCCATGCCGCGCGCCGCCATCGATCGAGCGCCACGTGACCCATCGACCAGCGGCTATTTCCGAACTCGACCACCGGTATTTAGTAGGCCGCCGCCGCCACCTCGACCTCGCCGTGCTCGCTTTTCGCTAGCCCCGAGCGGCTTAGAACGGCGCGCGACAGGCGGCGGCCATGGAAGTTTCGCACATGGCCGCCAGCCTGGTCAAGTCTGCGCAGTCGTCGTCGGTAGCGACGAACAGCGGAGCGTTCGGCACGGACAATCCTCTGCTGCCGGCAGGCGGCGGCGGCGGCAGCGTCGGAGCGCCGGATACGCCTACGGACGGCGAAAGCGGCCGCTTGGACGGCGCGGACACCTCCGATGCAGCGCCGGCGACCGCGTCCGAGGAGGCCGACGGCGGCGGCGGCGGCGGCGGCGGCGGCGGCGGCGGCGTCTGCTGTGCGGTCTGCCGCTCGCGCGACCGCGGGCGCGTCGGCGCCGGCGTCTGGCCGCCCCGCCGGCGGCAGCCGCTGTCGACCGGCGGCGGCGGCGGAGCCGTCCTGTGGCTGAGCGCGGCCAGTCTTGTCACGGGCCTGACATGCATCATCATGGCGTCGTACGCGGTGCGGCGCTACGAGGAGGCGGCGAGCGAGCTGGTCGCGGCGCGCGCGAGCCGCGGCAAGGTGTGCCTTCCGTGCGACGTCGCCGCCACGGTCGTCGAGTCGTGGCGGTCGGAGCGAAGCGACGAGTGCTGCGTGCAGCTGGTGGACCTGCTCGGAATCATAAAGACGGTGAGCACCGCGCCATCGCCGCATCGCGCCGCGGCGCGAACCTAGCCGAGCCGGCGTGCGGCGCCTGCGAACCAAGGTGAGCTCGCGGCGGCCCTGAGCGGCCGCCTCGCGACGCGCGGCTTATCTCCCCACTCTCGCTCTTTGCCGCGCCCAGTCTCTCTTCAGCGCTCGCGCGGACTGAGCGCGGCGACCTGCGCGCGCGCTCGCTCGCGCGAGGCGCCACCTCGGGCAGAAAGCTCCCGGGCCAGCATCGGGCCGCATCGCTCGCCCGCGTGGGCGCGTGCGAAAGTGCGCCGCCGCCTCCGCAGAGGCGCGCAGGCCGCGCTGGCGAGAGCCGCCGCCGCTGCACTGGGCGCAGCGGCGGCGGTTCTCGTAGACTCGGCATCGAATCCTCGGCGTCTCGTAGCGCCGGCATCGTGTAGCGGCGGTTCCTCTCGTCGCCTCGACGTCGTTTCTCTCGTAGCGCCGGCATCGTAGCGGCGGTTCCTCTCGTCGCCTCGACGTCGTTTCTCTCGTAGCCTCGGCATCGCCCTCGTGCTCGCGCGAGCGCGCTGCGCGTCTCGGCCCCCCCCCCGCCGCCGCCGTCCCCCGGGTGCTCAGAGAACGAGGCGTCAGGGCTCCGGGACTCAGCCGCCTCGACTCGGGCGGCCCTGCCGGAAGTGGGAACGCCCATCGTTAAGCTCTCCCATCCTCCACCGCGACAGGTCGGTCCAGGCAAGGTAAAGGTCGTAATCCATAAGGCAAAAAGTAACGTACGAGTCGTCACGGTGGCTGCAGCCACGAGCAGTTGCCTGCGCATTGCCTAAGCATCGCGGGCATGGGTGGGACGGGGGACGAGTTGTCACGTGACATGTCATGTGGGCGCCTAGGCGCGCGAGCGCCGCGCCGCGCCCCGCGAGTCGCGAGCAGCCGGCGGGCGAGTAGTGGAGCCGCCGCAGGCCGCCTCCCTCCCCCACCGCTGTCACCACCATTGCCACCGCCCCCAGGGCGACAGCTTGGCATGTGCGCAAGGCGACAGTGGCGCCCATGCTCTGCTGTCTGTAAGGCGAGTAACGCCGGCCGGCCGTAACTCTCCGGATGATGGAACGCGACCAGGAGAGGACCCAACGATACATTCGGCGAAACGGCTTTCAGCAGCTGAAAGCGGAATCAGCGGGGCTGCTCAGCAAGGCCTCAAAGGCCTCGTGTCTCGAACGCGCCTAGTTACTCGGACCGGCACTCTGCAGCTCATTAATACCGAAATGGCGTCACTAATGATGGACTTAACCCTTTCACGAAGTCTCATAGATTTCGGTGCATTTGGAACGGCTCGGACACAAATATGCACCATCGCAGACGGCAGGTCTGGCAGAAGGACTTCAGTCGGGAGGAAATTCCATGCTTCATTAGCATAGAAACTGAAACGTACGGTCTACACTGGATTTGAGGTTGGTTAGAAACGCACACACACAGGACAATTCTCACGGCCGAAGCAAAGTCTGTGCGGACAGCGATCGGCACTGCTGTCGGCACAGTTATCCGAGGCGAGGCGAACCGTCCGTCGTGCTCTTATATAATATAAAGTATACCGTCGTGCCTTTGCTCAAAGCAGCGAACAGCCGCTTGCCGTGATCCCGGGCCGCTGGTCGAGGGCAGTAGCCGCGGTGGGTATCCAGCGATTCGATTGCTAGCAGCCAACGCCCTCGGCCGCACTGCGACAGCGGGCCGCGGAGGCTCCGCCGGCGCTATATATATATATATATATATATATATATATGTATATATATATATATATATATATGTATATATATATATATATATATATATATCCTCCCTCTTGCCTATGTAATCCCTAAGCGAAATCTGGCCTTTCATTCGTAGATAGCTGTACACGTGTGCTTTGGTCTCTCCTGCATGCCTTCCAGCTCATCAAACTGACCTCTGCTGCCTTGCTGCATCTATTGCCATAATTGCAGGGTAGGAACATTTCACTAATTTAATGATGATAGAACCAGTTTAGTTTAGCGCGGACCAGTGCCGAGCGGGCGGGGGGGGGTTTCAGCGGCCGCCCATGCCGCTGCCGCCGCGGGTGGCGTCGCGTCGAGCGTGGGCGGCGCTCAGCGGACGGTGCTCTCCCTTTATGAGGCCGGTGCGGGAGCGAGGCCGGTGCCTCGTCCTCGCTCCCGCCGCCGCCCCACTCCGCCCGCCTGTTCGGCGACAGGCGGAAGGCGCAGCGACATCGAAGACCCGGCGTCAATACGCGGACTGGGGTGTGACGTAGGCGTGGCGTAGGCGTGGCGTAGGCGTGGCGCGACGACGATGCGACGGCACGGAACTGTTGCGGCGACGGCGACGGCGGCTGTGGCTACGGCGGCAGCTCCGAAGCCGCTCCGAGCCGGATAGCTGACCGCTCACTGACCCAAGCGCCTGAGTGCTCGCGGCTGCCGCGGAGAAATGCCCATACCGCGGAGGGCCGCTAACGCACGGCGACGGCGTCGGCGTCGGCGGCGGCGGCGGCGGCGGCGGCGGCGGCGGCAGCAGGACGCCCAGTGCCTCTGGTCAGCGGCTCGAGCGTCGGTACGCGCCGCCGGCGACCCTAGACAATCGATGCCCTCGGGACGGACGCGCCAGCTACGGCTTCGATCGTAACGCGGCAATTAGTGAAATGCTAACACACCAGCGCTCTCGAGCGGTCGCCGCGGCCGCCGCGGCGACCGCGAGACCGAGCGTGACCCGCTGCGGCTCTCGGCTCTGATGTCTCGCCTCTGCGGAAGCAGGTTCTCAGGCGGAGCGCGGCCGGCCGCAGGCGGGCCCGCGCGCGAGCGCGCGCCCACACGGGGAAGCACGCCAGCGGCCACGCCTACGTCTGCAAGCGGCAGCTGCCACACCCGCGTCTGCAAGCGGTAGCTGCTTTCGCCGTCGCCGCACGGCGCTCCGCGCCGCCACCGATCGGTGCTCGTCCACGGCGCCAAGCAGATTTAGCGTAGCTCGCGTTTCATTTCTTTACTTAATTAGACTTTCCGGGTTTAGCGAACGCTCCGCCGCAATCGCACGCACTCGCTTCCTCTGCAGTGACGTACGAAGCCGGCTTGTCGAGAGCGTCGTACTTAAAAATTAGCGTTTATAGAGTGAGGGAGTCGGAAAGGGGGCTGCGAAGAGTAGGGAGTCGGAGAGGCGGCTGCAGAGAGTAGGGAGTCGGAGAGGCGGCTGCGAAGAGTAGGGAGTCGGAGACTGCAGAGTTAATAGGGCCGCGAAGTCTGCCGAGTAGAGATCCTCGCGACGCGGCGTCTTATTTACTAGCCACAAGCTTTGCCAGCTTGAAGGGAAAGCCTTCCGCCGTAGCTCACGTAGTCAGGTTGAACGGCACGCAGCGGTTACTCGTTAAAATAAGACGAGGGACCGTTCTCTTGCCGATAGCCTGCTTGTGGAGTGCCCGTAACGACACACCCCGGACAGCCTCGATATACGGAATTGTACAACCAACTGTGCTAGCCACTACCGGCAGGGACAAACGAGAGATTTATGAGGGACATGCATATCTTTAGAATCTCCCTCACTTTCAAGCGCACAGAAATGTTCAGAATTACATTCTATATAGTCTTATTCTCAAGGTGCAATGATATTAATACCATCAGTTTCAATAATAAATTTGACAATTAAAAATACCTCATTTAGTTACTACTTTTAGGAACTAATTATCTGGTACTGCTTTTTTATGTTCTACTTTTTTAATAATAATAATGCACTTGATAGAGCGCCCTCAGAGAACTCAATCTCTCTCTAGGTGCTTTACATTTGCTGCAAATGGAAATGCAATTGAATGGTGAGTAAAATCATGCTTGATAAACAAACAAAATGAATAACATAATTAGGGGTGACATGCACAGGGTCAGCATGCAAATGTGGTTAGTGGCAGCATGCACAGTGTCAGCACGCATAAGCACATCAAGGACGAATCACAGGGACCCACTAAATGCTGTCCTAAATAGGTGTGTTTTTAAATTCTTTTTAAATGTGGTCAGGTCAGGGGATGTTCTGACGCAGGTCGGGAGGGAGTTCCAGGCTTTGGGAGCATATGAACTAAATGCACGGTCTCCACAGGATCTAAGGTTTGTACGAGGTATTTCTAGACTGTTGGATTCCGAAAAGCGGTGATACGATGCTTGGCCCGATGGGGTAGAATATCTGAGAAATAGGCTGGAGCCATAGAATAAAGGGACCTAAAAGTGAGCGACCAAAACCTTGAATTCAATCCGTTGCTTGACTGGTATCCAGTGCAGGTCGGCGAGAAGTGGAGTAATGTGGCAACTGCGACGCTCACGACAAAAAAGCCTAGCTGCGGAGTTTTGCACCAGCTGCAATTGCCTGATCGCACATGCCGGTAGGCCAGCGAGCAGTGAATTGCAGAAGTCGAGACGGGATGTCACGAATGCATGGACCAATTTTTAGCCTTAGATCCTTACTCCTCGATACCATACCATCGTGTGACGATAATTCCCGCTGCGAGGCGTATACAACTCTGTTCCGTAGGTTATGCCACCCTGGCGGTGCTGCGGCCTCAGAAATAGGAGTCTTCGCACCGCTATGCCGAGGTTCGAAGGCACTCATTGGTACACGAGTACGTGTTCTCCGCGTCTAGTTTGGACGTGGCAATATGAGGCATGAAAATAGCCTCTTGGAAGGATACAAAGGTTCTATTTATGTCGTTAGTTATGTTGCACGTCATAGCATGTAGGCTATTTAGAATGGGACAGAAGATGGTATACAAACTTAGTGTAGCGGCCTTTGCACCCGGACAGATGTAGAAAGCATCGCAAACACAGTGCTCGGCAAGGTACCTGGCCCTTGTCTGGGTGCTACAAACACAGGTGACGAAGCGCTGTGCCTTAGAATAACGGCCGGAGACTCAATGCAGCCGAAGCGTAAATGGACGCGAATGCGCATGCCGACAGTGGCACAGCTCGTCGGTAACGAAGATTCGTACTTTATGACAAGAAGTCTTTGTCCATACAGTAGAGCAGCTCATTCGATAGCCACGGAGGGCTGGATGCGCCAATAGCATCAATAATCGCGTACAGCAACTCTCGCACGGCGTCCACAGCTCGAGCGAACTGCTGACAGGCGTAAAGGCTCGTGTGGGTGAGGGAAGGGGGGGGGTCACGCCGCACGGCTATAAGCCTAGAGCGCAACACTGCCTCGCTTAAAGTCTAGACTCTAGACAAAGTTATGCTGCTGACTCGCTTCCTCGTTGCCACGGATTTCTGCCTTACGAAGCTCAGCGAGGCACCTGTGTGTCTCGCCAATGGCGGCACACGGCCCGCCGTGCGGCGGATCACTTTCTTATTTCGGCTGTATCGGTGCTGCCACTCCAGCAGATCAATCCCAGGGAAACGCTCATCGTAAGCCCCCCCCCCCGTTAGGGCTGCCCATCAGTCGGAGATAATGAAGCCAACCCGGCATGCAGCGCTATGTGTAAGAGGCGTGGCTCTTACACACTGAAGAGACTCATTGACGGGCGACGAGCCCGAGCCCCGGCCGTCCACAGCACTCGTGCTGGCCGATGCTGGTCACTAACATGACAGTGTTCGTACGTGGTGCGAGCATCTGCGGAAAGGTAGCAGCCGTCTCGCGTCAGTATGGCAACGGAATCGGCATGCCTCTAGACGCAGGTGCTTTCGAGGATACGGTAGGATGCTCTACTCTGCTTAATGATGAAAGGTAACAAAGATGTAAAGCAGAAATGCTGGCCCACCTTTAAAGTAAAACATTGCCTGGCTCCAAGTCTTCAGTAAAAAGTAAACAGCCAATTAAAAGATCTCGGCTTCAATGCCGCCTAATCGTAGAATATTACATAACCGCTCCGCAGCCCTTACAACTCGGTGGCAACAATGATCTCGGCAGCCCTTGTCTTGCCGACCTAGCACGCGGATGGCTGGGTATATGTCACTGTTGGATCTACAGGGCTAGTCGTATTCTTTGACAGATTATCAATTTTGGGTTTCAACAGCTGCAAACTTGAAGGTGAACGTTGAGGCAAAGCTATATATGGAGGATTAGGAGTCGATTGGGGATGTCACCAACTCGGGATATGCCCTCGACTGACCTCGACTGACCTCGACTGACCTCGACTGACCTCGACTGACCTCGACTGACCTCGACTGACCTCGACTGACCTCGACTGACCTCGACTTTGTCGATCTCTCTTTCAATGGAGCGAAATGGAAAGCGATCCACGCTAGATCCCCGAGAGGATCGCTAGCTACGGTGACACCCCTGCAGAGCCGTCAGGCTGGCTCCCAAGCGGCCCGACCTTGGTTCTCTGACCTTGACTCTCTCAACGGACTTAGGCGAGCTTTTGGTGTTAGACGTAAGCATTTTTGGTATGCGGACCTACGATTTACGCATGCTATTATAGAAGCTAGACATTACCGTAGCTAGAATATACTGGTATGGCCCTGCGTCAACGCTCGTATTCCAATCGATGAACAGTCAGTCCTGACCCATTGAATGGCCCTTCAAGCTTCCACTTAGCAGTCCTAGATAGCTCTCAGTCAGCGGTATACCACCAAGCCTCTGGACGAGGTAGTGCATTTTGCTTTGTCGGAGCATAAAAACCTTTAGAATAATGGCTAGCGTTGCTATGTAGCTTTCTACCCGCGAGGTCAGGTCGGACGGAAAACTGAGTGGATAGGGTGACGTAGCCACTTCCGGACCCCCACTGCTCCATTAGCTCGTAGGCAGACCGGGCTTTCCACTAGTTCCGAAGTGCAGCCATTTTGATCCCACAGCTGCCCCTCGACTGGTTATAGTAAGTTTAGACCTAATCATGATCTCTGATGCTTACTGAGTCGAAACGAATTACTTTTTCTTTTGGATTTCATCGGACCTACGGCCGACATACTTCGTCCATCCCGTATAGAAGCTGCGACTGTTTGCTGCTTCGCGATTTTCACTTCGCTTCTCTTTCAGCCAAGAGAGACGCGCTCAGAAGAGACTTGATTCGCTTAAGAGTCTGCACAAATGATTTACCATTATTATTTCTCGCCGGACCATGCATGCAGGACATCAAACGACACGGGGCGGGGCGGGACGGGTTGGGAGCGGTCAGCCTCTGGCAGCATCATGTCCTTGCTGCTAGAGCTCGTCCGGATGCGGAAGCCTAGTGCGGCGATGCAGCTTTGAGCAAGGTTCTCAGTTGGCTGCACATGTCGCTCAGCCATGGCTGGGTATTTTTGGGATTAGGAAAAGCAGGAGCATTCAAGAAACTTCCAGAACGTGGAATGCACTGTCGCTATTAGGGCTGCGCTCAAAAGAAGAAGTGCGGACGGACTCCACGCTCATAACTGCAGCGCGGCGGCGCGGGCAAATCGGGAAAAGCTCCAGCAATCTCTCGCTTCCTCGTTGCCACGGATTTCTGCCTTACGAAGCTCAGCGAGGCACCTGTGTGTCTCGCCAATGGCGGCACACGGCCCGCCGTGCGGCGGATCACTTTCTTATTTCGGCTGTATCGGTGCTGCCACTCCAGCAGATCAATCCCAGGGAAACGCTCATCGTAAGCCCCCCCCCCCCGTTAGGGCTGCCCATCAGTCGGAGATAATGAAGCCAACCCGGCATGCAGCGCTATGTGTAAGAGGCGTGGCTCTTACACACTGAAGAGACTCATTGACGGGCGACGAGCCCGAGCCCCGGCCGTCCACAGCACTCGTGCTGGCCGATGCTGGTCACTAACATGACAGTGTTCGTACGTGGTGCGAGCATCTGCGGAAAGGTAGCAGCCGTCTCGCGTCAGTATGGCAACGGAATCGGCATGCCTCTAGACGCAGGTGCTTTCGAGGATACGGTAGGATGCTCTACTCTGCTTAATGATGAAAGGCAACAAAGATGTAAAGCAGAAATGCTGGCCCATCCGCCATCATCCTTTTCCGTCGATAGAGCCAAGGGGCGACAAACCAATGTCCTCGGGTACTCCTCACAACTAAACCTCCAATGCATATTATTATATTACTGTGCTAGAGTGGTGCCAACCACTTAAAAAGTAATTGAAATTAGCATAGGATGAAGGTGACGTCAGAGCGGCTGCCGGAGACACGACCGTTGGCCAGATGAGCCCACTCGCGAGGTCCGCTCGAGTGGCCCGTACCGTTCGCCCGAAGCACAGGCTTGAGTGCCCGGATCGATTAATTTGCTTACACACGCGCATTTTCCGAACGCTAACATAGCAGCACATCGAGTGCTTAGAATTGGTATGTACGCCCATGACCACACTTTCTGGCGTCCGAAGCGTCGTAAAAATTTTGGCATGTGGGGCGAAACCTCAATCGTGAGGGTCGCGGTCAAAAACTTCACACCAGAATTCTCGATGAAGGCTTTTTAATCCCCACAAACTGAAGATATTAACCGTTATTACTATTTATTTCAATGGCTAACTCGGGCTTTTATTTTAAATTCTAACACATTTTCCGAGAGAAATAAGTCTCGGTGCATAAATCGTATCGTATGTATATATTTTTTCAAAGTATCATAAGAAAATGTATTCTGCAAGTTGAAGAGCACGAAGCTAGCCATTGATGTCGCATCACTATGTTCGCCTTTCGGCAGGAAATGTCGCATGATGTCAGTCGCCTCTCGGCAGTTGGGATATCCTGATGTCAGTCGGCAGCGAGTTTACGGCTTTCATATCACAAACTTGAGGCGCAACTAATCGATCGGCCTCAAATATGAGCGGAGGTGTGGATGAAGGGCCGAAAAGTAAGATGAAAAGCGTAGAAAATGCAAAGGTAAGCGGAGAAAAAGAGAAAAAATGGGCCTGCCCTCGAAGGGAAACGACCTTGAAGTCCATGTACTGCATGACGAGGAATCAGAGCTGGTCAGTGAGAAGTGCCGTAGTGTGGCACTCGCATAACTAGCTCGTCTGCGTCAGGGTCAGCATCGGGGTCAGCATCGGTGACAGCATCGGGGTCAGCGTCAGGACCAGAATCGGGGTCAGCATCGGGGTCAGTATCGGGGGTCAGCGTCGGGATCAGCGTCGGGGTTAGCATCGGAGTCAGCATCGGAGTCATCTTTCCGACCTTCCCACTAGATTGATAGAAGTCATAGAGAAGTTCCACAATGTGGCACTCGCACCGCCAGCATCTGCTCGTCAGCGTCAGGTCATTTGGCAATCATTCCGTCCCACTAAATGGAGATCTTTTCATGATCGAGCCTTTCGCTCGTATGCGCATGTCTGGAAATCACTCCCGGACGGTTCATTTCCTGCAGTTACTCTGCATTGCGGAAATCATTCAATCCTGAAATAATAACAATAATAATGCACTTGATAAAGCGCCCTCAGAGAACTTAATCTCTTTCTTGGCGCTTTACATTTGCTGCAAAGGGAAATGCAATTGAATGGTAAGTAAAATCATGCTTGAAAAAAAATGAATAATATGGTTAGGGGTGACATGCACAGGGTCAGCATGCAAATGTGGTTAGTGGCAGCATGCACAGTGTCAGCACGCATAAGCACATCAAGGACAAATCACAGGGACCCACTAAATGCTGTCCTAAATAGGTGTGTTTTTAAGTTTCTTTTTATATGTGGTCAGGTCAGGGGATGTTCTGACGCAGGTCGGGAGGGAGTTCCAGGCTTTAGGAGCATACGAACTAAATGCACGGTCTCCACAGGATCTAAGGTTCGTACGAGGTATTTCTAGACTGTTGGATTCCGAAAAGCGGGTGATACGATGCTTGGCCCGATGGGGTAGAATATCTGAGAGATAGGCTGGAGCCATAGAATGAAGGGACCTAAAAGTGAGCGACCAAAACCTTGAATTCAATCCGTTGCTTGACTGGTATCCAGTGCAGGTCGGCGAGAAGTGGAGTAATGTGGCAACTGCGACGCTCACGACAAAAAAGCCTAGCTGCGGAGTTTTGCACCAGCTGCAATTGCCTGATCGCACATGCTGGTAGGCCAGTAATCAGTGAGTTGCAAAAGTCGAGACGGGATGTCACGAATGCATGGACCAACTTAGATGTGGTATCCTTATCTAAACAAGCCCGAATTTTAGCAATGTTATGAAGCTGAAAATAGACAGATTTGACTGTGGAGCTGATATGGTCGTCTAACGAGAGGTCGCTTTGGAATATGACACCTAGATTTCGAGTTGATGCAACAAGAGATATGCTGGCAGAGCCAATTTTGAGAGTCAGCCTTTCCAATCTCTGAATCACAATGGGTTTGCCCATGACTAGTAAGTTAGTTTTATCATAGTTTAGTTTTAGAAAATTTGCTGCCATCCTTGTGCGACTGTCATCAATGCATGCGGCAAGTGAGTTGAGAGAATTTGAGGTGTTTGAAGGCTGGGAGGGATCAAAGCAACGACTTGAAATCCTGCAAGTGATTCTGCAAGTGATCCTGCAGTGATGCTGCAAGTGATCCTGCAATGATCCTGCAAGAGATCCTGCAGTGATGCTGCAAGTGATCCTGCAGTGATGCTGCAAGTGATCCTGCAGTGATCCCTATCGAGCATCGGCATCGGCATCGGCTTCAAGGTTTCACCGTCACTCACTTGTAGTACACTTCCTTCTCTTGGCTTCAGCCTACATATCAGAACTACTCTTCTACTACTAGGCGTTTAGGCATCGCAGCACCAGCCGTAGATTTTCTGACTCAGGTCGCCCAACTGAGCTTCGAGCCAACCTATAATCCTTTGGAGACCGTGAATTTAGTTCCCACGCTTCTACAGCCTAAAACATACTCCCGATTTAAGTCTTGACATCGTCCGACTGGACGAAATTTAAACAGAGAAACGTGCCGTTCCTCACCGAATATGCTGCGTCCGCATGAATTATCCATTGTATGCTTATGCTGAAACTGTGTATCTTATTAGTTACCAAATTGACATGCTTTCATAATAGGGTACGTGAAATGCCTAGAACACGATTAAGCTCTATGATGATGCTACATAAATATCTTATTTAGTGGCGGAGGCAGGATTTTGATATAGGGGGCAAGAACTTTTTATGTAGGGGTGAAATATCAGCAAAATTTTCAAATAGGCTTGGCTAGACCCGCAAGTAATACAACACTGTAGCAAAAAATCGCGGCGTTTACTCGACAAGAACTCGGCAGTTGCACATTGAGTGACATTAAGACGTAACTTCTTCGTTGGTGGCGGTCGCGGGGGGGGGGGGGGTAAAGGGAGGGCGTAGGAATATGGGCAGCCACTATGGCCGTAAGCCATAAATAGCGCCTGCCCACTAGCTCCGTTACCGGTCTTATTGCTATTATTAATACTATCTTTAAGTCTCAACTCAAGATGCATATGTTCCAGTAAGTGCTTCCTTAGTTAAATTGACCTTGTCTTTTTGCTCCGGACTACTTTGCATGCATGTCTGTGTAAGAACGAGCGATGCGATTACAGAGCCACCAGCGGCGGCGGCGGCATGGAGAGATTACCGACACCAGGGCGGCTGCGGCGATGCGATAATACTATTAATACATTTGATAAAGCGGCCGCTGAGAACTCAATCTCTTTCTAGGTGCTTTAAATTTACTGCAAAGGATCGAATGGTTAGTGGTACCGTGCTCGATAAACAACAACAACACGGTTAGGGAGGACATGCACACGTTCACCATATGGTTAGGGTTTGGTCAAATATGGTTATTGGCAGCATGCACAGTATCAGCACGCATAAGAACTAAGGTCGAATCGTAGGGACCCACTAAATGCTGTGATCAAGAAATGTGTTTTTACTTTCTCTTCAATCTGGTCAAGTCAGGAGATGCCATGCCGAAAGTCGGAAGTGAGTTCAAGACTTAGGGTCCATACGAGCTAAAGCCACGGTTTCCGAAGGATTTGAGGTTTGTACGAGGTATAGGTAAACAGACTGATTCCGAAAAGCGGGTGGTACGATGCTTAGCCTGGTAGAGGAGCAGTTCTGATAGGTGGGCTGGAGCCAAAGAATGAAGGGACCTAAAAGTGAATGACAAAACCTTGACGTTGATGCGTTGCTTGACTGGGAGCCAGTGCAGGTCAGCGATACATATCGGGCCGAGGGACAGCGACATCGACAGCGGCGGCGGCAAGGGGAGATAAGCGAATTCTCGGTGCGAGTGCAATCGGATCGCCCCACCCAACCATCCGATGCTGGTCTCATCATAAAATATGCTGAACCGGAAATGAACCGCTTTAGCGTGAGCGAAATGGACGCACGCTTACGCGTAAGCGCCGACTTCCCTCATTATTGTGTTACTTGCTATTAAGCTTCGCGACAAAGAAATGGCCGTTTTACGTCACGTGGCCTATTGATCGGAGTGCCTTCTAATGCCCAGCACAAAGCTCGCCTCAATGCAGTTGCCCACCCGCTATCTCACGTGACTCACCAGTCGCTATGTGCTTCCGTCGTTTCAAACGGGGTGAAAGTGAGCTTCCGCATCTGCATAGAACTAGGCCGCAACCTCTGCGCTCGTAATGGTGCTAGTCTCAGCCGACTCGCTACGAATGGCAGCATGAACCTTGCATTGCGTCTAGAGACTTCTGGGTGCAGAACTAATAAACGCAGGTCAACCGGCAGCAGTGGAGCGTGGCAGCGACTAAGAGTGCCCTCAGGCAATGCATCGACTTCAAGGTCAATGTCACACACTTTTAGGTCCCTTCACTCTTTGGCTCCAGCCTACCTATCAGATCTACTCCCCCCCTCCCCCCCCGTTAAGCGAAGAATCGTATAACCCACTGTTCTGACTAGAACCATTTAGCCATACCTCGAACGAACTGCAAAACCGTCGGAGACTGCCTTTAGCTCATATGCCCACAAAGCCTGGAGCTCACTACCGACGCACGCCACAACGTCCCCTGACATTACGGCATTTATTAAAAAGCTTAAAATGAAACTTTAAAAGTGCATTTGGTGGGTCTTGGCGATTCATTTTTCGTGTGCATGCACCTGCTTACACTATGCCTGCTGCTTGCGGATGTTAAGACCGAATAATGATAATAATAATAATAATAATGCACTTATAAAGCGCCCTCAGAGAACTCAATCTCTCTCAAGGCGCTTTACATTTGCTGCAAATGGAAATGCAATTGAATGGTGAGTAAAATCATGCTTGATAAACAAACAAAATGAATAACATGGTTAGGGGTGACATGCACAGGGTCAGCATGCAAATGTGGTTAGTGGCAGCATGCACAGTGTCAGCATGCATAAGCACGTGAAGGACAAATCACAGGGACCCACTGTATGCTGTCCTAAATAGGTGTGTTTTTAAGTTCCTTTTAAATGTGGTCAGGTCAGGGGATGTTCTGACGCAGGTCGGAAAGGAGTTCCAGGCTTTGGGAGCATACGAACTAAATGCACGGTCTCCAAAGGATTTGAGGTTTGTATGAGTTATTGGTAGACTGTTGGATTCCGAAAAGCTGGTGGTACGATGCTTGGCCTGATGGGGGAGTATGTCGGAGAGATAGGCTGGAGCCAAAGAATGAAGGGACCTAAAAGTGAGCGACAAAACCTTGAAGTCAATCCGTTGCTTGACTGGTAGTCAGTGCAGGTCAGCGAGAAGTGGAGTAATGTGGCAACTGCGACGCTCACGACAAAAAAGCCTAGCTGCCGAGTTTTGCACCAGCTGCAATCGCCTGATCGCACATGCTGGTAGGCCAGTAGGCAGTGAGTTGCAGAAGTCGAGACGAGATGTCACGAATGCATGGACCAACTTAGATGTGGTATCCTTATCTAAACAAGCCCAAATTTTAGCAGTGTTATGAAGCTAAAAATAGACAGATTTGACTGTGGAGCTGATATGGTCGTCTAGCGAGAGGTCGCTTTGGAATATGACACCTAGATTTCGAGCTGATTCAACTGGAGATATGCTGGCAGAGCCAATTTTTAGCGTCAGCCTTTTCAATTTGTGAATCACAATGGTTTTTCCCATAACTAGTAAGTTAGTTTTATCATAGTTTATTTTTAGAAAATTTTCTGCCATCCATGTGCGGATGTCATCAATGCATGCAGCAAGTGAGTTGAGAAAATTCGAGGTGCTCGAAGGCTGGGAGGGATCAAAGCAAAGGTACAACTGAGTGTCATCCGCATAGAAGTGAAAGCCTACATGGTGCTTGGCAATCACATCAGAACACCGAAAATTTGGTAATGCTTTATATGCAGCATCTGAGAAGTTCCTAGAGTGAGATTCAGCTCCATGAGGGCGCTATATATAAGCATCTCTGCTAAAAAAGTCCGCGACACCATAAGATGACATATTTGCATCACGTGGCGAGATGGCTCACTCCCGTCAAGTGACAAGATGGCGCAGCATTGTCTTCCGTGGCGGAACTACTACATATGACTCAGCGAAGCGAGTCCGCAGGCATTGAGCTGCTCATCGTTATCCTTGTTCTCATAATCGGTCAAGTTCTACAGTCTCCTAGTCGGCAAGGTGTGCGAGGTGCATTCCTAGTGGACAGGCTTCGCAGCGGGTCTGTATGCCACCCGGCCTCGACCTGTGCATGCGCGGAAGCGTACCGTCAGGTAGAGCGTTTTCGCTAGTTCCCCTCGCGTCCGGTTTCAGTGGCGGACGTGCTGGCAGGTGCAGGGGCGGGGGGGGGGCTTTAGTCACGTGCGAAATACTGACCGCTAGCGGCGCACGCACTTCGCCCCTGGAAGGCCCTTGAGATCTTCTATCCCCATAGGCTTCCAGGAAAAAGCTATCGCGCTTCGAGAGGACTTAGCCGTATCGGGCAGCCCCGGGCAGCTCGCCTCAGGCTTAAGCTATTTACGCATGCACGGGCCTATCGGCTCTGATTACGGGGAACTGAGGGGCTGGGAGGTCGAGCACCTGCCGCCGCCGAGGCTGCAAAGTGCGCCGTGTCGGCTGAGGGCGGCTGTTATTTTTTCATAAAGAGAGTGATACACCTTTTGGACGACCGGATGAAATCAGAATTTGTAGACAGGTCTACACAAGGGGACTATTCAATAAAGCCATCCGCTCATACCTACGAGATCTCAAATCGAGAAGGCACCGATTCGTTTTTCACGTGTCAGCAGACGACCAGAGTGGCACTCCCTCGAGGCACAGCTTCAGACACTATCAATCAGTGGAGTAGATGAATTTCTTGAGGAGGAGGAGGAGAAGGAGGAGGAGGAGAAGGAGGAGGAGGAGGAGAAGGAGGAGAAGGAGGAGAAGAAGGAGAAGGAGGAGAAGGAGGGGAAGGAGGAGAAGGAGGAGAAGGAGGAGAAGGAGGAGAAGGAGGAGAAGGAGGAGAAGGAGGAGAAGGAGGAGGAAGGAGGAGGAGGAGGGGAAGGAGGAGAAGGAGGAGAAGGAGGAGAAGGAGGAGAAGGAGGAGGAGGAGGAGGAGGAGGAGGAGGAGGAGAAGGAGGAGAAGGAGGAGAAGGAGGAGAAGGAGGAGAAGGAGGAGAAGGAGGAGAAGGAGGAGAAGGAGGAGGAGGAGGAGGAGGAGGAGGAGGAGGAGGAGGAGGAGGAGAAGGGGAAGAGGAAGGAGGAGAAGGAGGAGGAGGAGGAGGAGGAGGAGGAGGAGAAGGAGGAGGAGGAGAAGGAGGAGGGAGGAGGAGGAGAGGAGGGGAGAAGGAGGAGGAGGAGGAGAAGGAGGAGAAGGAGGAGGAGGAGAAGGAGGAGGAGGAGGAGAAGGAGGAGGAGGAGGAGGAGGAGGAGGAGGAGGAGGAGGAGGAGGAGAAGGAGGGGAAGGAGGAGAAGGAGGAGAAGGAGGAGAAGGAGGAGGAGGAGAAGGAGGGGAAGGAGGGGAAGGAGGAGAAGGAGGAGAAGGAGGAGAAGGAGGAGAAGGAGGAGAAGGAGGAGAAGGAGGAGAAGGGAGGACCGGAGCGCCGAAGGTGCACAGCTTCCAAGTATTCCGGCGAAGGCGAATGTAATTCACTTTTCAGATTGGGCTGAAGAGTAACCGGCTAGCGTGCTAGCGATTACATCCTGTGGGGCGGGCGTTCGCGGCTTTTGTCCGTACCTTGGAGAGTCCCATTTATAGCACAAATGCGGTGCTAAGGGCTAACCAAATTTGACTGGGGTGAGTAAAGGAAGATACAAGTAAGTAGAGTAAGATAAATGTGGAAAACAGGACGATTAGGAAAGAGTTGTGGGATAATGCATCCGACTGAGACAGGATTACGGAGAGTATATTTAACAGTGGCTTCGCTGTCTGAAATCTTGAATGGGCAAAGCTGCAGACGAAGGAATGCGAAGCTGCAGACGTAGGAATGCAGCGGGGAATGGACTATTTAGGGACCTGCAAATCTGAAGGGCCAAAGCTATGCACTGTTGAAATTCTTCAGCAGCTGCATTTCTCGTATTTATCTGACTGCTGGATGCAGATCTGTGGTCGTTATCTCTAAACATTATGAAAATTAAAGAGTTTTCTGCGCCTGCGCTATGGCACTGTAAGTCCTCTGGTCCACTTCAATTCATGAATAGCACGAGCTATGTTTTGGCAGGATAAAAATGAATGAAGCTTCTACGAATAAACATTACGGAAAGAGTTGACAAAAGCACAAAACAGGAGAAATGCTGTAAATGTGCAATCATAAGGTAATTAATTCCGGGCTTGAAGGCGGAATACCGGTGCAATTATTGCTCGCTCAGCAGCTTGGAACACATTGTCATTGTCATGCTAAGAAAATGGCACAGCGCTAATCGCCATTTCTTAAAGCGGCAAGCTTAGATCTTCAGCCGAGCATCACGCACGGGGAGTTGAAGATTGTTAGCACGGGAAAACCGCGACTTCCGTCTAAAGTCTTGAACGATATCCTTCCTATTGATCGAGAACTAAAGGATGGCTCTGCTTGGCACTTGAAAGCGCTTAGCACTTGTATCACTCGGCGCCTCAACTAGCCGTGGCTAATATCGGTGATCGCTAGGAGTAACGCGCTCGGAGCTTTTCGGCAGCATTTGAAGTAGCTTTGCAGTGAGATTTTCTCACTAGGCAGAGAATCTGTTCGCTTTCAGGTTGCCTCTAACGAAGTGCAGCAGAGAATGGACAAAGGTAGGTGACCACCGTCCTCCAATGCTCGGCCACTCACCACTCTGCCGCACTCCGACCGACAGCGGGCAGACTAGTGGCTGCGATAACCGAGCTGTCACGAAGCTGCTGGCAGCTGATAAAAGGCCAGGCAGACTAAAGCTAATCCTCATTAGCAGGTGATTATGCTCTCGTGATGGTGATAGAGATTAAAATTAAAAGATCTAGCTGCTCATTTAATAGCCAGCTCTTCGATGGCTCGCTCTGACACGAAGCCACGTTGACTCGAGAGAATAAAGTCGTCGGACATATATATCTGATAGGAAAAGGGAAGAGCTGACATCGTAAGAAATATTGAAGAAGGCGGAGAGAGATGGTTCGGCAGGGACAGCGCTAAAGAGAGTGAGCGAGATAACACAGAGAATATATTTAAAAAAAATAGATAAGTAAATATATACGCATATAATTCATTCGTTTAGCGTCCTGACGGAACTCAGTCTTCATTCAGGTGCTTTGCATATGCTCGGTCATCAAACGCATTCACGTTGATCTTGGCTCGAGGCGAGTTCCTTAACCACTCGGCCAAACCAGCTCGGCGAGAAACGGATAGACTGAGACTTTTTTTCGCTGAGGTCAGCCGTCAGCCCTATTGGGCAAAATTACTTTAGTCCATGAACCTTCCGCGGCACAGTTTGGAGGCCTTCAGGCCCAAGCTGCTTTTCCGGATTTCAAGGCCATCAGTGATTGAAAGTTCAGTGATTGAAATAAAATCCACAGCCAGCCCAAAAGTGCTCTGACACCAGCGACCCGGAACCTTTAGAAAAACCTTTAAAGAGCACGACAAGTTGTAGGCTCGTGTCTAAAACGTAATCAGAGCGCCTATGGAGACAGCGATAGGCTTTTATAAACTGCCCCTGGTCCCGCGTGATTGATCGACGGGGGAAGCTGAGCAGTAATAAAGCATCACTTCCGGTTCTTGTTTCGAAGGACGACGGGAGTTTTTTCGCAGTTGAATTCAGCCGCTTGCTTACTTGGGAGTGGCATAAGGTCAATAATGTAAGCAGAAATTCCATAAAAACTACAAAAGTCGAGACAGGTCTCAAAAGAAAGGAACGTAATTCATTTTTACAGTGCCCTAAGGGAACTTAATTTATATGCACCCGATTTACACCGTGCCGCAGTGCTAGCAGCCCACTTACTTCGTTGTTAAAGGCGAGCTTCTCAACCCTGGGATGAACTAGGGCATCAAGTGACTCTGCTCAAGGATACTCGTGATTAAGTAGCCTACAGTATTAACTCTTAGATACATTATGCACTGATTAACGGTTCTGGATTCAGGCTCTATTAATGAAAGCCTTTTCCCTGCAGTTTCCCACTTTTTTCCATACCGACGATGCAGCGGAGGGGGGGTGGTGGCGGTGATGGAGTCTAACAAGCCGGGAATCTCATCAATTGTCGAAGGAGCATGCAAACTGTCGCCTGAAACAATTTTCAACAACTCCAATAACGAAGTGCAGCTTGCCGTAGTCGCCGCCAACACTCTAAAGTACCGGAAGAATCCCTGGGATGCGTATTATGCCCTATAGCGTCGGCTGCCATTTTGTCTCCCGACTTAGACGAAAATTAGGTAGCAAGACTCTGCAAAATTACGAAGCCTGCGTTGCAGAGCCCGGCTTTATGCGTGGGGTAAAGGCGGCGGCGGCGGCAAGCGGTAACGGAAGCTTGCCAGTCTGGGCAATGAGGGCGTCGGCACACCTCGTCGGCTCGGCTCAACAGCCTTCGACTACTTCCGGTAAGAAGTAATTACTTCATTTTCTGCCTGGATGGAAAAGGAAGACTTCTCGTGAGAAAGAGAGAGTTTCTTGACTATCTCGTCTCGTTTACTTTCGCACAGCGACAGTGTTGACTGCCATGCTGCATTGCGCTGGCACGAGCGTGTACCGGTATGCGGGGCGCTACTGTATTCATTGGGCTAATGCATGCATTTCGCTACTGCATTCATTGCGAGCTGTATTCATTGCGATCTGTACTCATTGCGATCTGTATTCATTGCGATCTGTATTCATTGCGAGCTCATCTTGTCGCTATAGTATATATATATATATAGTATATTATGTAGCTCATCTTGTCGCTATAGTATATGATGTGCATGAGTATAGACTAGACTCTGAGGGGACTCGCTGTCAGAGTTTTGCTGATGAGAACACAGCAGTCATAGAAGTCAACTTTCTCTGAATTGTATTATTTTTTAAGCTGGTTTGAAAGCATCGAAGTGGCGTTGTCACGTAGTGACATTGCCGCCTAGCGGCGGGGGGGGGGGCTGCTGATATCTTCGCCCAGCATGCACAAATTAGACAAACGGTCATCTGCCGAAGACCAATACAGCCTGCTGGAAGCATTGACTCTGCTTTCAGCCCGCGTTTTAGCGACATTAAGTGCTTCATATTCTTAAACTGCTAAAAGTAAGATTATAGTTTAGGTTTTTATCTTGCAATCATGTAGATATCTGCATGCTGACCCAGTGCATGTAACCCCTAACCATGTTATTCATTTTGTTTGTTTTTCAAGCATGATTTTACTTACTATTCTATTGCGTATCGCTTTGCAGCAAATGTAAAGCGCCTAGAAAGAGATTAAGTTCTCTGAGGGCGCTTTATCAAGTGCAATATTATTATTATTATTATTATCTTGGCAAGAGCAGGTGGCGCGGAGCGCACGTGCTTATTGTTTGAGAAAAAAATTCAAGCCAAAAACTGGGCACGACCATTGAGAATAATCAGCTAGACCTTCAAGATTAGCAGCATTTAGTCGGACATCGAGCAAAGCGACGCTTCGCTGGAATGATCCATACCAGCAGCTGCTGCAGTTTTGGGCGTTTAAATTGAAGCTGCCCGCAATATTTAGGACGTGCATGGCTCAGAAAGACGACCTGACGGCATCTCGGATTTCTAGCCTATGTTTTCCCACTGTGTTCTTACACACTCCCCTCCAACTTTCACGCCCCTCCTCTCACCGACATATTCCAATGGGGCCAAACTCGCTCCAGTGCGTGTGGTGAGATCGCTGGCGCCGCCCGTCAATGAACGGGAAGCTTTAGCTCCTAGATATGGTGACAGGTGCCCGTATCCGCCGCTGTGCCTAGGGAAATTTGAGCTACGCGAAGGCGCGGCGGGAATCATCAGCTGTGGCAATCCACGGACGGACACCCGGATCACGTGATTACACCGCACCGGCTTGCTTGGCTCTGCTCGCGCGGCGTGCGGCGGCGTGCGGTGGAGATAGCTTGCGTACGCCTAGAAACACACGGGAGATCTCATGAGAATCTATATTTTCGTCATTGCATGAGCTTTGAAAATTAAAGTCGCTTTAAATAAGCTCAATTTTACGGTGAAAGAAATAAATTAGGAAACTATGTCAACTGCACACGGACCCGAGTTTAATAGGCTATGCTAATCAGGCATGTAATTAAATTAAAAATCAGTGAGCTATCTGTACTATCAGACATCCGCGTCGCTGGAGTGACTGCAGGATTCGTAGACGTCAAACAAGGTGCCGTATATGATACTAGTGAAGATGCAGGCAGAAAATCGAGTGATAAACCTAAAATGTAAGACGTTCAAGAGGTTTTCGATTAATCAAGAAAAGACAGCTAACGAATACAGACTATAGATTTAAATTTACTTAAAACGAAAATTTTGGTTAAGCAATTCCTTTGTGATAGTATTCATTATGAAAGTTTTCGTTGATTAAATAACGATGATAAAAAACCTTCTCATGCATATGTCATAATTGAATACATAATACAATCTTTAATTTGTGGCTATGAGAATGCATGCTGTAGCTACAGACGCAGACTGATAATTTTTCGCCACCGATATTGTTGACGCGACTCTCACCATTGCTGTACCAACGTAGCAGAACTTTCACTATTTCGAAGGGAGCACATGCAGTATGATGTCAGCGACCCGTGTTAACAGATTCACTCACAGACTCACTCACGGACTCACTTTGCATTAAAAACTCTATGAGATGAATATGCGATTCCCGCTGTTGCTATTTGGTACCTCTTACGTGGTGCAAGAAACGTAGACTGTCTCTCTCTCTCTCACTCTCTACTTCTCTCTTTCAGGTGCTCCGCCAGACTTGGATGGAGCCATGATTGACTGGGATGTTAGTCAGAGGCTATCTCATGTCACTTGGCCACTCGAATATCGTCAAGGCAGGTTGATAATTCCTGCAAACGGTTACTACTTCGTTTACTCGCAGGTGAGTTCGTGGATTAAGCCGAGACCTTGACCTCGAGGGCCGTTCCTCTCCTCAAAACGGCTCCATCATCCAGCTTCCTAACGCCTCGGTCCAAAAGCTGCGACGGCCTGATACTAGATAGCACTGACGGACTACGGTTGTACGGACATGGTGTTTGTGAGTGTGTGTGTGTGCGTGCGTGCGTGCGTGTGTGTGTGTGTGTGTGGTGTGGATGTTTGCTATGCCCCGTGCGTCTGTCGTAAAAGGTTCGTGACTCCGTGGTACCTCATCTAGAGCAATTTGTCGCTGGGCCAGATCAGACCTCTAGCCGAGCGAGAGCTCCCTCTACCGAGCGTTTGCACTTGAGCCGGGCTAACCAGGACGGCCCAAAATAAACTAAACGCAAACTATACTAAAAAACGCACACTATTGTTGAACTATTTAATTCTGGGGTGAACAACAGGAGCTAAGAAGCATGTGGTAATAGAGGATAATAGGAAGATTAAAAAAAAATCAAGTCATCAGAGAGTTCAGACTTTAAACGGATGTAAATTAAAGTCTCCGAAGGAATTGATGAGGATGACTAGCGGTGCAGTGAAGCGAACATAGTCAGACGACGGGGTGGTACGATGACTAGCACTATTGTAAAAGTTCTGACAGAGAGGCCTGAGAAAGTCAATGAGAGTACGTAAGAGTAAGTGACAAAAACGTGAAGTCCATAAGCTGCTTGATGGGTATTCAGTGCATGTTGGTTAGAAGTGGTGCAATGAGGCAACTGCGACGCTCACGGCAGACAAACCTGGCTGCAGAGTCTTGCGTCAACTGTGAACGCCTCACTGCACAGACCGGAATACGTTCAAGTAGTGAGCTATGCGAGTCAAAATGGTATTTCACAAATGAATAAATAAACTTAGATGTCGTACCATTGTATACGCAGGCCCAAATTTTTCGAATGTCAGGTAGATTAAAATAGGAATACTTGACTTCGGAGCTGTGAAAGGTCACTGTAAAAGGTCGTTTCGGAAAGGGAAATCCTGATTGCTTGAAAATACACATGCCGATCGAGCCCATTCAGAGGAATTCAGGTTGACAATGTCTGAGTTGCACTAGGTTTTTCCGGAACGAGTGAGTTGATTTTATCACAACTTGATTCAAGAAAGTGTGTTGCTGTCCAGGTGCGCTTGAAAGCAATAGTTACCGCCAGGGAGATTAGTAGCGTTGGGTGCTGAAAGGCAGGGTTTCAAATAACTATGAAGCTGTGTGCTGCTTTATTTGGCGAAGGGACAGCTGGTGTTTGCCTCTGACGACTGCGGTTGCAGGCGCGAAGCCGGCGGAATATGTGAAGTGCCTGGATAGAGATCCCGTTTTCTTAGGCCGCTGCACAAGTGAATTATATTTTCACTATTTTATGTATCTGCACGCAATGAAAGCCAAATCTAAATATAAAATATAATACCAAATATAAACTCAACTAGTCTACCCAGTGTCTTTGATGGCACCCGCGAAGGGCGAAGGAGAAACGCTGCAGCTGCATCTAAAGTCAATGGCAGCCACTGAAAAATATCCGCCGCAGCAGCAGCAGCAGCGCTTAGTTAAGGCGCTCGCCTGCTAAGCCGCTTGGCTAAATCAACTCGCAAGACCACCAGGACGTAAACGTACGTCGTTGAAAAAACGTGAACTGAAAGGTCAAGCTTACAAAGTCAAACGTGTTCGGCTATTGTCTCTAATTTACTTATGTTTTTGCGATTGTCTCTCGTTTACCGCGGTTTACTCTGACAGTGATCGGTTCTGGATATCCTTGACTCTTTTCTCTTGGGATAATTGCGAACACCCCACTTTGAATTGCGGCACAGCATTAACTGGGTGTTCAAGTAATAGGCCACAGCTTCAGGCACGCCGCCACCTGACCGCGTGATACAATGGCTGTCAGAGACAGTCAGTCTCACGGTACAATGGGCTCCCGAAACTTCAGAGTCGTTCACTTCCTCAGCTATCACGAAATTCGGCATGAGCTCCCCATTTTTTCTCTGATGCGCAAGATTGGCATCTTTTCATCAGGTGAAGCCAAAAGCTGACCAGTCAGGAGCTCACACCACGAACAACTCCCAACAGTAGCTTTGTAGGGGCGATGGCGTGCGATGGTGTACGCTAGATGGTGGTGGTGTACGCGAGATGGCGGCGCCACGAAAAGCCTAGCCCCCCAAAAGCGAGTCGGGGCTTTGTCGATGACGGCTGTACTGTGTGATCTAGCAGCCGTCGTGCATGCTGCTCCGGAGCGCGCGGTGTTGAGAGAGAGAAGAGAGTGCAGTCCGACGCACGGGCAGAAAGTAAATTTCTCGGCAAGGAACGCGTCACGTGCCGGCAAGGAGCGTTCCCGTTGGGCGGACGGAACGTCGGCTGGGGGGCGGAACCACGTGACGGCGACGACACGCCACACTTTAGTTTTATGCTTGTCTGAAGTGCAGACGCCGAAATAATCCTACATCCAGCACTAGGCGCGCAACGTCCTGCACTCGTTGACCATTGAGTTGGACGTGCACTTTCTGCAGGTAAACACGGCCACGGTTTTCGAGGAGCCGGATAACGGCAGAGTCGGAAGCCGTTTCCAACCGCTGTCCCACTCTCTTTGGCGCAGGAAGAGAAGCGGCCGCAATGGCGGCGATGCATCCGGTTCCGCCGGCGTAGGCTATGGACACGAGGCTCTAGCCCGGAGCCGCCAGTCGTCCTGCTGGTCGGCCAAGCTCGCCTACGAGATGACCGTGAACTATCTCGGCGCAGTTTTCTATCTTGAAAAGTACGACGAAGTCTACGTGAAGGTCTCGAACGTCAGCCTGCTGTACGGAGACCGGCTCACCTCCTTCTTCGGTATCGTCATTCTTTGACACTTGACCTTGTGAGGCGCGACTAGGGCGCACTGCAGCCCGACCGCGTGACGCAAGTGCTGCCAGAGGCAGCCCTTAGAGCGATGCGTACGGCTCTGCGCTGCGGCGTCTACGACGAGCAATCGTCGGCGATCTGCGCTCGGACAGAATTCTGGCGAGAATCGGCGATCTGCGCTTCAGTCGGTAAAACCGACAGGAAATCGCCGCCTGAATGAGAACTCTCACCGGGGTGACGGTCGAGACTATTTGAGCTCTGCCGATTCGCCGGTCTCATTTATCAGCTAGCGTCGAGAGCTTAAGACGAAGGCTGGCTCGCAGCAGCAAAGGCCAAGGTCGCAGCAGCGAGCGCCTGGTCGCTCAAGCACGAGGGACATTGCGCGCCTCCTCATCAGGCAACGCTAAGGCCTCCACGTTTTCATCTCGACTACGGCGTCAGCGAGCTTCACGCAAAAATAGGCTTGGTAGTCACGAAAGTGACCGAGGAGTCAGTCGTAGCGTGTGGCCAGATTAGCCAATATTGTTCAATCGGCTGTCACAGACCCGGGCTTGACGCGTCCAAGACTTTTCTTCGTTCAGACGCCTGGCGAGCGGCTCAATTTCAATTTATGCTTATAAGCAACGTGGGAGCACCGAGCTGGGAGCTTTCCTACGCTACTTTTCAAGCTTCGCTTTACTCACTCGGATAGGAAATCCACAGCTTCTTCAGCTTTGGCATTATACTTTAACATACTAGGTCACCTGGAGGCGACCGGCGTCGGCACTGGATTTCGATAATTTTTCACAACTATTATTCTAAACCTGCCTGCACCTGTCCTCACCTGACCGCACTTGGATAGTCAAAATAGCTTGGAAGCTTGAATAAAGAACAGATGTACGTTTTTAAGGTTAACGCCAAGTTTAGCTGCGCTGTTGCTAGAAATTAGCATGCGAGAGCATAAAATAGAATGCAAAAGCGTGCTCAGCCTTTTCGGTAGAATTGCGACAGAGCAGCACAGACTTAAAGAATGGCGTAAGTTATCTGTGCAGATGACTAGTCTGTACGATTGCCTCAAAGTGATATTGGTATTCATCATCCATTCGCCGAATTACTTTGTGACATCAAAATCCTCAAATCCGTGTATATTGCAAGGTGGGCCGCATTCAAAATAACTAGTAAAGTGACTTACTTTTAGTCTTAAAGTCGAAGCTTATGACCTAATGACAAAGGTTTCAATAATTGCAAACTTATCAATTAATTGTAGCCATTAACAGCTCAGACACAATAGTTAATATGCCAGTCTTAAAAGTAGGCATTTTATACCGATTTTAATTATGACAATGTTGCATAAAAAACATAAATATGCACCGAAAAATAGAAGAAAAGAGACAGATGTGAATGATGTGGTAGCGAATGATGGAAAGCTAATTAACACGCCGGGGTGCCAAACTTTGCTTTTGCCTAAATCTGCACATAGTCAGTAAATACAGACAGCACCACCGGGCATCGACGCTAGGTATTGCTTGTAAACATATACCTCTACATAGGCGCAATGGACTTTAAAGTCTTAAACATTGTACGCGTATAGGTAAATAAATAGAGCATGCTCAATTATTTAGAGCATACACGTACATTTGGTACAATCTGACTGCGTACTGGTTAAATTGATACTCTATTTCAAGCAAGGGAAATAATAAAACTGAAGCAGTTTCCTTGACTATCTACTAGACAGAGCAACTTTTTTTAATCTGTTATGCGTGCAAAGACGTTAAAGTCGACATGTTCCCATTTGGTCTCAGTGATTCCCTGAAAACGAGTTGCACCCTTTGTAGTTTACGCTTTATTTTTCAGATACAAGCTTCAGGCTGTGTAGTAGCTATGATTGCAAGCCCACATCGGCAGGCTTTAAGGTATTCGGGAACAAGAAACGCGTATATGTAGAGCAGGTGCGCTAGGGCCAATACACAAACGATTGTGTAAATTGCTTTTGAAATTGAACGTAACAAACATTAGCTGATTTAACAGCTTCTTTTGAATAGCGACAGAAGAGCCTTTACAGCTATCACTACAACTTGCCGCGTCAATACTGGATCGCCCACCGCAGGATTCGAACCCACGAACGACCTCGGGATCAAGGTCGTGACAAGCCACCGCTTTACCTAGTGGGTGGGCCGTCGAGGCTCTGAGCTAAACCTTTGAATGGGAAAGATTTCGCATCTATGAAATCTAAACAGTAGTTATAATTTATAGTAATGTCCATTAATAATTAATAGTATCTTTTGCACGTCTAAAGGATGTTCATTGAATCCCTCTCCCTCTATCCAACATTTGGGGGATGCATGGATTGTCTATATTCTATCGTCTACAACTAAGAGGCTTGTTTGTACCAGATCGTATATATGTATATATATATGTATCTCCGTCTGTAACTCCACAAAGTCATATAGACCATGTGGGTTTTATCCAGGAGAGTTTTGTATAGTGGACTCACAGCCTACGCGGCTTTCGGTACGCATTCGGTAGCCATCGTAGGGTGAACGAGTAAGGCAGTGCATCTTGTGAGGCCACATTACTCATAGCCACTGCAAGGCACCTGGGCATTACATAGGAGAGCGATTCGTCCAGCCGAGCGGGCTGCGGAGCTGCTGCTGCCGAGCAGCAGCAGCTCCAACTCTTGAGCATCCAGGCGTTGTTGCCATGGACGAACCGCGATGGCGCACACTAGGTAAGGCGGTTGCTTTTCATGACCTTGGTCTCGATGCCGTGGGTTCGAATCCTGCGGTGGACGATCCTCTATCGCCACAGCAAGTGGAGGTGATAGCCCTAAAGGCTCTTCTGTCGCTATACAAAAAAAGCTGTTAAATCAATAATATTAATAATAATAATGCATATGATAAAGCGCCCTCAGAGAACTTAATCTCTTTCTAGGCGCTTTACATTTGCTGCAAAGGGAAATGCAATTGAATGGTAAGTAAAATCATGCTTGAAAAACAAACACAATGAATAACATGGTTAGGGGTGACATGCACAGGGTCAGCATGCAAGTGTGGTTAGTGGCAGCATGCACAGTGTCAGCACGCATAAGCACATCAAGGACGAATCACAGGGACCCACTACATGCTGTCCTAAATAGGGGTTTTTAAGTTCCTTTTAAATTTGGTCAGGACAGCTAGTATTTAATTTTTTTAATTATAAATAAATGAAAAAATAGTACAAGATCAGGCTCCACTAGAAACAAGTCACGTGTCTTTGACGTGTCGCTGGACTTCCACAGCGTGACGAGCCACATTTATTTACTCACGAGAATGGAATGAAACTCGGAAATACTAAAGGTCGCTTTTTCAAGTTCCAAGTTGCATGGTTCAGGCGCATCGCTACAAGCACCCTGCGGGGGCTCTCCAGCTTAAGTCCTTAGGCCAAAAACATGGCGCTTGTAACAGTGCCGCGCTGGTTTGGCCCAATGGTCAAGGTGCTCGTCCCGATCAAGGTCTGGCCGAGATCGTGGGCTAGAGCCCCGAGGCATATGTGAAGCGCCTGAATAGAGAGATTAAGTTCTCGTAGGGAAGCTATGCATGTGAGTTAGTTATACTAGTGCAGCTTTTACCAGAAGCAGAAGCGGCAACAGCAACTGCTGAAGCGACTATGCTCGAAGCGGCGCGGCCAGCGAGTCAATGGAGCCGCCTCGATGTGAATGTGCATGCCTGATCGCACGCAAACTCGAAAAGCCGGTGTATATACTGTGAAGTTGAAAGCGTAATTGATCCATGCTTATTTTATAAATGGCAGGTGGATTGCGGTTACTCGCAGGACTCCGTTTTCAGTTCTTTTGCACTCAGCTTGGCAACGTTTCGTGAGATGTCTCGGAAACGTCCTCGGTGGCCATTTTGTAGCATCCGGGCACATTCTAATGAGTTCGTTTATTGAAGAACGCCAGTGAGCTCCGTCAGTGAATTCCAAGGATGAGCGTAGGTGTAGCTACGAGCGGTGCCTTCAGGGTCAACGAGCAACCGTATTTTGCTTGCACATCGAGGCCCAGTTCATGTAACCGAGTAAACTAGCAGCAGGAAATCTTGTATAGCCTGTTGCTAAAGCGGCGATAGCCACTCAGGATAAACGGCTGTGGAATCCGAGTACCGAATCGCAAATATTTCGTATAGCCATGCTAATTTAGTCGCAGCTTCTTAAAACTATTTAACTTTATTCGTAAATACGGAAAGTAGGTCTACGACATCTCGTCAAATGGAATTTTTTATCGGATGCTATCAAAAGAGAGCACCAAGCTAAAAAGCTTGCGGCTTAACTTCAAAAACACTATTAAAAATAAGGAACTAAGACCGAGTGCTCCCAGTTGAAGCTGGACAGACAAAAATGACGTTCTAAGGAAGGGAGACTACGTGGCCGCTGCAACAATTGCCTCTAAACTAGATACACCAATTCCACATCGCGCTTAAAGTACATAGCAAGGAGAGGTTAAGAGTGGAGATTTAGCTGCCTCATTTTTCTAGCGGCCGAAGAGCCTTGACGGCTCTGACCCCAATTGCGGCGGGCAAACATTGTAACGAGCTACAGAACTAGAACGGCCACCTACCTACCTGTGTCGAGCTGCAAGCACCTCATCGTTTCCCTAAGAGTCGTGGGTCTGGAGGCGAATTCTGGGATTTCTTCGCTTTCTCCTAAAACCAATTTCGGTAATTGGACAATCTATAGCAGCAAGCAGATTGCGGAACACTCCAGACTTAGCCAATCAGCCACGCACGCTCCGAGAACACAGCCAACGAAATTAGAGCCCGCACTTAAGGGGCCGGACTGAAGACAGAAGCGTACAAAAAGGCTTGCAATAACTGCCTGGTCAGCCAGTGCTACCAATTTTCGAACACGGCTGTGACATATGGCATGCTTACGCAGGGTGGGTACACATAGGTTGTACAACTAAATCGACTTAACATTTAGCCAATCGTCTAAGGGAATAATACTGCGACGTAAGAAGCACCCTCAATGAGGCAAAACTTTGAACAGAAATGCAGAGGCGGCGATCAGTCCATAACATTCTCTGCAGCCACACAATCCCACAGAGGCCAAGGGTCGCTGTCAGTGTAGAGATGTGACCGAACGCACCCGGTGGGAGCGAGCTGGCTAACGACAACATCCTGACATCAGCACCAGAATAATTTCCCTCTGCGTTGGCGACCAAATGAAGAAGCAGCGCAAAATTTGGGCAAGGCTGTAGCTGCAGCTAGCAAGACAATACAAATCAAAGAGCCACGCAGAGGGCAACGACCCACGAAACCTGAAGCCGTCAATCAAATTACACAAACACTACCATTACCGGAAGTATGTATCTCGCGAGATTTGACGTCACTAGTTGCTACAAACGTCGTTATGTGGCCGCCCTTGAGGCTAGTGGCCTTCAAGCTCATAGATCAGGCCTTCCTCGTCAAGTGATATGAATAGACGAGAAAGCATCGACTTCGATTTCTTTGACACGGGCGGCTCACATGATGACCGAGGAAGGCAGCCGACGAGACTCGATCGTGCGAGCGACGAGAACGACTATCAGAGCGCGGCGTCCGGCTCGGCCCGGTCCACCTCCACCGCTGGCTCTCAGATCAAGAAAATCGAAGCTCGCTTGCCGAGCGCCTCGACTAGTCATGTGACCAACCAGTTGGACTCGGGCGCCTCGTCGGACCGGTCGTCAGGCGATGGCAGCGGCACTTACGGATCGCCGCCGCCCTCGTCGTCCTCCGGCACTCGCCGACAGATAAGCTTCTCGCACGACACAAAGGATCCTGAGCGTGCGACGAAGCGCGGCGGCGGTGGCGGTGGCGGTGGTGGCGGCGGCGGCAGCAGCGACGACGCTTCGTCGTCGCTCGGCCGGCAAGCCTGGAGCGACGAGAGCTTGTCCGCGGCTAACAGGATATCGGACAGGAAGCCATTCGGCCAGAGCCGGAGACCAGCCGACGGCTGCTACGATGATGACTATGACGGTGATCGCGGCGGCAGAGACGAGGCTGGCGTCGCCTATCGTGGACGTAACAATCGCCCGTCGCCCAGCGCTCTGCCTCCGCGGCGAGGCAAGGCAGCCGTCGGTGCCGGTGGCCGACCGAGCGAAAATTCGTCAGATCCGGAGATCACGTGGGAGACAGACAGCAGCGATGTGTCGGTATCGCCCCTTAACAGTCCAGACAGTAGTCCACTGGTCACGCCGCGAAAGCTCGGCAGGGCCGGAGCCGCCGAGCAGCTGGGCGGTGACGACGACCGTGGCGAGGCCCAGCGGCTGGGGTGGCGCTCGCAGCAGGAGCGCGGCACATCGGCCGAGACCGCAGCCGCGGCTGTGGCGCCTTGCCGCATGACGAGATCTTCGAACGAGGTTGCCGTCCGACCGCAGCAGCAGCAGCATAGGAGTGGCCGAGGTCAAGGGGTGGTGCAGGCAGCAGTGGATGCCCACGACGAGGATAAGCTGAGCCTCAATCTGCTGCTGAAGGCATTGCTCGAGTGCGACGACCGACCTCCTCAGAGAGGAGCAGGAGAGCGCCGGCAAGTACAGCGAGCGACAGCGTGGCGTGCAGCAGTAGTAGCGGCGTGGCTGGGCAGGCAGTGGTGCGGAAAGTAGCAGACGAGCAGGTCGCATGATTGGAGGATGCGACTGCAGCTGGCAGTCGGTACTGCTGCTTCTGCCGCTACATGGGCTATCAGAAAATGCTTGCCTTGTTCAGCAGCATTGGTGAGCACAGCGTTCGTGCGGCTTGGGTGTATCGCTAATAATAATAACAGTAGAATAATCGAAATGGTAATGAAAGTGATAACGGCTCCTTTGTTTAGCACCCAAAGAGAACCAACCTCCACACCAACTAGCTGCAAGAAAAGCTGCAGCGACTGGGTTGATGCTCTATAGAGCAGGTTATCATGCTCATACAGGCGTGCAAAAGCAAAACTTATGTCATACCTAGGATAGCATGCTAAAGTACGCATGATCACACACTGGGCCACCCGGATAGTTGAGCCCAAGGTTGGTAACATGCACTGAATTCTGCATTGAATTATCCACTGATTGCATGCAAGCACACACGAAAGAGAACAAGTTTAATAATAAGGATAATAATACACTTGATGCAAAGCGCAATCAGATAACTCAATCTCTTTTTAGGCGCTTTGCATTTGCTGCAAAGGAAACACGATTGAATGGTGAGTTCAGTAGTGCCCAATGAAGGCTGAGTGGAACGGATGAAGGTTCAGTTGAGAACTCAATGATACGAAGTCATTGCAAGAGCTAGAGAGTCGGGATCAGAAGAGTCGGGGAGTGCGATACGGAGCCTAAGTAGGAGCTAAGCTTTGGATAGGTATTGAGGTGTTAGATAATGAAAGAGCTTAAAATTGACTGGCAGACCCTTAAAGTCAGTACTAATAAATCAATACAGATACTCGATAATGGGTGATAAGTATTAAGTGCAAGTCAATGATAACTGATGTAATGTGTTAGTTGTGACGCTCACTGCTAACAAGCTTAGTTCCAGAGTTTTTCATTAATTTTAATCATCTTATTTCACTGTCTGGATAACCTGCCACTAGGGACTTATGGAACTCAAGTTCTGGTATCGTTAATACCAAATCCGCTTGTCTGTTACACTTATAAACAAGCCCAAACTATGTAGCACGGGGAGATGAAAGTTGGCAGACTTTACGGTGGAGCTGATGCTGCCATCTAATAAAGGTAATTTTGGAGCAGGACACTCAGATTGCTACATACCTATGCTTCAACAATTGCTGACCGAGCGTGTTTCGAAGGATTGGCTTCCTAGCATCCGATGGTTTTACCGTCAATCAATTTGAGAAAGTTGTCAGCCGTGCAAGTTCCAATGAAGATGCTACAAGCTGCAGGTAGCTGAGAGAGTTTGACATACTGTAAGGCAAGTAGGGATCAAAGCTCAGATAAAACTGTGTGTAATCAGCTGGCAAATTAAATCTGAGATTGTGCTTGGCGATTCCATCGGCATGAGAGGCAGAGTCTAAAATATAAAAAAAAGACTTGCAACAATCACAAATAGCTGGGGTAACCCATACTTTCAAGGCTCTGGGATTACTGCTGCCCATTGGCATCAAGGCTTGAATTCTTCAGCAGTGATAGGACATAAAGCGATTGCCAGCGCCTGCAGGCCAGTGACACTCAGAACCAGCTTGACCGAGGGGCTGCACCGAGCACCGAGTCAAGCTTTACGAAATTCTCAGCCGTGGCTGTTGCTGTAGCTTTTTAGCTTATTTTCTCTGTGCCCTATTGAGGAGATACTACTGTATAGTCACTATGTATAGTCACTACTGCAGATGGTGCCTACTGGCGGCCACTGCAGCTCTCTGCTCTCACTACTGCTCAACATGCTATCTGCTCTTACTGCTGCTCCCACTAATGCTACCACTGCATAATCCAATTAGCATGATGTACAAGAGATCACTGATTATACCTACTAGAAACAACCAGCTCAACCAAGCCTGCCCTCGGGTCTTATCACAGGGGATGAGGCGTTGCACTTTCCTAACCCTATCTTTTTTCAAGTCATGCAACAGATTATTCTTAATTTGATTGGCAATGACCAAACTGGGTGAATGCTCTGCTCTGAGCTCTCACTGCTGCTCCCTCAGCTCTCACCTCTCACTGACTCTGCTTTCACTATCTCTGATCTCACTGCTGATCTCAATGCTCTTTGCTCTCGCTACTAAATTCATCGGTTCTTATCTCTCTCTCTCTCTCTCTCTCTCTCTCTCTCTCTCTCTCACTCTCTCTCACTCTCTTTCTCTCTCCAGAGTATTGATGTGAATGGACATAGATCATCCGAGGTACCTCTGAAATATAGGGTACCTCCGGGCTCCGTGCTAGGTCCGGTTCTTTTCACGGTTTCTACTCTCCCTCTGGTCGATGTGATTGCCAAGCACAATCTAGGCTTTCACGTCTATGCAGATGACACTCAGTTTTACCTTTGTTTTGATCCCTCCCTGCCTTCGAGCACGTCGAATTCTCTTAATTCCCTTGCTGCAGGTATTGATGACATCCGCACATGGATGGCAGCAAATTTTCCTAAATTAAGTGATAATAAAACCCTAAAGAACTTACTAGTTATGGGCAAACCAAGTGTGATTCCGAAATTGGAAAGGCTAACGCTCAAAATCGGCTATTCCAGCACTTCTCCTACTGGATCTGCATGAAATATATGTGTCATGTTCCAAAGTGACCATTTGTTAGACAACCACATCAGCTCCACAATTAAGTCTGCCTACTTTCAGCTACATAACATGGCTGAAATTTGTGCTTGTTTAGATGGGGATACCACATCTAAGTTGGTCCATGTATTTTTTGTGACATCCCGTCTTGACTTCTGTAACTGACTGCTTGCTGGTCTACCGGCATATGCAATCAGGAACTTAAAGCTGGTGCGATACTCTGCCGCTAGGCTTGTCTGTCGTGATCTTCGCAGTTGCCACATCACGCCAGTTCTCGCCGACCTGCACTGGTTATTAGTCAAGCAACGGGTCGATTTCAAGGTTTTCACTCACTTTTAGATCCCTTCATTCTTTGGCTCCAGCCTACCTCTCAGATCTACTTCCCCACATGGCCGAGCATCGTACCACCTGGTTTTCGGAAACTAACTGTTTACCTGTACCTCGTACAAACCTCAGAACGTTTGCAGATCGTGGCTACAGTTTGTATGCTCCCAAAGCATGGAACTCACTCCCGACCTGCATCCTGACATCCCCTGACTTGACCACATTAAAAAGAAATTAAAATAACTCATTATGACAGCATTTACTGGCTCACCGTGATTCGTCCTATATTTGCTTATGCGTGCTGACACTGTTGCGTGCTGCCACTAACCACACTGGCATGCTGACCGTGCATGACACCGCTAACCACGTTAATCATGTGTTTTTTTTATCAAGCATGATATTGCCACTATCCATTCGATGGTGATTCCTTTGCAGCAAATGTAAAGCACCTAGAAACTGAGACACCTAGACACTGAGTTCTCTGAGCGCTCTTTATCAAGTTTGTTATCATCATTGTTGTTATTCTCTTTCTGTCTGTCTGTGTGTCTGTCTGCCTGCCTGCCTGTCTGTCTGTCTCTCTCTCTCTCTCTCCCCTCTCTCTCTCTCTCTCTCTCTCTCTCTCTCTCTCTCTCTCTCTCTCTCTCTCTCTCTCTCTCTCTTAAGGTCTTCACGTTAGTGTCTGTGCTAAGTCTTCTCTCTGCCCTTAATGTAAATCTAAAGGATGGGAGTGCTGTTACTGTGCTCATGGCATGGCGAGTGAAGATGACTGTAGCACATCTGGTGAAGTTGCAGACTCGTTCGTCTGAGTGCTAGGTCACTTAAAAGCTGCAGCTGTCGACGATATGAGTACCAGCGTTTGTTGTACGAATCTTAATATTTGCATTTGTTTCTATTGATGCCCTCGGTGTGCAAGTCGGATACATGACAGCACCTGATAATAACAAATTCATAGTAGTAGCATTCTTAGTAGCAGCACGTGGCAACTGAAATGATCAAATTGCACCCATAGGACACAGCTTGTTTGTTTTTCAAGGATCGTTCTGGCTCGAGATCAGCTTTTTCAATCTGCATACAGATTAAATTTCATTCTACTCTGTCAATCCACGAAACTGTAATCAATATGGAAGGTGTCTAAAAAAAGAATTAATTGCCTTAGGATTCTCTGTACAAGTTGCATTATAATCCCTCTTATCATTTTGATCTGCCATTAGCTCAACAATCAGTCTGTAGGACTACACATTTCCACCATCAGATATGACTCCAAAAGATTGGGATTTCCAGACCAATCGGGGTGCGTTGTGCACTTTCTAACGTCAATGCTTTGTGCAAGTCTTAAGTGCTGATCCTGCTTTCTTTTCAAATTGCTCGTCGTAATCCCTGTAGAAACAAATTTGTAGAAGTAGTAAAGATAGAAGCTGACAATTTGTAGGCATGGCCGCACTGAGGAGGATAGACCCAGCCTATTGGAGGCAGAGCATCGTCATCTACTTCAAAATCTGCTGGGCATGCCGACAGGGCAGCAGCAGCAGCAGCAGCAGCAGAAGGAGCGCAGGCCAGGGTGCAAAGCTCAGCGAGAGCCTGCTGTGCCCAGAGTGACCAGCGCCACAGTGAACCGTGCCAAGGAGCAGCGCCGCATCGAGCTGGAGAACCTGGTAAACGTGCTGCCGCCAGGTCGGCAAGCGCAGCCCCCCCCCCGGACGATCGCCGGCTGGAGCTTCGGGGGGGGGGGGTGGCGGCGTGGGGGAAAGGCCGCTAGGCCCAGAGGATCTAGGCGGCCAGCTCAGCGACTGCGATTGCAGTCTGGAGCCAGGCCCTGAATCCAGGGAAGTCCACGGTATCGCCGATAGTACTGCCACGATGTGATGCTGCACCGATACTGTCCTGCATGCTGCTGCTTCCTACAGATTTATATTTAGTGGATCGTATGATCAACCTGATGATCTACAATGACATTTAATCTAGCAGCCGGGTATCCCCATCTGTAACCCCACATGAAAACTGAGTAAGTGTTTTTGCTGAAGATTTTTCTCGTGCATGCTCAAGTATATAGCATCCGTCTCTGCACATACGACAGTCGCCAGTCGCTTCTTCTCCGTCAGCAAAAAATTGATACGTGCGGGTGATTGAGGAGGCCCATCGAGGAAGTAAGCATCACAGTAGAGAAAGAGAGAGAGAGAGAGCGAGAGAGAGAGGGAGAGGGAGAGGGGGAAGAGAGAGCTGGCTAGGGTATTATTTTGCATGGACCCGATGGCACCACGAGGCTTAAGCTGCACACTTGTTGTGCATAGTTAGTGCAAAGCAGAACGGATTGCTCTGCTTACTGGACGACTGAAGACACACATTTGTGTAGAGCCCGATGGAAAAATCCAATCCTCTATTCTAGATCGCTTGCAAAAAACAATGTAAGCCTGCAGAAGGAAACATATATGGCATTGACGTGGTAAATCTGTTAACGGCAGTCTTCTTTTTTCGTTGGTTGTCTCCTCGTTATAACCTTCGATTTTTTTATACCATGGACTCGCTGTGTGGCCACAACATGTGTTTTGTACTGTACCCGGCTTTTGCATGCCGAATGTGCAACTGTATTGAAGTGTGATCGTCGAAGTTTAGTCGCTATCCTCCTTAGCCTTCGGTATTTTTCACCTGCACCGGTTCACACGCGAGTGATCAGAAAGGGTGATAAAAGAGGCTGGAACCAGTCAGCGGTCAGTGCACTCTCTTGCACTTAAAGGTCTGGCTCGGTAATCCTATTCAAGGCTTGATTGGAAAAGGCACCGCAATTTTTTTCAAATGCCATGCTTTAACCTGAAATTGGTCAGTTTTGTTTAATTCTGTATGCATCATATCCATACCTGCATGTCTCTGTGTGCTAGGATCCATCATCTCTATTGCTATCGAGGGATATATGTAGCAGCAGCTTTGGAGTATGGCCTCTCTGGGGGGGTGCTTATGGTCATGAGTGTAGCTAGATGCCATTTTATCACCAATTATTTTTAGATACTATGAGGATGGATGTATGCGAGCCAAAGAAACTCTAAAGATATGCTCATGTACCCATCCCACCACATGTATTGTCAGGGCTATTTTGCCGTCATGCAGGCAATTTTCTTGAGCAACCGAAGTGATTGTCACCTGATCAGGATGAAACCAATAATGGGGTCTTGCTGTGGTCTTAAACCACCGTCGGTCAAGTGCACGAGGGCTGAAAGTGTGCACCAGATGGCAGGCAAGCAGGGCAGCTTTTTGTCACTGCTTTTCCGGATCAGTCAAGTGGGGGAAAAGGTCAGGACCTGACTGCTGACCTGCTCGGCACTGGGCGGCCTAGCTGCGCTAGGCTGCCTATCGTATATCGTCGGCTGCTGCTGCTCGGCTTCCGGCAGCAGCAGCCGCAGCAGCACGCCCTCGGCGGCCGCGCGAGCACAGTGGTGCCGGCGACCCGCTGCAGGGCTGCTGGCTCTTCCGGCTTTTTGCTGTTGGTCTCGCGTGGCGAGAGCGAGTCGCCAGTGCATACGGGTCCTGGCTTGCTCCTCCGCTTGAAGGCCCTGCTCAAGCGGCTGCAGGCGGCCAAGCCGACGAGGCAGCTGCAGCGAAAAGCGCAGCTGCAGGACTACTACAGGCAGCTGTCCTACCACACTCCTCAGCTGTTGCGCAGCGGCGACGCCGGCGGAGGGCGCGGCCTGTCCTCGTCGTCAGCTGCTGCCTCTGCTGCAGCGTCCTGCTACGGCACGAAGCTGGGCAGCAAGTCGCAGAGTCTGCAGAGCCTGCGCAGCATCGCATCGTCCATCGGCTCCTCGAAACGGTCGACCGGTGAGCGTGCGTGCGTGCGTGGATGCGAGCTTCCCTCCGATGGCAGCAATCGTCGTCTGCTGCTGCTGCTGCTGCTGCTGACGCTGCTGCTGCTGCTGCTCAGGGCGCTCGCTATCGTTGACTGCCGCCAGACGGCGCTCTCAGTTTCAGCTCGAGCTCGGCCAGCCAGTGCGTCTCGTGGGCTGGACGGGACCGCTACTTTCGGTGCAGCTGCAGCCCGCAGAGGGCATGCGCCTCAGCACGGGAACCAGGCTCGCCAGTCAGGTCGGGGCATGACTGGGGCCGCCGACGTCGAGCCCGTAGACGATGCGTTCGCTGCTCGCTGGGAGGACGGCTGGTGAGAGGCAGTCGGCGGCCGCGGCGATCGTGCGAAGTGATCGTCTGCTGTGTCCGCACACTGACTGGCTGGGCCGACTGAGCTGTGTCCGGCGTCCGATACCGGCGCAGTAAAAAGGCTTCGCTCCGAGCAAGCACGGCCTGTTAAACGTGCTCCTCGCCGGCTGACCGCAAGCTGCAGTGCTGCGGCCACTGTACAAGTGACGAGACCTGCAATCTTCGTGGCCTGGATTCTCTTCAACGAGTAGCAAGCGCTCGAGTGTGCAGCACATCCGGTCTGCTGCTATAGGCTCATTGACCAGGAGTCAAGAGTTCAGTCACGAATCACTCAACGTCAGTGCTTTAAGATTCAGAAGCTTTCTTGTTTCTGTCTGACTCCGTCGGCTCGTTGGAACAGTCGCCGGTCCAGCATATGGACCTGATGGATTACAATTTGTCCCCTATGAGCACTGGCGCCCTGTCGTCATTGTCGGTCAGCAGTGGCACCAGCTTTTCTATGTACGTTGCTATGGAATGCAGGCCATGTCACAGTCGCCAGCCTGTGCCATGCGCACGGTCTGCTGGCTGTATCCAACAGCCATGCATGCAAAGCAGAGTTATCGTTAAATCGTATCTAAATCTGGCTCTTGTACTACTTGCAATAAAGAACAGCCGTGGCCTTAACCAGAAGAGAAGAATCGAGAGAAATCTTATGTTATACCCACAATAATCCATGACATAGTCGCCTTGTTTGGTGGCCCGTGATGCTGCGAAGCAATTGATCGAGGCCTTGTAATGCAATAGCAGCTGTTTGTACCTAAATGCTCAGCTGCTACTGCTTCATCGAGACGGTAAATCTACTTTTTTGAGCAGCCTCTATTAGATATAGAGCGTCTGCAAACGTTCTCGTACTTAGAGCAGTTGTTGTTGTTAATGTTTATGTTCACATATGGGGCAAAATTCTGCAGACTTAGGAACCACTCTTCTAATCAGATTTTCCTATTTATAGGGTATCGCCACGCAGGGGTTGTGGAAGGCTTTTTTTTAGATAAGTTACCCCTTGGTTGAACTGCAGATAATCGGTTTGGCATGTCTATGCTCTAGGTTTAAGTTTACAGTTTATGGTTTACATTTAGTCTAATGCTATTTTTAAAGCGATGAAAATTACATTTATGGTTGAGGGTTTATTTATAATAACAAAAGTGTAGCACCCACTGATAACTTAATCTCTTTCTAGGCACTTTACATTCGCTGTAATGGAAGCATGATCCAATGGCTAGTGGTAGCATGCTTAATGTCAGCAAGCAAAAATGGTTAGAGGTCACATGCACAGTACAGGGACAGCATGCAAATGTGGTTAGTGGGAGCACGCATAATTTATGGCTTCGTGAGAGACTGGATTATGGATTGGTTTTGAGAAAATCGTGAGAGCGATAAGGAGCGATAAGGAGCGATATCAGCTGAAGGCAAAGTGTCCGAGTCGAAGTCATGCATGAAACGGTAAGGTTTTATTCATTCAGATTTTAGTCGTTTCATTTTAAAAATTAAACCCAACCTTGCTTATCATGCCAAAATCCGGTTTTGTTAAAGATGAGCGATCAGGCGATTGCAGCTGGTGCAAAACTCTGCAGCTAGGCTTGTCTGTCGTGGGCGTCGCAGTTGCCACATCACACCACTTGTCGCCGACCTGCACTGGCTACCAGTCAAGCAACGGGTTGACTTCAAGGTTTTGTCGCTCACTTTTAGGTCCCTTCATTCTATGGCTCCAGCCTATCTGTCAGATATACTACCGCATCAGGCTAAGCATCGTACCACCCGCTTTTCGGAATCCAACAGTCTAGAAATACCTCATACTAACCTGAAATCCTTTGGAGACCGTGCATTTAGTTCATATGCTCCCAAAGCCTGGAACTCCCTCCCGACCTGCGTCAGAACATACCCTGACCTGACCACATTTAAAAGGAACCTAAAAACACTTATTTAGGACAGCATTTAGTGGGTCCTGTGATTCGTCCTTGATGTGCTTATGTGTGCTGACACTGTGCATGCTGCCACTAACCACATTTGCATGCTGACCCTGTGCATGTCACGCCTAACCATATTATTCATTTAGTTTGTTTTTCAAGCATGGTTTTACTTACCATTCGATTGCATTTCACTTTACAGCAAATGTAAAGCGCCTAGAGAGAGATTAAGTTCTCTGAGGGCGCTTTATCAAGTGAATTATTATTATAATTATTAACGCACGTTAGAGTGCTCTATGTCAGGAGGCGAGAATGAAATGCTAGAGGACCTGGTAATAACGCTTCTCGGGATTTCGGATATTTTGTAGGAGCCGCGTTCGGGGCGCATTTTTGTAGGGGTTTCTGAGGAGCCTATGGAGGCGGAGCGGAGCTGGAGGCCTGATCCCGGCGCTGCTGCTGCTGCTCCAGCTGTAGGAGCACTCAGGTTATAGGGGGCGGGGACCGTGCCTGCGTGCGTGCGTCAGCCGCGCTCAGCGTGTTCGCGACGAGTGTGGGGATGCAACTGAGCTAGACGCACAGCGACACTGCGAGCTTGCGAATACAGTTCAGTGAATACGTATGCGTTGTATCTCCATCCAGTTCACGCCGAGAAATCGAGACCCCTCAGTACCGGCAAGTAGGCTGCTAGAGCCAGAAGCGGTGCAGGCGAGGAGGCGAGCTGTTTAAAACGGGCGTAGCCGCGTACCGAATCAAATTCGGCGCACCGAATTCCAAAAATTGATTTCCGCGCACCGAATCAAATCGAATTCTGACCCGGCCGCTTGCCAAGCGGCCGGGTCGGCTTTCTCCGCCTCCCGCCGAAACGCCGGTCGGCGTTACGAAATGCAGCAAGCAGACCATCAAGTAGACGTCAGCTTAAGAGGGTGAGCATCCATCATCTGTCCTCGCAGAAAGAATGCAGATGCTGGTGTGACAGAAAAATCTCCGTCAATTTCGGCCAGGCTTTATGGAAATAGCAAAAGGTTCTAATTTTCACTCAGGCCGATAAAGATGGCCGAATTCCTAACCAATCGTACAGCTGCTCCTAATTGGGCCGGCTCGAGTGAGGTCTCAGGTTTGGAGAGGGGTCAAGTAGTCCTAGCTCGAGTTGGTGTTCGAGTCCTACCGTCCTACTGCCTGTGAAGTCACGTGCCGCTGGCATGCATTTACATATCTGCCGGCCCCGAGCGAGCTATTCGGAGGAGGTCGTTGGCCGCGAAAGCAGGTTCTCGGTTTGGGTTGTATAGGCAAAGCTTGGCTACCCACCTCTAATTAAAGCGTTGCTAGCGACATTCGTCGCAGGTCCGAGCTCTACTTAATGGAGCTCTCTCCTAATGCAGCGCCTACGATTCTGCAGCTGCCGAGCTGCTCGCACCGCAGCAGCATCGCTGGCAGCAGGAGCGGCACCCAAAGGAGCGGCACACCAACAACCACGTAGGGAAATTAGATCTAAGCTGACGGCAACTGAGCTGACAGGAAACCTTTGGTGACGCGAAATCTGTGAAAACTGAAAGTCTTATAACACTGTTAACTATTGCTTGGCTGTGGGATTAAAAAACCTTAAAGCAATTCTTATCAGGCTGGTGTCTAAGAATTGTGTATATATATATATATACGTATATATATTTGTATAATTCATTTGTATAGCATCTTAAGTGAACTGAATCTCTATCAAGAAGCTTTGCATAGGCCGCAGGGCTCGAGCCCACGACCTCGGTCGACGAAGGCGAGCACTTTAGTTTTGCAGCAAACTTGATCAAAATTACCTGAAGCTCACACGATGTATTGTAATTATTGTAATTTTGAACACAGGGCAAACCACACCGGTCGAAAATACTCTGCATATGTTGAACACAAGCTTAAATATGAGTTTCCGCAGACATAGCAATATGTTGATTCCTTTATTCAGTGCCATTTTCAACATCAATCCCATACATGGGAATGTAAAGCAGTGGTGCATCATCGGACAGAATTCTGCTTACTTTTGGACAGGTAAATCGTATCGCATCTAAGCTTGATGGCAACCGAGGCGGCAATGATGGAGGTCATCGCGAAGCAGCCACTGATGTAGTAGAATACAGGTACCCAAGAACCTGTCTGTGTAACAATTGTATCTACAGAGATAGAGTTTCGAGAATTATAAATAATCAACAAACACAATCAACGTATATGCAGCAAACAACAGGTCTGCTAAGGTGCCGAGCATTGGGCCAGATTAGCAAAAGAGAATAATTTGAACTTTCCCAATGCAGCTCATAAGGTCTGACATCCAGTCGCCATAGGCATCAATTAGCAGTGGGCAAATTAAATCCGTCGTCTTACATGCCTATGGCTACAACTTTTGAGGACGCTACGGCAAGGAGGCTGAAGTAAAGCAATTGACAGTCCTTTTAAATGTGCGATCGATGTTGGGATTTTAAGGAAGCTGCAGCAAGTACTAGTAGGAAATTGCATGACGTGCTCGGAGTTTAACGGATCAGTCCGTGTTGCATTTTATAATAATAATGAATAAAATAATAAATAAATACAAGTCTATTGATAACAAATCAACTGGCGTGGTTTGTGGCCGAAGAATTGCCACCGGCCACAATTTTTAGCTTTGACCGTGGCACGTCGGTACGACACCGAAAGACGAACTACTTCTGCGGCAATCCACTCTGGCTTTCAGATCTGCACGATATGTTTACATTAACGTTCTCGTTGTTGCCTCGAAGCTTGCTAGCAATCCTGCTGTAGCAATACTTCTTTCCCCAAAAGTCTTGTTATGCAATGATCTCCATCTATACCTCCCCAAAGCCATACAGAATAAGAAAGTATTATGTAGGAGAGTTTTCTACAGCACACTCACAGGCCAAGCGGCTTATGGCACGCATGCTGTGGCCAACAGGCTTCGAGCTCCACAACACTCGGACACTACCAGTCCGTTCCATAACCCAAAAGTCGGGTTACTTCAATTTCTAGAGAATAAGGCTGTCGGGCATTTTCTTAGGTCTCTAACGATCAGTAGTCAGTTTCTTTGCTACTGATGTATCTCTAATAATTAAAGCTAGAAAGTCCGTCACGCGGCAAGATGGTGAAAGTTATATCTGGGACTGACATGTATGAGACGTGTAATTTTACTCTGACTCAGCGATGCGAGTCCACAGTCAGTTTGCTGCTCGTAGAAGCAAAATCTAATGCTAGCGAGAATGAACAACTGAGCTTAGCGTAATCTAAAAAGTAAAGATTATATCGCGTTATCCTTAAAATTCAAAGATGGACATCTCTCATAAAATCACTTTAAGCCAAATGCAGTCAGAATTGCATCCAATATTCTAGACCTCGACTTTAAGTGAACTAAACTAAGAGCCGCCATAGTTGTGGTGCCGAACTCTTACCGTGCATCTTCTCATCTTTTTAACTTAGAGGGACGTGAGAGTTAACGTACGACCGACCCCAGCACAAGAGCTCGATTTAATTAAAATAGCTAATTGGTTTAATGACTCAGTCTTTGCAAAGGAAATTCCTTACTTTAGCGGTACTGTGGATAATTTAATACTAACTGTAACCGACTCACAGCCTTAAAATTATCCTGAATAGCTTTCTATGAGTGTCATCGGTCATCAGCAGGAGGAAGCGGTCTCGAGAACTTAGCGGAGGTTTCTTGCAGCTCGTCGGAAATTTACAGCTCATTTTAGCCCAACTGTTGTGCCGGACTACCAGTATAAAAAGATCGTGACAGAACAACTCGGAAAATTCAATGTTGAAGCTTTGAAGCACTAAACATCGCGTCTGAAGCGTACCTGCCTAATTTCACTGCACATTCTGCTGGCGTGTTACCGAGTAAATGGCCTCACTTTTCTTGTCCGCTGGCCTTGTGCGACAGTAATCGCAGCCAATTTTGAGCTACAAGGAAACTTTTTAAATCAATTTTTCTGATAACGCCACACAAGCAGGAATTCTATGAAATCTGATTTGCGTAATCTAACGTTGCATACAATTATTCCCAATCGATGATAGTGCTTAAAGCCTGACACGCTGATTTTGTAGTTCTGAAACCGAGGACATCGAAACGGACCGTTGGAAATACAGCGAACGGATGGAAATTCCTCCACGATGGATCAAGTTTGGATAGTGGCTAGCTAAAAAAGTAAACTGTGAGGACTCCCGTCTCTCTGCTTATCATGGTTCTGGGTTTCAATCCCGACAGAAACAAGTAATTGTTTTCAGTGTCACGATATTTTTCTGGGACTCATTGCTGGACGAACGCTGCTGACAGCAAAGCTGCATTTACTTCATGGCGATCACCAAACAATTACGCATTTCCTACCAAATCAGTCGTATGCTAATCGTGAGCTAATAGCAAGTTATCGAGTGAAACTTGTAGTCATGCGAGACTCGTCTCTGCTCAAAAGCCTAAGTCTTAATGGGTCCGTGAGAGCTCTCACTTAACCCTGCTTCTCATTCATGTCGTCAGCCTCTGCGATTTAAGCTTTCTCCCCTTCCTTAAAGAGAGCACCTTCACTAAGCTTTTGTCCCTTCCTCAAAGAGAGCTCTTTCGTGTAGCTCTTTCTTCCCTTACTCTTTTTTCCGTAGTTTTAGCGGATGCTGTCGTTTAAGCTGAATTTACGGCGATAAATAGTACGTATGCCCAGACAAATGGTTCCAGGACTTAAAGGCAGGAAGTAACCGAAGAAACATCTGAGATGAGCTGGGCTGCCCTCGAGCGCAAGTATGAGCGAGAGCGACAAGGATAACTATGCATGCCTCACCTGTCGCCGCCGTGGAGGCAAGCACACCAGCGGCTTGGAACGCCATCTGGGCGCCCATGCCCAGCTCAACATTGCCGGCGCCGAGTAGGTCTCGCACGACGACGGGTGAGAGCGACATGATGGCCGTCCCAAACAGACCGAGCGTTGCGGACAGCACACCGAGGCCGACCACATTTCCACCGAGCAGTGCACACGCCAGGTTGCCCAGGGCCGTCGCGCCGGCGCACACCGACACGTGACCGATCGATGAGATGTAGCCGCGGTCGCTCAACCAGCCGTGCAGCGGACGTGAGACGGTCTCGCCAGCACCCCCCATCGCTATCAGCAGGGCGACCGTCGCCTTGTCGATGCCGGTCTGGCGGCCAAGAGGCGGTATGGACGCATAGACAACGCTCATGCCGCACACGACGAACAGGCTCGTGAGACTGACAAGCCAGAGGTGTGGACGCCGACACAGGCCAAGCGCCTGGACGAACACGCCCTCTGGCGGCCGCTGCGGCAGTGCCCCTGGCGCTGGAGTGGCGGCGGCAGCCGACGACGGCACGAGCACTGCACCCGAGGCAGTTTCGCAGGGTATACCGTAATTGGCTTCTAGCCCGACTCCATCAAGGGACTTCCAATTTCGCTCCCCCACAGAAGCTGGCTCGATGGCTGCGATCAAGGCGGGCTCGACAGTGTAGGATGAGAGCGGGCGCACGAGTAGCGCCAGCATGGCGGCGTGCGCCAAAATGGCGCCGTACAGCAGCAAGGCGCCGCCGTACGAGTAGTGGTCGAAGAGGAGACGCAGGGCGCCGGGCAGCAGGAATGCACCGACTCCCGAGCCGGCGCCCGTCAGGCCGACGGCCAGACCCTTGTGCCGGTCGAAGTAGGCCGCCGTGCATGTGAGCCCGCCGATGTACAGGCATCCGGCGCCCACTCCTGCAACCGAGTGCAAGAGGCCTCAGAGGCGCCGGCCGCAGCGCTGCTCTGGCGGCAGAATAAGGAACGCCGGGGCAGTAAAAAGTTGTAAAGCGAATGTGTGTCGAGCTGGTTCAAGAAGCCGATGCAGTCGCCTTATTCATGTAGCAGCGAACCAGCTTAAGGCACTATCGAATCGCTTGCAAGGGGCAGTCGAGTACTGCCTGCTGCAGGACTCAAACCCACGACCCGAATCTTCGAAGTGCGAGCAGCTTATCTCTGGGCTACGACAGGGTCGATGACTAGATGATTCTGGATGTGGAGGAGGGCACACAGAGGGCAGAGGGCAGAGGGGCACACAGAGGGCACACAGAGGGCAGAGGGCACACAGAGGGTAGAGGGCACACATAGGGCACACACTGCATACTGAATGAGATCCGTGTGCGCTGATTTTGGTGATAGCAGAAGGCAATAGCGTACGATCGCGGGAGAATATTTGATTCAGTGTGTGACCCTTGCTGAGACTAGGGCCACGCATATGAGCCAGAAGAGAAAATAAGGCGGCTAGTGCAGGAACGGAATTCGGCACTTAAGGCGTCAGTTAAATTGTCACATTGAATGTTGAGATCACTCAGAGAAAGGAAGAAGCAATTTAATTTCTTGCACAAAAAATTAAAATGAGTTAAGAAAAATCTTAAAACAATGGTAGACTGATACCCGGATGCGACAGATTCCCGCCATAACTGGTAACTTTCTGTCGGAGGAACTAAACGTAAAAAATTCTAACGACTAATTCGAAGGGGCTGCGAACGGCTTGAAATTAAGCGAGAGACTTGCGACATTGGCGACTCCGAAAGTTTTGATTGATATTGGGGTACAAAAGAAAAAGATGCACGTCGGGGTGGCGTCAGCTACGGTTGAGGAATTAGTTGGTAAGATCAACCCAGTAGATAATCCTAAGTGAGTCCCGAGTGTCACCATCGCGAAATCCTAAGTGAGTCCCGAGTGTCACCATCGCGAAATCCTAAGTGAGTCCCGAGTGTCACCATCGCGATTGTTTCACCTATCAGCACTTCACGTGCCTGCCGTAATTTGGAAGAGCTTTTCATAATGCCTTGTTATAGAATGATCACGTTGCCTATACCGTCAAGACAACCTACTATCAAATGAGGAACACTGCTTAAATTGGGGCGCACTTGAGCAAGTATTTTATAGACAACAGCTATGGCTTGGAAGAACTGGTCAGTTAGCAGCAAGCTCCAATCTTTCGGGTGTAGCTACAGAAGCACTTTCACTTTAGGATTATAGTTGATTAAAGGCAATGATAAGCAACCAGAGTCAGTTGCTTCAATGTGCATTTGCGGATGGATATTTGCGCATGATGGGGGTGCAAGAAACAGTGCTCCTGCTTCTGCTGGGCTGATGGCCAAGCGGGGATGTGATGGCTCGGTGCAAAGTGCTTAAGTGCCTAGTGCATAAGTGTACATGCATTTCAGAAGCAGCTCTCGGTGAATTCGCACACAGCGTGCGGTTCCAGAAGAAACGGCTGGCTGTCCACTACATTTTAAAGAAATACTGTAACAATTCAAAACATTAATGGAGTCTCAGCTTCTACTTTGGCCGCACCACAATATCCCACAGGGGAACCACAGCTGAACGACGCTTACGTTATTGTGCATGACTCTTAAATATTCGTGTTCCAGTGATAAGCACTTTAAAAATACTACGACAGCCAAAGACTATAGGAGACGGTAGTTTAATTTAGTGCATGCATTAAGCAAACTGAGATAGTTAAAACCTACACAATTTTAAAATTTCTTTTTCCCCAGAAAACGCTGTTCGATTTTTGCCTTTCCAACGCTTCGTAGAATTTAAGCATCTCTTCGAACCATGTCTAATTTATGGTTATGAATGCTCAAATTAGCATGCTTCTAATACTCTATGATTACTAAAAAATTCCCAAAAAGGTTGGTGTGATAAATTGTTATATAGAGTCGAATACTAAACGCGTCAAGTAAATCTTTCTTGGCACAGTGGTCCGCCGTTACTAAAAAATAATATCTGGAGAGAATGGTAACTATGACGGTTGCCAGAACTTGCCCCGGTTACTGCTAAAGTAGTGTAATCGTGCATATTCTTCCCCCGGTGAGATAACTGGGTTTGTAGCACCTCCAATTGGCAACCCATGTTGCTAACTCAAGCAAATCGTAGGCTCTAGTTAACTTTTGTCGGCCTGAAGTCCTGAAAAAACTGAATTGTCAGAGATTATAAGTCGATCCTCAGGGTGCGTAGATTTCTCTAGCCAGCACTGCAGTATGACACGAGCCGAGAGCTTCACGGTTATGAGACACGGTTATCTAGCACTGGCACGATGAACCGTGATGGCACACCGAGTAAGGCGGTTACTTTTCGCGAGTTCGGTACCTAGGTCCGAATAGGGTGCTAATCCTGACATGGGTGCTAATCCTGACTTGGGTCGTGGGTGCTAATCCTGACTTGGGCGATTCTTTATCGCCACCAGAAGCGGTGGCGATAGCCATAAAGGGTCTTCTGTCGTTATACAAAAGAGGCTGTTAAATTAGCTCGTATTTATTTTATTTTTTAACGGCCTGTATCTCAACATATAATCACTGCAATCCATTGCACATGCAGCACATGAAAGAGCGAATAAGAGGTGCCGACATACCGAGCACACTTTTAGCATGCCAAACAGCAGGTCATGCAAACAATAAATGAGCTGGTTTGGCCCAGTGGTTAAGCAGCACCATTCGACGGGTGCACGCTGGTCTGTTGCCACTGACGTACCGTCGCCACTGATACTCTGTCGCTGCTAGCGCTCTATCGCTGCTGTAGAGCTAGGCTAGCACTCACCTTGCAGGGTCCACGTCAGGTACATCATGCTGATGCTTGGAAGAAATCCCGATACAATAACGGCTGAACTCATGATAGCCGCTCCTACGATAATCACGGTTCGGTGTGACGTTCGGCGTATATAAAATCCAGCGAAAGGGCCTGCAGGTGAACGAATCGAGTTCATTTGTACGCAGAGATCAGACGCAAATGGAAATCAGGAAACCGCACTGGCGTGAATCAGTGACAGCGAAAAGCATCGACAGCATGCGACAGCGCGTCTTAGCGACTTGTCATAGCTTAGACAGCATGCGACAGTGTGCAGCAGCGACAGCGTGTGCAGGCATGCCGTTGAGACTTGTCGTCAGTGGCTGCTGGCGGTGACTGCACTTCAACCGAGCTGTCAGCATGTCAACTGGCTGCTCACGCTTGTGACCTTGATCCTCCCTTCGAAACTTAGCTGACGGCCATGCAGCTAGGCGTCCTGCCATTAATAGCAAACAGTTCCGGCTGCCAGTTCAGCCAGCTTTCCAGCTCCCAGGGTAAAACGTGCACCAGCTCCCACGGTCAGATGTGCACCAGCTACCGAGGTCAGATGTGTACCAGATCCCAATGACAGATGTGCACCAACTCCCAAGGTCAGATGTGCACCAGCTCCCAAGTTCAGATGTGCACCAGCTTCTATGGTTTGATGCACATCAGCCGATACCCGTCTTCATCTTCACTCCCATGTCAGGAATGATTAGCCAATGTGCAACGCGGATGGTTGGAGCCTTAGAATCAGCTCGCTTCGCTGCGTCTCGCTACCCCTCCTCTCACAGAGGATGACTGCACTCGCTGGGGCAGAATGGTGATTGCCTTAGCTCACTCTCGAGTTTTTACCCTAACAGTAATACTTGTAAAGGGTGGCTCGCATAAGATCCCAAACGAAATGAATCTCTATCAAGGCACTTTAGAATTCCCAGCAGAAACATCAGTAAGCGAAGGCATGCACAGACAAACACGACAAAGCAAGCAACCCGAGTATCGTGCTGAGGCCACAATGTGAAAGAGGGTTCTCAGGGAAGACACCTGTTAGAAGGACCTCTCGCTAGTAACATGCACTGAATCGGTCAAGGTATTTGCCCAAAGTACGCAGAAACCAAGAACAACTTCAAGTTCACTGGGGCAAAGGGAAAGCTGAGCGGTGCGCACGCATCATTAGCTGAGCGTTAAATGTTGCAGCATCCAGGGAGCCTTAGCGTGTCACCCCCGTCTTTACCATCTGAGCAAAATTAGTCGCATTGCAGAATCTCACTCGCTGATCCTTTCATTAGTTTCCGCTACTACGATGACTATAACAAGATCGTTTCTTGCGTTGCACTGTTGGAGATCTAAATGTCTATCTACATTCGACAGGTAAGCTGGATAAAAGCTTGTTAACTGATTTGCGATTGCAACGTGCCCAGTTGCTGCTCGGCTAGTGCAATTTGAGACAGTTAGAGTAAACCGTCACCAGCAACGACAGAAGAAAGTGTAGTGGTTGTAGCTCGGTACGACATTTGCAATTGCCAGCCTCATGCGTTCGCTCGCGTGGTACATTTCGCGGGGGGGGGGAGGAATTACACCGTCTGAATTTCGAGTGCGTGGGTGGAGGAAAATTAAAGCTGAGGATTCACTAAAGTTCTACGTTGAACGTCTACCAAAACTAGTAGCGCTGCTAGCGCTAGCGGTAAGAACGCCCTGCGGGATAAGCTAGCGCGAGGCAGGCGCTTTGGCTCTCAGCCTCGACTCGATTGCAGCCGGCCAGTGCACAGCCCTCGCTCGCTCAGCAGCCAACGGAGGTCACTCAGCTTCGTCAGCGAAAACGCCGCCATATATGCTTAAATGGAGGACGGAGTTCTTCACCGGCAGTACCTGTGCAGAAGGTGGCCGCCTGGGCGATCGTAAATATCCACAGCGCTTCGACTCCGACGTTGTCATACCGCTCACTGGCTTCGACGTACACAATACCAGCCGACTTCAACGAGCCTCCAGCGAGACCGAATATTCCGCAGGATGCTGAAACGGGTGCAAACTGCCGCTCGCAGTGACTTGATACGCATCGAACGTGCACAATGAATAAAATTCAATGAAAAGTCGGTGCACACCTCTGCAACTTGGCTTGTTTGTAGTGAGCGTCACAGTGGCCGCATACCACCACTTCTCGCCAACCTGTACTGGCTCCCATTCAAGCAACGCATAGACTTAAAAGCTCTGTCATTCTATTTTATGCTCGTTCGTTGTTTGCCTCTACCCTACCTGTCAGATTTACTTTCCCATCAGGCTAAGCATCGTACCAATCGGCTTTTCTGAATTGTATCATTTACCTGAACTTCGTATGAACCTCAAATCATTTAATGACCACACCTTTAATTCGTATCTCTCAGATCTACTCCCCCACCAGGCCAAGCATCGTACCACCCGCTTTTCGGAATCCAACAGTTTACCAATTCCTTGTACAAACCTCAAATCCTTTGGAGACCGCGCATTTAGTTTGTATGCTCCAAAAGCCTGGAACTCCCTCCCGACTTGCGTCAGATCATCCCCTGACTTGACCACATTTAAAAAGAACTTAAAACACCTATTTAGGACAGCATTTAGTGGGTCCCTGTGATTCGCCCTTGATGTGCTTATGCGTGCTGACACTGTGCATGCTGCCACTAACCACATTTGCATGCTGACCCTTTGCATGTCACCCTAACCATGTTATTCATGATGTTTATCAAGCATGATATTACTCACCATTCAATTGCATTTCTCTTTGCAGCAAATGTAAAGTACCTAGAAAGAGATTGAGTTATCTGAGGGCGCTTTATTGTCAGTTTTCTGAGGGCACTTTATCAAGTGCATTATTATTATTATAATGGTCCCAAAGCCTGGAACTCACTTCTGACCGGCCTCACGGCATCCGCTGACTTGACGCCGTTTGAAAAGAAGCAAAAGACGCGTTTATTTGTTCTAGCATTTAGTGGGCCCTCGAGATTTTTTCTTTGTGTGCTTATGCATGGTGACACTGTGCGTGCTGTCAGTGGCCATATTTGCATTCTGACCCTATGCATGTCACCTCTAACCGTGTTATGCTTCTTGTCTTTGAGCATGCAAACACTAAGCATTCGAACATGCTTCCTTTGAAGTAAATGTGAAGTGCCTAGAAAGAGATTAGGTTTTTCGAGAGTGCTATACAAATGTACTATTATTATTATTATTAAATTTGAACCTGACGCAACAATCCGATTGAATGAGTTCACCGTACCAAAGTTATTGGTAGTATTTCTAGAATAAAGCAACGAAGCCTAGGTTTCATTGAGACGGCACGAGAGGGCGTACTACCTAGCTCCCGGAAAGTTGTGCGTTTCTAGCGGTGCAGAAATAAATCAAACGTGCAATTGATTCTTACAGAGCCCCAAGAAAGCTTAACGTCTTTGGAGGCGCTTCGAAATGGTGGTGAGCTAAATCTGCCAGTTTGTGACTTTTATTCATTATTCGTTCGCGCTTTCTCAAGTGTAACGGCCATGAACAGATAATGAGAAAATCTATGGCCGAGGCCATGGACCAGCCAACGCCACGAAAGAGGCAATCAGGCTGCGTTTCCTGTTTTGGCATTGGCATTTTAACTCAAGGCAACGGACCCGTTGGTGTCAAGGCCACGGCCGCTGTTGAACGCCCGTACCTTTGCTGCTATTTGCCCGTACCTTTGCGAGCCATGTCGGGACCGAAAGGTTGTCTGACTCGGTATAACTTGCGTGAAACGATTCTCACCAACTGAAATTTGAAGTTTTCGCAAAAAAAGGATTCTTACGGCCACGGAGATAGAGTAACACAAAGAAAAAGAAACTTCAATAAATGTGCTGATGAGCCATTGAGTGGAAATGAGCTAAATATAGAATAAAAGGTCAGAGTTTGGGTCAGAAGCCAGTTTTCCGATAATAAGCCAGACAGTCACCGTACTGGCCCAGATGCCACTCCAAGTTCTACCGATTAATGAGCCAAATCCCGGCGCCGTGCATTTTCTTTCTCGAAAGACCTCCATTGGAGTTGCATAGACCTGTTGCTGCCTTCTACAGCACATTGCGCATATAAACATCGCAAATCAGGTGAGATCCCATCTCTATTGGAAAATGCGTCTAGCATCGCTTCAGTGACACTTGCCCGTCATCTGGCGTGCTATAAAAAAACTAAATAAATATAATTCATTTGTATTGCACCCTAAGAAGATTTAATATCTATTCAGGCCCTTCATATATGCCTCGGGACTCGAGCCGACGATCTCAGCCAGACCTTGGTCCCCGGGGCGAGCGCCTTAACCGACGGAGAAAACCAGCGTTGGATGAGGGCAGTGCCTTACTGCCGACATTCGTGCTTCAATCGCCACTATCTTCCGTGAGTTTAACGATAATAATAGCAAACAACATAGAATAAGACTAACCTTATGGGCAAGCCAGCGTGCCACCATGATCCAGGATCTGTTCACCCCTAAACTCAAAATCGAATCGTTTAGCGACGCTACATTGACGTCTGCCCGTTATGTGAGCTTGCCATCCAGAAAGAGTGGGACACTCAAAGTTCTCCGAAAGTTTGTGAAAATGCCTCAAGGCAACTGCAATTGTATTTATGCAGGAAACGCGATCGGCATTTTTAATTGCATTGAACTGATGCATACGTCGTCAGCTCGTCTGGTCCCCCATGTGCTGCCGCAGCAGCGCGGCTAGTTCGGTCGCAGGCTTAACCTATCGAGTATCGAGCTCCTCTGACGAGCAATGAAGTCACGTGACATCGCGCGCATTGCATCAGCCAGCCTATCCGTTTGTCATGCTGCTCTGATGTGCTCTCGCTACGTCTGTTTCTCGCCTTAAATTCGTCCAGCCGTTCGTCAATCTAAATTAAAACCTTAGGACGCAAAATCGGGCGTCGCCTCGTTTACGCTTACAGCGAGTCGGAAAATCTCGTTCGACTCGTGGCACCGCATGCAACGACTTTGGCATCGTGTAATTCTAGGCTTCACTATTATACGTCCGCTATATTCCATAATTCATTTCGGTCTAGCACATGCGACTGCCCAGGGTCATGACCTTGCCGTGGCTTTGCGACCCCTAGGGTACGTAACTAACAAGCCGAACCGCTCATAGTCCTAGAAGCAGGAGCGAGCGAGCGTGGCTCCGCTCAGGCGCAGGCTGAGCGTCAGAGGGCTCGCTCAGCCTGCACTGCTGCCAGACGAGCCTATCTGGGCGCGGTCAAGGAGAAGTAGGCACCGACGCCAGCGGCAGCGAATGGTGACTGGAAAGCGGCAGACGGACGGACAGAGCACTTCGCGCCTCGTGGCCTTCGAGCACGCGTTCCTAGCTCGAGGCTCGGCGGGCTCAGCGAACTCGAGGCTCGCGCGCGGCGGCGGCGGCGGCGCGCGCCTCGAGGCAGCAGCCACTTACCGAGCGCCACCACCCAGGCCCAGCCTCGATCCACAGGCACGGAGGCCGACCGCCGCCGCCGCCGCCGTTGCTGCATGATCTGTAGCGTCAACCTTCGCGCCGCTCCAGTTAGCCGATGACCCCGACGGTCACTTGCATCAGCTCAGGAATTCCAGAGGTCGTCGCTGCACCGGAAGCAGGCAGCGCCGAGACGCGTTCAGCGAGCGGCCGAGACGCGTGCAGCGGCCGGCCGGCCCGCGGCTAGGCGACGTCAAACTGACGAGGCTGTGGAGTGCGGTGGTGGCCGCTGACGGGATGACGGCTACTGCGACCAGTCGGGCGAAGTCGAGTACCTGGCGCTCGAGCAACCGAACTTTCCGAACGCGAGCTCTCGCCGGTAGGGCGCTAGATCGTTCATTGCGTAATTATTGCCAGCAGGTGCAATTGCTGAGATGCCGACGCCCCGCTGCCGCCGCCGGTACGGCTGCGGCGGATTACTGCGAGCCTCGCGGAACTGCCTGGGCGGGCGATTCCACTTGCGGCCCTACGCATTGGACCATATGTTAAAATAAAAGTGTATCCCTGCATTGTTCTGTGTGGCCCAGCGCCATTATGCCACCGCATCGTCCGTCGCATCTCGCGGTGGCGGCATTTGGCTGCACTCCGGAGAAATTGGTCTGAGAGGAGCACTTTGCAGCGTCAGCCATTCGAATGCGGTACTGAGGCTGTAGCAAAGTTTTCGGTGCTCTTAATCTAGAACGAGCGAGCGAAGTGCCGTGAAATTGAGCAGGCACTCTTTGAGTGCAGTGCTGCGTCACTAGGCTCACGCTGCGTCACTGACGTCACTCCGAAGAGAAAGCGACGCACAAGTAGAATGGAAAAAAGAAGGGCGTCCAGATAAAAGAGTGGAGGAGCTGAATGGAAGTGAGCTGAAAACTGGCTCGGTGCGCCAGACTAGAAGTCGAAGCTGCTAGCTCTCGCTTTACTATGGAATTACGACAATGTCCAGCTAAACGAGGACTAGTCTTGTGACACGACGAGCCCTCTAGGGGAAACCGGAACCCGCGGTTGTGCTCAGAGATTGATTTTGCTGGAAACCAGTTCATTATTGCATTAAGCTCAAATAAGAGTTATTTTACTTTGAAGCCTTTGACCTTGAGTCTTTTACGCTATCAGTAACTCCTCAGTGCTTCCGGTGCGCGAGCTGCAGCTCTCGAAACAGTATGGCAGGCGATTGGTGCTTGGCGGTTATTACCCCGCTGATGGGGTGAGCTGCCACTATCGTTAACTTATTAATGCTGTGATTCCCATTTGATTCCGGTTGCAAGGCCACTTCGCACTCAAGTAATAATAATAACACAAATGGCGGACTGCTTCCACCTCCAGCGAATAGAAATTATATAAATAGAAATTAAGATATACACCCTCGTGGTCTTTAGCGGTTTTGAGTTATCGGGCTAGTTTCAGTGCTAGTAATGTGTGAGAGCAGAATAGGACGCTAGCGAGAAAGCTAAAGTTAAGCTAAACTTAGTCTAAGCGTCAAAGTAAGTTAGGTCTTCCATCAATATAATAAGATGGCAGTCTCAAGAATGATCAGTTTACGCACTCATTGAGGTTTAACACTGCCAAATTTTTCCGACAGTGGGCTAAACCTTGACCTTGAGCGGACTAGACTGAAAACCGCAGTTGAGCGCTCACACCGCCGTTTCTTATCCTTTTAGCTTAGCGAGCTGTAATCGTACTGGCACAATTCTGTCCATACGAATGTCAAAGAATTCGTGTAAGTCTTTCATTCTGCACGAGGCTAATTTCATTTAAATAACTAAGAAGTCTGGTTAACTAATGTACGCTAATGCCAGCATAGCTAAGTTTACTTCTAGGTGGTCGCTTAACGATTTTAGATTTCCTTCGAAACCAATCGCAAAATTGTCAGCTATTTGAGTCAGTCAGCTTATTCCTAGTTGGCTTGTGAAATTTGTTGTCGCACAATAATTTAAATACCCGCTCGTTGCGTCTCAGCCTATTTCCGAGTAAATTTAGGTGAGAGATGTGCGCTCATAGAGCTCCCGCTGCATTATCTGCTGCGTCCGAGCGTCGTCTGCTGCGCCCGCAGCATCGTCTGCTGTGGTAGCAAACGCCGGGTAGTCGTGCGTAGGCAATGCACGGCAATCGACAGCAGCCATGGCAGGGGCCAATACCGCAATCCATGGAAAATCGACGAGAAATCCGCTGCATTCCAATTCTCGTTCCTCGTATCATCTCGCTGCTCACGCACTTACTTTTAACCCACTCTGTGCATTCAATCGCGGGCAACGTATTGCAATCGAAGGCAATGGCCCGGACAAATACGGCTATCCATTATGATCCATCGCAAATCACTGGTAAGTGACTGGGCCAAGATCAAACTTTTCTTACATGTCCTAGCGAACTGTGTTTACAGTGAAACCACATCATTTTAACCAATCGCGCACGTACAATTTCGAGCAATGAATGGCAATCGATAGCAATGGCTCTGGCCTATGTCCCAACTCGCGACAAGTCGACGAGAAATTGGCAGGGCCAAGCCCCAATTGTCATGCAACATAACATTCCGCTGCATCCAAAGTGAAATCGTGGCATTTTCAAGATGCTTCGCTCATAAATTTCCGTAAGGCGAGGAAATCTGCGGTGGGAGCAAATTTTGCAACCCGTGGACGATCAAAAACATTGGCTGCAAGAAACTGCAGCCCTCATTACATGTAGCATCTAACTGTGCACGCGCATAAGTTTAACCCATTTCGTGCGTTCAATTGATGGCAATGCACGGTTATCGGCGGCAATGGCCCGGGAAAATGTGCCAATCCATAACGGCCCGTTACAAATAGACCGTCAATTGCTGAGAGAAGCTCCAACTTTTCTTTCGAATCACAGTACATTGCAAGTGCAACCACATCTTTTTAAACAATCGAGAGCGCACAATCGAGGGCAATGCATGTCAATCGATGGCAATGGCCTGGCTTCGACCACAATCTGTTTCAGATTGAATAGAATTTGGCTGTTCGATGCTCTAATTATCACGCCAAATAATTGGCAAACATATTTTAACCCACATTGCACGTTTTATCTCGGGAGATTAATGACAATCGAATGCAATGGCCTGGTAGAATACGGCAATCTACAACGCACGATCGAAAATAGACGGAAAGTTCTGGACGATGTTACCATTTAGACTTCTCTTTGGGCTATAATCTATTTCGGGTGGTCTCCGGAAAAGTCACTATTTGTGCTAGCTCACGCTAAGTGAATTTCAGTCACATGGAAAATTTCATTTTAGTCAATTGGAAAAAAAGAAAATGGCCCTTGTCATTGCAGAAATGTTTAGATATCCGTCGCAAATTGACCGCAGATTAGCTTTGCAAGCTAAAGTTGTATATTGGGTATGACAGCTGACTTTTTTAAAGTGCTTTTCAACCAAATATATACTGGTCCAATTTCGGGCCAAGAACATAAATCAATTGCTAATCATTATGAGAAATTATGCAATTCTTTACAACCGTCTAAAAATCACCCGGAAATTGCCGATGGGAAGCTTTAGTCCTCCCCGCATAATTTCACGTGAAATTCTACAAGTTTAAAAGTGATCCTAAAATGTTGACGTCATTTAGCACATTTATTGTCGAGTATTGCACAGCCTTGAAAATGCTACGCTTTTCAATTGCCGTACTGTTAAAGTTGCAGATCCATGGCGTGCTTCTCGCAACCATCAGAGACCAACTCCAGTTGACCAATTAACCTAGGCCCACAGTAACTAGGTAAGACGAATGAGAGATTACTGTAACTCACTGGCTGGTCATACTGCTTTGTATGCGGGCGCCACAGTCTGCACACTCGATCTCACAAATCTGGCCAGGCTACATTTTTAATACTAATAATAATAATGCACTTGATACAGCGCCCTCAGAGAACTCAATCTCTTTCTAGGTGCTTTACACCTGCTGCAAAGGGAAATGCAAGTGAAAGGTGAGTAATATCATGCTTGATAAACAACATGAATAACATGGTAAGGGGAGGCATGCACAGGGTCAGCATGCAAATTTGGATAGTGGCAGCATGCTTAGTGTCAGCACGCACAGTGTCAGCACGCATTAGCACATGAAGGATGAATCACAGGGACCCACTAAATGCTGTCCTAAATAGGTGTTTCCTAAAAGTGCATGATTGCATCGTCGTGGCAGGTTAATGGTTTTACTTAATTATGTTAGCAGCATGGAAGTCACAATTAATGACGATTTACTTATTCCCCATCAAGCATTTGGTAATGCAGTCCATGTAGCATGTGTCAAGTGCCAAAAATAAGATTCTGTCTCTGAGGGTACTATACAAAATACAGCTATTACTCTTATTATTATCTTACAAAGTGCAAATGTAAGCGTGTACAGGAAATAAATACTACCCGTAATTTCTCCACCGTTGTTAGTGTGCATACTAAACTCAAGTCATGAGACCACGGGTGGACGTATCGTGTGGCTGTACCGGGTGACGAGCAGTGCCACCTTGTGTTTAGCTAGAAAAACACGTCGACGGCCCTCAGACCGACAGGTTTGGTGAGAAATAGAGTTCCAGTGAGTGATAAAACATCAGTGGTAGCGCAAATGGCTACAGTAATTCGTAAAACTTCAGGCTCACACAGCTGTAGGGGTGTTAAGGTGAAAAGGATAGATATTCATTTATCGTGTTTTACCCGAGTGCTGTCGAGGAAGTTTCCAGGGATGTGAACTTTCGTTTGCTGGTGAGTGCCAAGACATCACGGACCATGTCGGTTTGAGAAAGATGCATATTCGCAAGCCTTGATAATAATAAGAATAATGCATTTGTATATCGTCCCCAGAGAACTAAATCTTTTTCAGGAACTTTACGTTTGCTGCAAAGGAAGCTCGATCTAATTGTTATCGGTAGTATGCTCAAGCGAAACAAGCATACCAAGCGTAGAGATTGAATGCATGTAATGATCAGCCGAGAACCCCAGGAGCTGCTCAAGCAAAGATAAATTACGACCGGAAGTGTTTAGGTCATGAGTCACTCTTCCAAGTATCGCATTTACCAATTTATAATGTAAGGATAATATATATTTCTTTATCGATTTATGACCAGTTAAAATCGAGCACTTGAATAATTAAGGCACAATAAGCAATGAACGAAATCTAATGAACGCAAAGCTATCATGTTGAGTGTCATTCGATGACTTCTGTGCAACAGAAGCTATTACAGAAGTTATGTACGGAAAGCAAACCGTCGCATATATTGATTGGTGCCGTATATGACATCAGAAGAGCAAAACACATTGCAAAAAATTGACCATCTTTGAGCGTTTCCTTTGCACGTAGCACTCAGGTGCATCTCTTTATCAAGCCAGACCTTAGCAAAGAGAGAATTTGAGGTCTTTGTGTAAGAAAACGGACGTGAGCTGAAATCGTAAAGAAACACCATACACGCATTGAGCTCATAAATGACTGCATGCACATGCACCCGATCGTCAATGTCGGCGATTGCTTCGCTGTTCGGACTATCACGCCGAGACAGATTCTCTTAACTACAAACAATGTACGAGTGATTGCCGGTCTACCAGCCTGCGAAATCAAGCACTTAAAGTTGCTGCAAAACTCGGAAGGTGTGCTTGTTTGTCGTGAGCGTGGCAGTTGCCATATCACATCACATCACTTCGCGCTGACTTGAACTGGCGCCGAGTCCTACAGTGCATCGACTTCAAGATTCTGTCACTCACTGTTAGGTCCCTTTATTTTCAGGCTCTAGCGTACCTTTCGCAGCTACTTCCCCAAAAGGCTAAGGCTACCACCCGCTTTCGTGAATCTGGTTATATACCTGCACTCATACGAACCTCGTGGCAATCAACGGCAATGGCCCGGCCTTGGTTGCAATATTGGTATTACCTTAGGTATGGCGTCGAAGTTTAAAAATGCGCGATGTTGTACCTGATGTGTACTTTTGATTTGCACAGCCTACGTGCAGTTGTTTAACAATAATAATAATAATAATAAAAATGCACTTGATAAAGCGCCCTCAGAGAACTCAATCTCTTTCTAGGTGCTTTACATTTGCTGCAAAGGGAAACGCGATTGAATGGTGAGTAATATCATCCTTTACAAACATAAATAACATGGTTAGGGGTGACATGCACAGGGTCAGCATACAAATGTGGTTAGTGGCAGCATGCACAGTGTCAGCACGAATAAGCACATCAAGGACGAATCACAGGGACCCACTAAATACTGTCCTAAATAGGTGTGTTTTTAAGTTCCTTTTTTAATGTTGTAAGGTCAGGAAATGTTCTGACGCAGGTCGGGAGGAAGTTCCAGGCTTTGGGAGCATACGAACTAAATGCACGGTCTCCAAAGGATTTGAGGTTTGTACGAGGTATTGATAAACTGTTGGATTCCGAAAAGCGGGTGGTACGTTGCTTGGCCTGATGGGGGAGTAGATCTGAGAGATAGCCTGGAGCGGAAGAATGAAGTGACTTAAAAAAGTGAGCGACAAGACCTTGAAGTCGATCCGTTGCTTGACTGGTAGCCAGTGCAGGTCGGCGAGAAATGGTGTGATGTGGCAGCTACGATTTTCACGACAGACAAGCCTTGCTGCGAGTCTTGCACTAGCTGTAATTGCCTGATTGCACGTGCAGGTAGGCCAGCAAGCAGTGAGTTGCAGAAGTCAAGAGAGGATGTCACAAATGCATGGACCAACTTAGACGTGGTATCCTTATCTAAACAGGCCCGAATTTTACCAATGTTATGTAGCTGAAAGTAGGAAGACTTGATTGTGGAGCTGATGTGGTCGTCTAACGAGAGGTTACTTTGGAACACGACACCTAAATTTCGAGCTGATTCAACCGAAGATGTGCTGGCAGAGCCAATTTTGAGCGTAAGCCTTTCCAATTTCTGAATCACACTGGGTTTGCCCATAACTGGTATGTGTGTTTTTATCATTGTTTAGTCTTAGATAATTTGCTGCCATCCACGCGGGGATGTTATCAATATATGCAGCTAGTGAGTTGATAGAATTCGAGGTGCTCGAAGGCTGGGAGGGATCAAAGCAAAGGTACAAGGGAGTGTCATCCGCTTAGAAGTGAAAGTCTAGTATATGCTTGGCAATCACATCAGCAATAGGGTGAGTATAAAGCGTGAAAAGAACCTGACCTAGCATGAAGCCCTGAGGTACCCCATATTTCAGAGTTAACTCGGATGATCTTTGTCCATTCACGTCAATACTCTGGAGTCTCCCACGGAGACAGGACCTGGACCACTGCATCGTAGTGCCGGTGATGCCCAGGCGAGATGAGAGGCGCTCTAGAAGAACTTTGTGATCGATCGTATCAAAAGCTGCCGAAAGATCAAGCAAAACAAGTAGAGACGCTCTACCTACTTCTGCAATCCTGAGTAGGTCGTTGTACACGCTAAGCAATGCTGACTCTGTGGAGTGATTAGCTCTACAGCCAGACTGGAACGTACTAGCAAGGTTCTTACGCAACGACATCTACTCTCCAACTGCCGACTATGGCACATCTTTTTCAGCGGTCCTGAACTGCTACTTCTATGCTACTCACTACTTCAACTGCTCTCCTAACTCTGCTATGCTTCCCAATTTCTCTCTGTTGAGTGAGACGAAGTCTGTTGGCTACCGAATGCGTACCGAAAGCCGCTTAGGCTGTGAGTGGGCTATACAAAACTCTCCTGCGTAACACCAACATGGTCTTTATGACTTTGTGGAGTTACTGACGGAGATACATTACATTACATTGAAATTTGAGACTGATTACGGAAGATTGCTGTATTGACATGAGCTATTTATTGCAATGCAGTTACTGAGAGCTAGCATTAACAATGACACTTCCTGGGTGCCGAAAAATGAGAGTATACACGAACGAGTAATCTAAGTGGGATCGCTATCGAGCTGCACCCAGTCTTTTTTTAATGGACCATTATTTATAGATTTAAATGTTTTCCCAGGCCACCGCCGCCGTCAATTGCATTACCCTCGATCGTACATTAATGACTGCTTGAAAGAATGCGGTTGCACTCTTAATTACAATACCCTGTAGTAAACAAGAAAAGTTTAATTTTCTCCTACTAAATTTGTTTTAATAATTGTAATAGATATTCATAGCTTGCCGTACTTTCTGGGGAAATCGCTGTCGATTGTTATGCAATGCCCAAGATTGAAGTCACACAATTACAGTATGTGTTCGCATAGTGAATGATAATTTGAAATTCTAGATTTCGTGCGATTGCAGTGCATTGCCAGAGTTCGAGAATGCAAATTCTTCTTATTTTACATGGATGGGCGCACAACACTGTGCACGTCCATACGCATTAGAAACTGGAGCCCGGCGTAATCTACTTCTATTATTTTAGCCGTGGATTGAAACTAATTTCGGTATTGGCCGGGGCTACTGCAGTCGATTGCAGCACATTACACTAGAACCGCGATGCCAACGCAAGTGAAATTCTTTAAGTGCAATCGTTGTGGAATATGCTGTCAGATAAAATTAAAAAAGCTTCTTGAACAGAATTTCTTCCGTTTTTCGGTGGAATGCAGTAGATTGCAATATTGGCCCGGGCCACTGCAATCTTATTTCAGTAGACTTTGTTAGAACGCATGAGCTGAAGTGCACGAAATTTTCTGGGTACATTGTACATGTAGCACAGTTCGATATTCCAAACCCTTTAGAGCTTTGCGAAGCTGATTTTTGGTGAATTATAAGAAAACTATAATGGATTACCGGTGGATTGTGGTGAATTACAGTACAGGCCTCCGGAGCTGAAACTCATTTGCATAAGTGTGTGTGCACACAACAGTTTAGTGGATGCATACAATCGAACGTGTACTACATCAGCCCTAAATTTGAGCTCGGCAACGCTAATGTCTGGTCGATTTCAGCCTAATTAGAGTGGTTTGCTGTAATTCGTCAAACCCCCTGTCACACACTAAATTGAAATCATTTAGTAGACGACCATTTACATATTGGCTCAACTGATCGTACATGCTAAAAAGGTTTAAGATAGCATAATGTGGATTTGGTGCATAGGCTATACTCAAAGGATTTACACTATGGTATATTGTTTACACAGCAAATAGTGATGGCATTATGCTTACGATACTTAAATTTTCCTTATGAGAATCGATATCTTTTCTATCGGCGATCGGTGCTTATTATAAAAAAAATATCTGGCAGTTATTATTAGCAGCTAGACCAAGAGATTTAAAGAGGAGCTACAGATAATGAGAGGGCAAGTGAGAGGAAATAGGAAAGAGAGTGGGAGCTAGAGCTAAAGGAGAAATGGAGAGAAAGAGAAAGGAGGGAGAAAGAGAGAGAGAGTTCAACACAGACTCCGGGTATTGTTCTTTAACACGACAAATTACGCCAGAACAATGACGCTCTCTGCTGCAATTACAACGACGATACTGAAGACGAAAAAGTTCACAGCCTAGGTTCTAACCCAGTAAAACATCAAACCACATGTGATTTTGACAGCAGCTCATACAATTCTCACCATAACGGATTTAGCTGCTGACCAATCCAAAAATTAGCCTTCTCTATCTGTAAATCAAAGTTGGCTGGAATGCCAGCGACTAACAGCTCCAGGTAAGGAGGCTTTATTAACGTCATGGCCAGGTCAAGTCTGGCTGATTGCCATGAATTAAGTAACTGTATTAGGAATGCTTTGAGACGACACTGCTATGTGCTGAAAGCCTGCCGCGTCTTCGATTCCAGAAGAAGACACCAACAGTGATGAATGTTGAAATGAATGCATTTATACCTATATAGTGGAACACTCCATCCCATGAGCCGGTCTTCTCAACTACATATCCTGCAACATTCAAGTTAAGCTGCTGATTATAGTAGCACCAAGCATGACACAATCGTCCCTGACTAGGCATTAAAATATCTGCTGCCACGAGCAGAGCAAAAGGTAAGCAATTGTGGGGCCACAGTACTCAGACCTATAAGTCAGCTTAGTGACTTTGGCAGCTAGAACTGGTGGCTACGGACGCACGAAACTAGACTTCTAATAAAGAAAACCACGGTAGGCTTGTCAACACTCAGCATGTTACCATTAACCATTTGATCGTGCTTCCTTTACAGCATATCTAAAGTGCCTAGAAAAAGATCAAGTTCTCCGATGACACTACACAAATGCATTAATATTCTTTTAATATAATATAGATTTCTATACCATCGGCAGAGAACCAAGCCTCTCTCAGAGTAGACTAGTAAGTCTGATTAGCAAGCATCTTCGTATATTGCGAACTAGGTTAAAGCACCATATATATATATATATATATATATATATATATATATATATATATATATATATATATATATATATATATATATATATATATATATATAAAATAAGACACATTTAATCCTGAATGCTAACACTCAAGTATGACACAGAAATGATGCAAGTGAAATCATTATGCGACTGTCAGTCATTCGATAGGTACAAATAGGTTGGAGAGCCTAGAGCCACTCTTCTCTTTTCCTTCCATTAACACAGATCCTGGACCGACCGACCGATTGTGGCATGCAGCTACTTATATCGCATTAAGCAAACGATGAGGGCACATCAAAACACAATTCACTCGCATAACGCCCTAAGAGAACTTATTCGGGCTTTTCACACTCTGGCGCTTCACACATGCCACGGGGCTCCTCGAGCCCACGACCTCGGTCCCCTGGGCACGAGCACCTTTACCACTGGGCCAAACCATCAAGTAACGGCTCAACTTGGATGTGCCGAGCTAGGACGGTAGTCCGGGCAGCACGATAGCAAGGGCTACACTGGGCAATGTTCTCGACAGGGAGCTCGACATGCAGAGTTTGAATTGCCAAGGGCGATATTATCTTGCAAGCCTGCAACTAGTGAGTTCCTAGTAAGGGGATCCAAACCTGAAAGAGAAATACATCAAGTTAGCTATTAAATAAAGAACAGCCTGGAAGTCCTCCGTCAAACACGAGGGCCCGTGAGTGAGAGCGCATGAATGACACCAACAGCGCAAAGCTCAACTCAACATTGGTCTAGATCACCAACGGATGTACCTGCGACGTAAGTCGACAAGATGAATGAAAAGCCGCGCAAGAACATCTGCACACCGAGCGCGGTCGTCACGCTCTCGGCTTCGATGAGGTCGTGCAGGATGATGGGCACCAGGGAGAAAGCCGACGTGCCAGCGAAGCCACACGTACAGCTCAGCAGTCCTATCCCAGCAGCGCCGCCCAGGACGGGGCAGAGCACACTGGCCAAGCCGGTGACGCCACTGCAGAAGGCCAGCTGCAGCAGCGACGAGACGACCTTCTTGTCACTGAACCATCCATGGAGGCCTCTGCAAACTACCTCGATTCCACCCCCGACGGCAAGAAGTGTGGACACGGTTTCCTTGGAAATTCCAGCACTCTCACCGTAAGGCGGAATGACTGTATACACGATGTTGATCCCGTTGGCAAAGAACATCATAGTGATCGATACGAGGACAACAGGGGCATCGCGAAGCAAATGGACGATGCTGCGACCATCTGAGCTCACTGCAGCAGCGGCGACACTGGCTTTGCCGCCCGGCTCCTCTGGCTGACAGACTCTGCTGTGGCCGCTGCTGATGCGCTGCTCTTGTGCTATGACGTCGGATGGTAAATCTCCAGCAGCGAGGAGATCGATACTTATCGGAGAAGCTCTGCGAACCTCCTCCCGATGGCTAGCCACTTGGATCTCAGCACAGTCGCCCGGTCGAGTGAGGCTGCAGCTTTCATCAGCTCGGCCACTATTGCAAGACTGCAGAAAGCTGGCAGCGACTAGTGGCGGCTCGCTTCGTGGCGCAGACAGCGATGTAGGTTCCGTGGCGAGTGGGCTCCGCCCCATGGAATGCTCGCCACTGCTGACATAGCATGATGCAGGCCTCACAAGCATCGAGAGTGCAAAAAGCTGACAAGCTAGGCCACCATATATCAACATGGCGCCGTCGAATGGCAGGCTATCGAACAAGTGCCGAAGAATCACAGGCAGCACAAATGACATGGCTCCACTGCCAGCTGCTGTGATGCCGACGGCCAGGCCATGATATTTCTTGAAATACTGAGCCGTGCAAGTGAGAGAGGCCATCAGTAAGCAGCAGTGACCGAACCCTACAACATAACAATACTTTCAATAGGGAGCGTGCTTAAGAGTTTAGGAAGCATACTGCAAAAGCAAAGCACTGGCACAGCAGGGTCGCAGTGGCCCATGTAGATGTAAACGTACATCTAATAATAATAATAATAATAACAATAATAACATACTTGATAAAGCGCCCTCAGAGAACTCAATCTCTTTCTAGGCGCTTTTCATTTGCTGCAAAGGGAAATGCAATTGAATGGTGAGTAATATCATGCTTGATAAACAACATGACTAACATGGTTAAGGGTGACATGCACAGGGTCACCATGCAAGTGTGGTTAGTGGCAGCATGCACAGTGTCAGCACGCATAAGCACATGAAGGACGAATCACAGGGACCCACTAAATGCTGTCCTAAATAGGTGTGTTTTTAAGTTCTTTTTAAATGTGGTCAAGTCAGGGGATGTCGTGACAGAAGTCGGGATGTCGTGAAAGAAGGTGCTCGCCTCGTCTAAGGTCTGACTGAAGTCGTGGGCTCGAGCCCTGAGGCATATGTGAAGTGCCTGAATAGAGATTAAGTTCTCTGGGGGCGCCATATAATTTTTTTTTATAGCTGAATGTAGGCAGACTTGATCGTGGAGCTGATGTGGTCGTCTAACGAATGGTCACTTTGGAACAAGACACCTAGATTTCGTGCAGATTCAAAATATGCTGACAGAGCCAATTTTGAGCATTAGAATTTCCAATTTCAGAATCCCACTTGGTTTGCCCATAACTAGTTTTATCATCATTCAATTTAAGAAAATTTGCTGCCATCCATGTGGGGATGTCATCAACGCATGCAGCGAGTGAGTTGATATAATTCAAGATGCTTGAGGACTGGGATGAATTAAAGCAAAGGCACAATCAGCAGCTCCACAATCAAGTCTGCCTACTTTCAGATACATAACATTGCTAACATTCGGGCTTGTTTAAAAAAGGATGCAACATCTAAATTGGTCCATGCATTTGCGATATCCGGTCTAGACTTCTGTAACTCACTGCTTGCTGGTGCTCTACCGGCATGTGCAATCAGGCGATTACAGCTGGTGCAAAACTCTGTAGCTAGGCTTGTCTGTCGTTAGCAGCACAGCTGCCACATCACACCTCTTCTCAGCAACAAGCACTGGCTGCAAGGGAAACAAGGGATCGATTCTAAGGTTGTGTCGCTCACTGTTAGGTCCCTTCATTCTTTAGCTGCAGCCCACCTATCACGTCTACTGCCCAACAAGGCTAAGCATGGTGCCACCTGCTTTTCGAAATCTAACTGTTTACCTACACCTCGTAAAAACCTCAAATTTTTTAGAGACCACGAATTTAGTTCGTACACTCCCAAAACCTGGAACTCACTCCCGACTTCCGTCAAGACATCCCAGAGTCGACCACATTTAAAAAGAACTAAAAACACAGAATTTAGCAGTCCCTGTGATGCGACCTATATGTGCTTATGCGTGCTAACACTGTGCATGCTGCCACTAACCACACGTGGCCACTGAGCCCGAGCATATCACCCCTAACCAGGTTAGTCTTGTTATTTATCAAGCATGATACCACTCACCATTCGATCGTGCTTCCTTTGCAACAAATGTAAAGCGCCTAGAAAGAGAAAGAGACTGAGTTCTCTAGGAGTTTTTTTATCAAGTGTATTAATATTATTCTTATTACAACTGAGTGTCATCCACATAGAAGTGAAAGCCTAGATTGTGCTTGGCAATCACATCGGCAGGATGAAGAGTATAAACCGTGAAAACAACAGGTACCCCATTTTTGAGAGGTTCTTCGGTTGATCTTTTTCCATTCAAATCAATACACTGGAGTCTCCCACTAAGATAGGGCCCGAACCATTGACATGCAGTGCCAGTAATGCCCAGGCGAGATGATAGATGCTCAAGAAGGACTAGTGATCGATAGTAATGTAATGTATCTCCGTCAGTAACTCCACAAAGTCATAAAGACCATGTGGGTGTTACACAGGAGAGTTTTGTATAGCGCACTCACAGCCTAAGCGGCTTTCGGTACTCATTCGGTAGCCAAGAGACTTCGTCTCACGCAACAAAGAGAAAGTGGGAAGCATAGCAGAGTCAGGAGAGAAGTTGAGGTAGTGAGTAGCATGGCAGTAGCAGCCCAGGACCGCTGAAAAGGATGACCCGTAGTCGGCAGCAGGAGAGGAGATGTCGTTGCGTAAGAATTGTGGAAGCAAGTTCCACAGTCTAGGACCTGCAGAGCTAAAGCTTCTGTCGCCAACTGTCTTTAAGCAGAGGAATGGGACAGCTAATTTATTGTCCACACAGGACCTGAGGGCGCGAACAGGCTGAAGCTGATGCAGCAGTTCAGCTAGGTATGAAGGAGCCAAGCCGTGGCGGGCCTTGTGGGTCAAACGATGCCGAAAGATGAAGAAAAACAAGCAGAGATACTCTACCCAAGTCTGCATTCCTAAGTAGGTCGTTGTACACTCGACACAAAGCTGACCTTCTGGAGTGATTAGCTCTACACCAGACAGGGACTTACAAGCAAGGTTTTAAGTTTCAATACACGAGTCCAGCTGCTCTGCCATGACTCGTTCCAGTGTCCTTGATAGGAATCGTAGAAGAGAGACTAGAGGGTAGTTGTTCGATTTCTCTTGATCTAGTGTTGCTTTCTTTAGTAGTAGCTTGACTACAGCCTTTTGGAGAGGTGCTGGGACATGGCCTGAGGCTAACGACATGCTAATGATGTTAGTTATGCATGGCAGCAGCAGATCAATGCATGGCTGAAGCAGGACGTGGGAAAAGCCATCAGGCTGAAAGGAGTGAAACCGAGGAGATGATTCCACCAAGCAGGAAGAATACTGGTCATTGTTTTATATTTGATTGATATCATTTTTTAAGCTATGGGCATTAGCGATATGCCTGGACATAAGTGAGATCTACGAACAAAGTCACAGCACTGGGCATTACCAGCAAATGAAAACTTTCGGTCAGCTGTTTTCAATTTATTAGGCAATCCGAGTAAATTTTGGGATGCTCTTTCGGAATCTGTAGCACGTTTTAAAGAAACAGCTCAGAATTCTTAGCGTTTTGAATTTTTATTTTACAATATTTTCTCATGGATGCTTTTATTATTTTGTGGGGTTTTCTTTTTTCGAAAGAGCTGTCTGGGTTGCTCTTATTTCAATCATCTGCCAAGGCCTGCCCAGCTGCCCACGTAGCCGCTCTTCGAATGGGAGTAACGTGTAGTTTTTTTTTAAAGGACGGTTGATTTTTGCTGGCTGGCTTTTGGGCTAGGAGCTTCAGGTTCTCGGGCAGGAGAAAACAATGGTTTAGGCCTGCCAAGAGCTCTTCCCCAGATGCAAGGTAGTTTGCCCGACCAATCACCATCGGCTCACATATGGCCTGTCAGCTTGGTATGTTGACAGCATTCTTTACATCGATGATCACCGACTCCTGCAAACCAAGAGTCTCAAACGGGCATTATTGGCACAGCACAGCACTGCAATGTATTTTCAGCAAGGGCTGGTGCTGTGTGCAAGGGCCTCTCAGTAGCTATGGAACAGACTGATCTGCAATAACATCACGGACTTGTTTTATTTAGGTTTAGATGCACTTTATTGCTGACTTGCTCTGTCATCGTCGACATACTTTCATATATTTAGGTATCGATTCATTCAGCTGTACCTCGAACCAGCAACTAATCATTGGGAGACCGAGCCTTTAGTTTGTATGCTCCTGAAGCTTGGAACTCACTAACAACTTGCATCCTGACATCCCATGACGTGTCCACATTTAAAAAGAAACTAATAACTATTCTATTTACGGCAGCATTTAGTGGATCCCCGCGATTTGTCCTTTATGTGCTTATGCGTGCTGACACTGTGCATGCTATCACTAACCACACTTGCATGCTGACCCAGTGCATGTCACCCCTAACCATATTTATCTGGTTGTTTATTCAGCACGATACTGCCGACCATTCGATAGTGCTTTCTTTGCAGCAAACGCAAAGTGCCTAGAAAGAGATTGAGGTCTCTGAGAGCGCTTTATCAAGTGTATTATTATTGTTTTTATTATTATAACTGCATGCAGGAGTCTTGGTCGCCAAGGCTCGTCTGTTTTCATATAAAGAAGGCTGCTAATACAGCTGACACCTTTACTTTTACCATATAAAGAGCTCAGACGGCATGCTTGCCAACACACGAGCTTGGAAAATATATCAATGAATTTAAAACTTTTAATCCCCAAATAAGTAAGGATGTCACAAATACACAACCTAGCATAGACTGGATGCAGCAAGCTGTGCAGTATGGTGCATTCTCTGCAGTCATGATGATTGCTGGCTAAAGTGTCTGCTTAAATCACAAACCAATGTTCAGCTAAGACTTTAAATTATCTGAATAACTTGTGCATGAAGGCTTCTAGTCAGATTAGCTTGACTAGCAGGCCCCTGATTACATTATTGTAATTAGAATATCTTCAATCGCAAAGCGATGTTCACTAGCGAAAGAGACTAATCTGAATGACCTAAGTGAAGCTAGAATCATTGCTAGAACCATTTTAAGAAACCATTTTGCTACAAAAAGCCAACAGGACCACAATACAAGTGCAAAACTGTAATGCAGAGGCTTTACAAGTTGATAGGGTAACAATAGAATAAATAGATTAGCTGTTGGTGCAAAGGCCAAGTAGCAGCATGGTTGCAGCCAATATAACTACGACCGAGCATCATAGCAGGTCTCACCATATAGTACACCCCACGTGAAAAAAGCGACTTCCATTATAGGAGCATAGCCGGAGAGGATGGTTCCCCCAGCTATTGAAGCTGTGCCCAAGAGCAGGACCGTCCGATGAGAGGTCTTGAGGATGATATGTGAGACTAACGGGCCTGCAACGATAAGTACACAGTCAAAGTTAGCCAGGGCAGATGATGATAATAATAATAATAATAATACATTTATACAGCACCCTCAAAAAACTAATCTAACCTAATCTCTTTCTATGTACTTTACATTTGTTGTAAAAGAAGCGTTATCAAATTATTAGTAGTAACATGCACCATGTCAACAAGCATAACAAGTTAGAAGTGACACACAGTGCCAACATGAAAAATATGGTTAGTGGTAGCATGCTCAGTGTCAGCGTCCATAAGCACACACAGGACAAATCACAACGACCGAGCAAATTCTGTGAGCAACAGGTGCAGTTTCTTTCACAATTTCGTCAGGCTATGACATGTCGGGACGTCAGCTGGGAGTGAGCTACAGGCTCTGAGAGCACAGAAACTAAAGGCAGGGTTGCCAAAGAGTTTCAGATTCATGCAAGCTATAGTTAAACGCTTTGAGTCAGAAAAGCATGTAGTCCAGTGGTGGAGTAGTTCTGATAGGCAGGCTGGAGCCACAAAATGAAGGGACATACAATTGAATGACAGAACTTTGAAGTCGATAAGCTGCTTGATTTGGGGTCAGTGCAGGTCGACGAGAAGTTATGCAATGTGGCGACTGCTCAAGGCAGACAAGCATAGCAGCAGAGTTTGTAGCAACTGCAATCGCCTGATTGCATAGGCCAGTAGACCAGCTAGCAGAGAGCTAGGTAAGTCGAGACGGGATGTCACGAATGCTTGGACCAATTTGAATGTAGTATCCCTGTCTAAGAAAGCCTGGAGATTCAGGCAGACAGCTGGTTTTGAATAAATAATTATAATGATAATACTAAAAAATAGCAGAGCACCCTTAGAGAATATTATCTTTTTCTAGCATGCGAAAGGAAGCAGACCAAATATAGATCAGTGTTTATTCGATTACTAGCAATTGCTGACGATCAAGAAACACACGAATCACACTCTGTGGTTTATATGACATCCAATGCCCAGTTCAAGCGACAGCTAGTCGATCATAGGTATGGCTTGAGTGGTAAACAGTGGTTGGTGCAGTGTAGGTAAGGCCGTAGCAAATGTAAAGCGCCTAGAAAGAGATTAAGTTCTCTGAGGGCGCTTTATCAAGTGCAATATTATTATTCTGTGGCTATGGAGTAACGAGCTCTATCCTAAGGAGGATAAGAACTTGTCAATGGTCTAGGCATTCTTGAGTGCTGCCATACTCTTGTCGTATCGTCACGGCATACCTATATCTATCGGTGAAGCATCTATGACTCGTTAGCTGTGCTCGACGTGGCAGAACCACTACTATCTGTCACACGTCTGCAAGGACGGGCTAGCATTACCTGTGCTGTGGGGAATAGGCGTTAGGCATTTAGGAGTCACTGCAGTGCCTCGGTAACACTTGTGATCTCCAGCAGCTCATCAGTAGTGTGTGTGTGTGTGTGTGTGTGTGTGTGTGTGTATGTGTGTGTGCGCATACAGGTCATGTGCCCAAGCGAGAATAGACAAAGCAAAGCTACAGCAGAGCATGCCCCTTGAGGCAGTGAAGCTGCTATAACTATGCAAGAGGTACCTCACTAACCCGATGACAGTATGACAGGATGACAAGTGCACTTACTTAGGGGACGACGACATCACGAGCACTTACTAGAGGACAGCATCACAGTGCCCGCTACACTGAACACCCACAGTGTGACTTGCTGATCGCTGGAATAGTGCTCCAGCATTTCGATGTACACGATTCCCTGTGTTTTAAAAGCTGCTCCATGCAGTCCATAGATGCCACAAGCCGCTGCAACGTCGTACAGCCGCCGCTGCAACGAGGCTGCTTTTCTGGCTGCTGCTTTCACTGCCTAGATGGTGCACGACTGGCGTGCCCTACATTTGCAGTGACACACTGATGACGTAGGAGACAGATGCATACATCAGTGACGTGAGAGAGAGAATGCCATTGATCAAAGCACGAAAATAATATACCACAGCTTGGGGCTAAGTAAGAGAATTGCATGCTTTAAAACATATACAAATGCAGCAACAGCAGTATAAAAACACATGCAGAGGCGTATGACGTACCTGAAACTAGAAGGACTCGGAAGCAGGTGCCCACATACCAAATTTCATTCCCACGGTAGATGGCTACCCATAAGCAAGGTCCTTACTGCACACAGTTAACAGATTTATAAAAAACCAGCCATCCTAACATGGCAACATTTGCCAATTTAAAAATGCATGCATTTTTTTAAGAAAAACGGGTGCATAAAAAATAATCGCCAACCTGCTTTATGCTAGAGGATATGGGAGATTTCCCCCCATGAGCTTTCCTGTCCTTTTCAATTCGACGTCCAACCTTATGGTGAATTCAATTATGGCAAGCTAAAAAAAAAATCTGAGTCGTTCAAAAGAGAAAGGTCGATGATAATAATAATAATAATAATAATAATATTGCACTTGATAAAGCGCCCCAGAGAACTTAATCTCTTTCTAGGCGCTTTACATTTGCTGCAAAGTGATACGCAATAGAATAGTAAGTAAAATCATGCTTGAAAAACAAACAAAATGAATAACATGGTTAGGGGTTACATGCACTGGGTCAGCATGCAAATGTGGTTAGTGGCAGCATGAACAGTGTCAGCACGCATAAGCACATCGAGGACGAATCACAAGGACCCACTAAATGCTGTCCTAAATAGGTATGTTTTTAAGTTTCTTTTAAATGTGGTCAGGTCAGGGGATGTTCTGATGCAGGTCGGGAGGGAGTTCCAGGCTGTGGGAGCATACGAGCTAAATGCACGGTCTCCAAAGGATTTAAGGTTTGTACGAGGTATTTCTAGACTGTTGGATTCCGAAAAGCGAGTGGTACGATGCTTGGCCTGATGGGGTAGTATATCTGAAAGATAGGCTGGAGCCATAGAATGAAGAGACCTAAAAGTGAGCGACAAAACCTTGAAGTCAATCCGTTGCTTGACTGGTAACCAGTGCAGGTCGGCGAGAAGTGGAGTAATGTGGCAACTGCGACGCTCACGACAGACAAGCCTAGCTGCAGAGTTTTGCACCAGCTGCAATCGCCTGATCGTACATGCTGGTAGGCCAGTCAGCAGTGAGTTGCAGAAGTCGAGACGAGATGTCACGAGATGTCACGAATGCATGGACCACATCTGTACGTATGAAGGCAGCCGTGAGATTAAACCTGGCTTATCATACCAGGAGAAAATGCTGCTTAACAAAGAAATTGCTGATTTACCAGCTTTATTTAGCAGTAGAAGAGCCTTAACGGTTATCACCACCGCTTGCAGTTGGCAATAAAGGATACCTACTGCAGGATTCAAACCCATGAACTCGGTCGTGAAGAGCAAGCACCATATCTCCTGGGATATCATAGCATAAGATCCCAACGCAAGAGTAACGGCACTAGGAAGTTTTTTTGATGTGACCTGCATCTTCAACTGGAAGGCTAGCTGGACTGTGCTTTTGAATGGAGTGGATGCAGCTGCCGAGACAAAAGTTAGCCAGCAAACGGTGATTCACCGACAGAAGAATGCAGGCACAATTTCAGCTCTACACACATAATCAATGCCACTGCTGCACCAGCTCAGAACTTTGTTCAGCAGTACTACGAATAATGCCCTCGGGAGCAGGTGGCATCCTGAATTAAGGCTCTTTCCACCAGTTAGGCATCAGGTCAGTCCTTGGAATTCTTGCCACTGTGGGCCAGAGTATGTTCCTCAATATGCACCGGTCTGTGGTAGTTCTGTCGATGTGTCAGAAGTTCAGGGTGAATATAAATGCGTAAACCGGCACGACGATGACTACTGCCAAGCAGGTCAGAAGTTGTTGCTGACGCCAGTGCTACCACAATAGATAAGCCCAGTCATTCACCTGATTTACACCTTATAGACCATTTGCCAGATGACTTATGCCTGCGCTTGAGAAGCAGCTCGAATCCAAATATAATATAAATAGTACTAACAAGATTAATAATAACAATACTATTATAGCACCCAAAGAGAGCTCAATTTCTTTCCAGGCACTTAACATCTGCTGCAAAGAAAGCATGATCGAATGGTTAGGGGTAGCATGGTCAGCAAACAAAAAATAACATGGTTAGAGGTGCCACACACAAGGTCAGCACGCAAGTATGGTTAGTGGCAGCAAGCATAGCGTCACTAAGCACAAGCACACAAACAACAAATCACAGAAACCCACTAAATGCTGTGATAAATGGATGCATTTTAGTTTCTTTTTAAATGTGGACAAGTCAGGAGATGTCGTGCAGCAGGTCGTGAGTGACTTCTAAGCTTTGGAAGCGTACCAACTATAGGCACTGTATCCAAAGGATTTAAGATTTGTAAGAGGTATGGGTAAATAGTAAGATTCCGAAAAGCAGGTGGTACGATGCTTGGCCTGGTGAGGGAGTAGATCTGATAGGTAGCCTGGAGCCAAAGAATAAAGTGACCTAAAAGTGAGCAACAAAACCTTGAAGTCGATCCGTTGCTTGACTGGCAGCCAGTGCAGGAGGGAGAGAAGCCGAACAACGTGACAAACTGCGGCGCTCACGACAGACAAGCCAGGCTGCAGAGTTTTGCACCAACTGTAAGCGCCTGAGTATATAGGCCGGTGAACCAGCAAGCAGTGAGTTACCGAAGTCAAGACAAAATCTCATACATTCACGGACCAATGTAGACGTAGTACCCCTGTCTAAATAAGCCCGAATTTTAGCAATGTTATGAAACTAAAAGTAGGCAGACTGGACTGTGGAGCTGATGTGGTCTTCTAATGAAAGGTCACTTTGGAACCTGACACCTAGACTTCGTGCACATTCAACAGGAGATACACTGGCAGAGCAAATTTTAAGGGTCAGCGTTTATAATGTCTGAATCACACTTGGTTCGACCATTGCTAGTAAGTTGGTTTTTCATCATTCAATTTAATAAAGTTTGTGGCCATCGATGTGCAGATGTCATCCATACTTGCAGCAAGGGAGTTTAGAGAATTCGACGTGCTGGATGGTTGGGAGGGATCCAAGCATTGATACAACTGAATGTCATCTGCATAGAAGTGAATGCCTCGATTGTGCCTGGCAATCACGGCAGCAAGAGAAAGAGTATAAAACGTGAAAAGAACAGGACCAAGCACAGATCCCTGAGGTACATATTTCAGATGTTCCTCGGACGATCTTTGTCCACTAGCATAAATTCTCTGGAGTCTCCCAGGACCTGAACCATTGCAATGCAGTGCCAGTGTGGTAAATCAGCTAGCATTAGTATGTCTTGAGAGATACAGGGGGAGGCAGTCAGTCAGTCAGTCAGTCAGTCAGTGGAAGTCGTGTGACATAAGAAGAAGACATGGTGATGATGCAGAAGATGCAGAAGCAGGTGGCAGCACGTGATAGCAGCAGCAGGTAGCAGTAACCGGTGGCAGCAGCAGGTAGCACCAAAAGGTAGCAGCAGCTAATATCAGCAGCTGATAGCGGCAGCAGATACCAAAAGCAGGTAGCAGTAGCTGGTAGCAGTAGGTCATAGCAGGACTCAAATGCTAGCACGTGGAGATGCTCACAGCTGATGCCTACCCAACGATATTACCAGCAAATGTGTACAGCATGCCACGAGTACTAAGTCTCTGTCTAGGCAATGTAACTTAAGCAGGGAAAGGGGGGCTGTGAACTGACCTAAATTTAATACGCAGGTACTTAACAGTCCAAGTATAGTCAAGCATCGGTTGCTCCATGGACACGGTAAAGCTTCATACACCCAAAACCCAGCCACACTATTTACATTATGCAGGCTACATAAAATCACGTTAGTTAATCATGCATTAAACAGCTGGGTAGCACATTCTGTTCGTTATGTGCTGAGGACCGGCAGTGCACCACTTACCGGCCATCACCACCCATGCCCAGCCCCTGTCCACAGGCATGCCTTCTCTGCTATGTCTCTGTGGGGCAGCATCCACTGCTGGAGGCTTGCCGCAGCAAGAGGATCTCTCATCTCGCTCCAGGGATCGCTTTCTCCTGACGGAAGCAGCCATCTGCCTAAGGACGGCGATCTGCTGCAGTGGGAAGACTCTTGAGAGCAAGCACTCTTAGAGAACCCAGAGACGACTGCTGCTGGGCAGAACAAGAGCCTGCTGCCTGCTAGCTGCCTGCAAGACGACTTCTGTGCACGAGCCGCCTCTGCACATACGATACGATCGACGATACGATACGGACGATAACGACATGGTTTGCAAAGAGGATCGGTATGCATCTCGAAGCAGAGCAAATGGAAGGGGAGGGAGGCGGTAAGGAAGGAAGAGCAGGTAGAAGAAAGAAGAGGAAGGAGAAGGAGGCAGGTGAAGAAGAGGAAAGAAAGAAAAGGAGGGAAGGAAAGAGGGAGGGAGCAGAAGGAAAAGGGAAGAGGTAAGGAGGGTGGGACAGGTAAGGAGGATGGAGAGAGAGGAAAGGTGGGGGGAGGATGGAGAGGGAAGGGATGAGGAGAGGATGGAGAGAGAGGGAAGGTGGGGGGAGGATGGAGAGGGAAGGGATGAGGAGGATGGAGAGGTAGGGAAGGTGGGGGGAGGATGGGGGAGGGAAGGGATGAGGAGAGGATGGAGAGGGAGGGAAGGTGGGGGAGGATGGAGAGGTAAGGGATGAGGAGAGGATGGAGAGGGGGGAAGGTGGGGGAGGATGGAGAGGTAAGGGATGAGGAGAGGATGGAGAGGGGGGGAAGGGGGGGGGGATGGAGAGGTAAGGGATGAGGAGAGGATGGAGAGGGGGGAAGGTGGGGGAGGATGGAGAGGTAAGGGATGAGGAGAGGATGGAGAGGGAGGGAAGGTGGGGGGGGAGTAGCCAGCTCATACTGTGCTGTTTGTTCATACAGCACTATCAGATCTGCTTTAGGTATACTGCTCATGGCAGGCTGTTCACATTGATCAATATGTATGTTCATAATAACGTTAAATAAGCATGTTTGTAGCTATCTTTTTAATTGAGAGTTCCTCTATAATACCTTTATAACAAACCGAGCAGCACCATTCCAACTACAATGGGACTAAAAAAATTAAGGTAGCAACGATGAATCTAATGCTCGTGTCTTGGTCATGCTAGATCTGTTTTTCCTACATGGTTATTCATAGGATTGTTATTAAGCGACCAAGTGAAATAATGCATATGGCTAATAAGGATTTACAGGGGTACACGTTTTACCTGTCTGCATCTTGTCCAGTCCATGTGCCTGGCATGGCTTCCGGGTCTCTAAAGCTGTCACTTCTGCTTCCAAGGATTTTCGTTATTGATTTGGAGCCTATTTCTTAGAGCGTAAAGCATAGGCTACCAACTATATGCTAAGGACACCTAGCCATACTTGTCCTTACAATGGCTCCTGGATGTCGGCCCATTTCCGTTTACTCAGCAGAAATCATATATTGAAACTTTAAACCTTGCTAGTAAGCTCCAGTCTGGTTTTAGAGCTAATCACTCCACAAAGTCAGCATTGCCTCGAGTGTATAACAACCTACTAAGGCATGCAGACTTAGGTAGAGTATCTCTGTTTCCTTCTTGGATCTTTCAGCAGTTTTTGATACTATCGACCACAAAGTCCTTCTTGAGCGCCTCTCATCTTGGCTGGGCATCACTGGCACTGCATTGCAATGGTTCCGGTCCCATCTCAGTGGAAGACTCCAGAGTAATGATGTTAATGGACAAAGATCATCCGAGGAACCTCTGAAATATAGGGTACCACGGGGATCCGTGCTTGGTCCCATTCTTTTCACGGTTTACTCTCCCTCTTGTCGATGTAATTGCAAGCACGATCGAGGGTTTGATTTCTATACAGATGACACTCAGTTGTACCTTTGCTTTGATCTCTCGCAGCCCTCCAGCATGTCGAATTCTCTCAACTCCCTTGCTACATGTATTGATGACATCCCTACATGAATCGCAACAAACTTTGTTAAATTGAATTATGATAAAACAACTTACCAGTTAGGGACAAGCCAAGCCTGATTCCGAAACTGGAAAGGCTAATGCTCAAAATCGGCTCTGCCATCATATCTCCTGTTAAATGTGCACGAAATCTAGGTGTCAGGTTTCAAAGTGACCTTTCATTAGACAACCACATCAGCTCCAGAGTCAAGTATGCCTACTTTCAGCTTAATAACATTGCTAAAATTCAGGCTTGTTTAGACAGGGGTACCACATCTAAATTGGTCCAATGCATTTGTGACATCTGGTCTTCACTTCTGCAACTCACTGCTTGCTGGCCTACCGGCACGTGCAATCAACTGCTTACAGCTGGTGCGCAATTCTGCACCTAGGATTTCTGTCGTGAGCATCGCAGTTGCCACATCACACCACTTCTCGCCGACCTGCGCTGGCTACCAGCCAAGCAACCCATCGACTTCCAAGATTTTGTCGCTCACTCTTAAAAAGTCCCTTCATTCTTTGGCTCCAACCAACCTATCAGATCTACCCCACCGGGCTCAACATCGTATCGCCTGCTTTTCAGAATCCAACTGTTTACCCATACATCATACAAATCTCAAATCCTTTGGATACCCTGCCTTTAGTTAGTACGGTCTTAAAGCCTGGAACTCACTGTGGACTTGCGTCACGGAATCTCCTGACTTTTCAACATTTAAAAAGAAACTTAAAACGATATCACATCATCTAATGAATCCTGTGATTCGTCGTTTACGAGCCTATATGTGCTGACACTGTACATACTGCCACTAAACGTACTTGCATGCTGACCCTGTACATGCCACGCTTAACCATGTCATTCTTGTTGTTTATTGAGCATGCTACCACTAACTATTCGATGGTGCTTCTTTTGCAGCAAATGTAAAGTGCCTAGAAAGAGATTAAGTTTTCTGAGGGTGCTATATCAAATGCATTATTATTAGTACTTAGATTTCGTGCAGATTCAAAAGATATGCTGCCACATCCGATTTTGAGCGCTATGTTTTCCCATTTCTTTATCGCACGTGGTGTGCCCATAGAGTTCTCAGCTTTGGGAGCACAGCAACTGAAGGCCCAGTCTGAAAAGGTTTCCGGTTTATTTTACGCACAGCTAAACGACTTGAGTCATAAGAGTTGATATTGCTGTGCAAAATCTGATGAGAAAGTATTTCCTAAAGGTAGCAGAAACTAGTGAACAAGAGCAGTTGCAAGCGTCGCCGAGCGGTTCTAGCTTCCCCGAAGAAGTGTGCTCGGCATCAAGCAACGCAGGCATCAAGCACAGGGTGCTGACTTACGGGAGCTGCAACGAGCTCACGCAAGGCCAGCGCCGCCAGGTCGGTCCGGTAACCGTTCGAAAGCAGCAGCTGCTGCAGGGGGCAAGGGGCAAAGTAGTTACTTACCGAATGGACACGTGCCACGGATGGAGCACAAGCTGCTGCCGCTGCTGCTCCGATTAAACGCAAAACCAGACGAAAATTCAGTGCTTGTCTATTTCTGACTGACCTCAGTCACCATTCACACATAGAAAAATCCTACCGAGGGTGTCGAATCCCACCCTCGTGACTCCAACAGCTGCAACTGCTCGCGGAGTTGCTGCCGCATGACCGGTTCAAGGGGACTCGCTGTACAAATAAACCTGCCCCTCGTGGCAGCTTCCACAGGCTCCAGGAAGAATAGAGGGAAAATAGAAAAGCTTGGAGAATTATAATGGAATAGAGTAGGTAGCGTGCGTGTAGGCCGACGCACAAGCAAGACGTACAAAAATGCAGCAAGGGTATGGCAACGTGCTGTCATGCAGCACGCCCAGTGGGCGGGCGGAGCGTCGGCTGGGCGAAACCACGTGACGCTGAGGCCAAGCCAGGAGTACCTGGAGTTAGCCGCCCGCCGCTGCTGGCAGCCGCTGCACGCCTAACTAGTCGCACAGATAAATACAATTCGTATGTACAGCGCCCTACCATAAATTGAGAATTATTCAGACGCTTCACATATGCGACGTGGCTCGACACCGAATACGGCGTCGTTTGTTGATACAGCAATGTCGCGCGATCCCAAAGGCTAGCCAAATTGACGCTAAGCTACAACTAGAGCTCATTGCCTGTGGACTCGCTTCGCCGAGCCGCTACAATAGAGAACATAAATTTACGCATTTCTATTACACATCATTACCGTAAGTACTAGTCGCCATCTTGCTGTGTGACGGGCTGACAGGGTTTTCTCGCTGTAACTTATAGGGATATTGATACTCTTATCGCTACCGGCGTCCGCTACTGGCAGCATATCTGCGTGTTTAGGTGCTGGATTTACCTAGCCGTGCTCTAAGGCCTGGGCTTTAATGCGTGGGAATTGACTAAGCATTTTAGGTGCACGGTTTTTGCGGCTTCAGAGCATTCGCACAAAAGCGTCTTAGCAGCTTGCAACACTTCCAAGTGTCAATTAGTGTAACAAAATGGACTACGGGCGAATAGGTAATTCTTCCAGAGTGATAATAAACTCACTCCTTTGTTTAAAATGTGTAAATACAAGCAATTATTACACTGCAATCTTCTAACCATTGAAAGAAGGTAAGAGCGGCCGTGTCATAACTCGAGAGTTAGCCCTTTCAACTCTTACATTGACTGTTAATGTGCTCACGTGCAGAGTTAAGCCATTGAATCTTATTATTATTGATACGGGGATGGGCCAATTTTAACTTTGGCCTTTTCGTGATGATAATTAGAAATTTGAAGGATCGTAGTGCTAAAAAGAGGCCTTTAATGGAAGATTGATCGTGGTTATGATTTCATGTATTACAACAGTAACTCATTTGCATAGCACTCAAAGATATGAATCTCTAACTAAGCACAATTACTTAACCTGCTGTCCGTGAGGCGTCTGCTTTTCACGATCTTGGTCCAGAGGTTGTAGGTTCGAATAATAGTAATAATAATAATAATATTACACTTGATAAAGCTCCCTCGGAGAACTGAATCTCTTTCTAAGCATTTTACATTTGCTGCAATGGGAAACGCGATTAAATGGTGAGTAATATCATGCTTGATAAGCAACATGAATAGCTAGGTTAGTGGTGACATGCACCTGGTCATCATGCAAATGTGGTTAGTGGCAGCATGCACAGTGTCAGCACGCACAAGGACATCAAGGACGAATCACAGAGACCCACTAAATGCTATCCTAAATAAGTATTTTTAAGTTCTTTTAAAATGTGGTCAAGTCATCGGATGTTCTGACACAGGTCGGGAGGAAGTTCCAGGCTTTGGGAGCATACGAACTAAATGCACGGTCTCCAAAGGATTTGAGGTTTGTACGAGGTATTTGTCGACTGTTCGATTCCGAAAAGCGGGTGGTACGATGCTTGGCCCATTGGGGGAATAGATCTGAGAGATAGGCTGGAGCGAAAGAATGAAGTGACCTAAAAGTGAGCAACAAAACCTTGAAATAGATCCGTTGCTTGTCTGGTAGCCAGTCCAGGTCGGCGAGAAGTGGTGTGACGTGGCAACTGCCACGCTCACGACAGACAAGTCTAGCTGCGGAGTTTTGCACCAGCTGCAATCGCCTGATTGCACGTGACGGTAGGCCAGCAAGCAGAATCCTGTGGTGGGCGATTTTTTTCGCCAATGCAAGCAATGGTGATAACCGTACAGGCTATAACGTCACTAAACAAAAGAGGCTGCTAAATCACCTAGAATATTCATGACAATTAATAGCATGTATGCAGCCAAGCTTAGGCAAGTATACCAGCGTGGGAAAGAAGACAATCAGGGCAAGTATACCAGTCAGTTGCATCCGTGGTTAGTGATACACAGGGAATGAAACACTGCTGACTACGAAAAACTCGAGGGAAAAAAGAATGTAAGTTCATTGGGGCACACGACAAGCTCATTGGAACTGACGCGTCTTTGGCTGAGAGTTACAAGTGGCAATCTCAAATCCTTTGGAGACCGTGCACTTAGTTCGTATGCTCCCAAAGCCTGGAACTCTCTCCTGACTTGCATCGGAACATCTCCCGACTTGACCACATTTAAAAAGAACTTTAAACATACCTATTTAGGACAGCATTTAGTGGGTTCCTATGATTCGTGCTTCATGTGCTTATGCGTGCTGACACTGCCACTAACCAAATTTACATGCTGACCCTGTGCATGTAATTCCTAACCATGTTATTCCTGTTTGCTTATCAAGCATGACATTACTCACCATTCAATCGTGTTTCCCTTTGCAGCAAGTGTAAAGCGCCTAGAAAGAGATTGAGTTCTCTGAGGGCGCTTTATCAAGTGCATTATTATTATTAATATTATTAATGGCAATGCAGGTGATAACAGAAGCCGTAAGCAATAAACAGCCTTGGGAACAAATGAAATTAGGGTCCAATAAGCAAATTATTTTGATTTACCACGAGGAAATCCAAGACTAATGGTAGCCGATGAGCATGAGGTACATGGGAGAGCACTCTGGAAAAACAATGTGTACCCTGAAGGTTGGGTAGATAGGCATGTTCGAGGGAACCGTAAAGCGAACCGTAGGCTAAAGAGCGGGTCTTAAAGTCGACTTCATGCACAACTTAGAAGTAGGCGACTCGAGAGCTACGCAGGTAGGTTCAGACCAAACGACCTGTGGATTTTTCCAAAGCCGCAGAAAAGTGAGCACCCAGACCGGAAGTCTTGATCAGAGATAATGACAACGATCCCTAAGCTCTCTCTCTCTCTCTCTCTCTCTCTCAAAAGACACGAGCTTGCTTGACTGCCGTACTAGGGTGTAAGCAGGCGTTAGTTGGACAAGTTTCTCCGTTAAAATAGTCTGAGTTTATAGCGAAGAGGCAGCATGTTCCTTCAACGATGAATAGTTTCGGAATGGAAACCTGCACTGGCAGACATCGCGATTCTGAAGCAAAATAATCTGTTCTTAATGTTCAGGTCTATCAAATTGAAAAGTGTCACGCGACGTTCCCTCTGCCATTAGTTACATCTTTCCGTCTTTAAATTAAGATGGAACATGTGCTCATATCCTCTGTAATCCTTTTCGTAAAGAATCTTTGGTTATACATTTTAGAGATTCTCAGTAAACGTTGGTTTCTCATATAACATAATAGCTAGCTTGAAAACCGTACGAACATGTGAACAAATATGAATGTTTTTGAAGAATAACTATTAATTTTACAGATACTTTGGGATAAATTAGTATAGTTAGACAGACTTGTTAACACTTGTTGGCCCACATGATAAATACAAGAATAAGATATCTGTATATTGCTGTGAGGGAACAAAATCTCTTGTGCTACACTTAATTTGGAAAAAAGAAGCACGCTCATTGGCTAGTGACTAAATGCACAGAGTCAGAACGCGTAAATACTGACTTACTAAATGCTGCGAGGAAAAGGCCCACACGCACCCAGGCTAGGTTCGGTTGGCTGGGACAGGGCGGCTGCAATGCGGTAAGGGCTACCGGCTAGGCCGGGGTCTTACACACGGCACGTGTGGTGACGAGGGGTCACCGGGGCTCTTGGGTAGAAGAAGTTGGCCAAGTAAGTCGTGGTGTTGGAGGCTCCCAGTCTCGCCGAGTTATACATCTGGATTCGCGCAGGCGTGCTCCGGCGATGCTGCCACGTACGCTAGACAACGGGTACCCAAGGCCCGAGCGGAGCTGGATGGCGCGCTCGTTGTTGGGATTTGAATATTCCGCGTTCCCCGTGCATCCTATTCGTGGCCCACCGTGAGTTGGACTCTTTCGGCGGAAGCTCTCGACTGTGGTAGACGTCGACTCCGACTTGCCAAGAAGCTACTCAGCTCGCCGGATCTTTTACGGCGTACGCTTGTACGGTTGGAATGGAGTCGGTACAACCGGGGATTGCGGAAGCCGACTGGCCAGCTGACTCGTTTGTTCGCGCTTGCTTTGTCGTCCTGCGGCCCTTTAGTTCACCTTGTATAGGACCTTCCTCTGTAGACTTACTTAGCTCCCCTGTTGTTGTTGGCGCATATGATATTATAAAGAGGTCTAACTTGACCGCCGCTCGTCTTACCCGAGCTCAGCGGCACGGCTCGGCGAGCGACGACATGGCCGGAGTATGGCGGGGCTTGGCAGCAATAAGCCTCTGACCCCTGGAACTCGGCTACACACATTTAAGTCCTTATACACGTCGTCTCAGACGATTTCATGTCGTGATTTTAGGCCGAGGGCCCGGCTTCATGAGCGTACGAGATAAGGGCACAGCTTTCAACGTATCTGAATTGCCTAGAAATAAATTGAGTTCTCTGAGGGCGCTATGTCAAACATATTACTATTATTATTACAAGTTTACTAAGAGAGAATGCTCGTTGGCTTGAGCTACAAGAGAAGGTTGTACGTTGCCTTGCATGATTGGGAAATACGTGAGCTACATAGTCCAGAGCAAGAGAACAAGGGAACCTAAAAGTAAGCCTTAAACGCCTTAAAATCAATGCACTGCTTGACACCGAGCCAGTGCAGACTGGTGGAAACCCAGATAACGAGGCAACTTCGATGCTTGCAACATACAAGCCTGGCGCCAGAATTTCGCACCGTTTGAAATGGCCTCATTGCATAGGCACGAGACCTGCGAACAGGCGAGTTCCAGAATTTATCATGGGAGGTCACAAGTGAATTGAAAAAGAAATTTTGATATTGCTGTCTAAGCAGGTGCATATTTTGCAATGTTGCACAGCTGAAAGTAGAAAGACTCTACATTGAAACGTTTGCAGTCATTTAGCAATCTAGTCATGTAGTCATCGAGCGAGAAGTCTCTTCGGAGCAGGATTCCTGGATTGCAGGCAAATGCCTCAGGAAGAATAATGGATTAGTAGATTATAGGGGTAGGTTTTGAAATGTTAAATTTTCTTTTCAATAAATCCGATACAGTTTTCTTCCATCCGAGTGTGAGTTTCAGAAATTAATGCAGCTAATGAGTTTAGAGAGTTTGCATTTCCGGACGGCAGTGAGGGATAAAAGCTTAGTATAGCTGCTTGAAATATTCATTAAAAAGAAAGGGTGATCGGTGATTAGATTGGCCGGGGGATGGCCAGGCTAGGTCAGGCCATCGCACCAACCATACCCACCTACGGCCACTTGATTATAATAATAATAATGCACTTGATAAAGCGCCCTCAGGGAACTTAATCTCTCTCTCTAGGCGTTTTACATTTGCTGCAAAGGGAAATGCAATTGAATGGTGAGTAATATCATGCTTGATAAACAAATAAAATGAATGACATGGTTAGGGGTGACATGCACAGGGTCAGCATGCAAATGTGGCTAGTGGCAGCATGCACGGTGTCAGCACGAATTAGCACATGAAGGACGAATCACAAGGACCCACTAAATGCTGTCCTAAATAGGTGTGTTTTTAAGTTCTTTTTAAATGTGGTCAAGTCAGGGGATGTTGCGACGCAAGTCGGGAGTGAGTTCCAGGCTTTAGGAGCACACGAACTAAATGCACGGTCTCCAAAGGATTTGAGGTTCGTATGAGGTTTTGGTAGACTGTTGAATTCCGAAAAGCGGGTGGTACGATGCTTGGCCTGATGGGGGAGTATGTCGGAGAGATAGGCTGGAGCCAAAGAATGAAGGGACCTAAAAGTGAGCGACAGAACCTTGAAGTCAATCCGTTGCTTGACTGGTAGCCAGTGCAGGTCGGCGAGAAGTGGTGTAATGTGGCAACTGCGCTGCTCACGACCGACAAGCCTAGCCATGGAGTTATGCACCAGCTGCTATCACCTGATCGCACATGCTGGTAGGCCAGTAAGCAGTGAGTTGCAGAAGTCGAGACGGGATGTCACGAATGCATGGACCAACTTGGACGTGGCATCCTTATCTAAACAAGCCCGAATTTTAGCAGTGTTATGAAACTGAAAATACGCAGATTTGACTGTGGAGCTGATATGATCGTCTAACGAGATATCGCTTTGGAACATGACACCTAGATTTCGAGCTGATTCAACAGGAGATATGCTGGCAGAGCCAGTTTTGAGCGTCAGTCTTTCGACTTTTTGAATCACACTGGGTTTGCCCATAACTAGTAAGTTAGTTTTGTCATCGTTTAGTTTTAGAAAATTTGCTGCCAGTTGAAGAAACCAGGCAAGTGTGGCAAAGCCAGCAAAGCATCAGCTACCTAAGTAGGATGGCTAAAATGGCAGTTTACTTCAGCAGACTTGTTTACAAGCTTGAAGCTGAGCGGAGCTCCTGCTCTTTTTAGCCCCCAGGCTCGCCTACATGCCTAAGCAGCACACGTGCCTATGTGCACACGTGCCTGTGTGCACACCTAGGTCCCGTCATCGGGAGCAGCCGACTAAGACGGCTGCAAGGCACCAGCTGCTGCTCCTGCTTGCAAGCTGCCGACACAACACGACGGCCCAGAGAGGCTAACGTTGCCAATGACGTTGCCACCAACGGGCTTCGTTTGCAGGGGACCACTTAGCAGGGCACCAGACTTTCGGGATTAGCTACGGTACCAACAAAGTCCAAGTAATTACAGATGGGGATGATCGGCTGGCTATTCGCTCAGGATAAGGCTGTGCTGCCACAACTAGGCCGGACGACTATCTGCCAGGCAGCAGGCAGACATCTTAATACGGGCAACAAGGCGGTCGAACAATGTCTCCAATCAGAGAAGGAATGAGAAAGCTTAAGGCACCTGCTCTGCTTCAGGCTGCTCAGCCAAGACTGGCCAATAGGAGTTAGCTACACTAGCACCCTGAAAGCTTCGTGGCCGCAGGGGGGGTGGGGAATCAACAAATAAGCTGCCGAGCACTAAGTAACGCTGCTATACGATTGGCTCACAGCCAGGCTCACGACTAATTCTGTCTGCCAACCTTGTAGCCTTCAGCAGTCCATTTTTTGAGCACCCTTCAGGTAGCCCCATCAGGCACCCATCTCACTGCCACAGGTGCCATTCTTTTGCACCAATAATTGCTTCCGAAAATATTCAGCGTACATTTACTGGGTCAGAATGGAGGTCAAGCTTGCTTGTGCCACTCCCCCTCCCCTGTTTGCCATCACAATGCCGTGTGCTAACATATTATTATAGCAGAGAAGCTCAGTGAAGTGACAGGATAAAGTACTAGATCATTTAGATTGATATTCACTATTGATTGCTCCTGAATAAAACCGGCAAGGACCATAGTATGAGCTAATGGCCAAGGCAGCTTGAAAGCCACCCACTTACACTAGGCAGGGAGTTGGCACCTTAGGATTTGTGCTAAGTTGTGCTCTACGTTTTGGCTTTGATATTTGAGATAGCTACTTTGTGCTCTCGGCTGTGAAACTATACCAGAGATGTGTACGTGATGGCCACGTCTGTGTACTTGTAAACCACTTTGGCTGATGAATAGAAGTCTCAACGACATCAACAGAGACCCGTTAACCTGAGGTATAGTCAATCTTCGCTGGTGCCAAGTAATGTAATGTATCTCCGTCTGTAACTCCACAAAGTCATAAGACCATGTGAGTGTTACGCAGGAGAGTTGGTGTAGCATGCTAACAGCCTAAGCGGCTTTCGGTACACATTGGGTAGCCAACTGACTTCGTCTCACGAAACAAAGGGAAAGTGGGAAGCATAGCAGAGTCAGGAGAGCAGTTGAGGTAGTGAGTAGCCTGGAGGTAGCAGCTCAGGACCGCTGAAAAGGATGAGCCATATTCGGCAGCAGGAGAGTAGTTGTCGTTGCATATGCATTTTCAAAGCCGGTTCCACAGTCTAGGACCTGCAGAGCTACAGGTTCTGTCGCCAGCAGTCTTTGGGTAGAGGAATGGAACAGCTAATTTATTGTCCACACAAGACCTGAGGGAGCGAAGAGGCTGAAACTGACGCAGCAGTTCAGCTAGGTGTGAAGGAGTCAAGCCGTGCGGCCCTTGCGGGTTAGGGTAAGAACTTTGATCTCTATCCATTGCTCAACCGGCAGCCATCCTAGCTGTTTCGCAAAGGAGACACGTGCTAAAACCTCTGTGGCTCTATTGTCCGACTACCTTCGGAAATTGCTTCGGCATTATTGTGGTCTACTATTTTCTATTCCTCTAGGGTCTAATCTAAATTGGTCATGCATTTTGACATTCCATCTTGACTCCTGTGACTCACTGCTTGCTGGTCTGCTGGGCTCTGCACTCAGGCGTTTATACTGGTGCAAAGCTCTGCAGCTAGGCTGGTCTGCCGTGAGCATCTTAGTTGCTGCAGCACATCATTTCTCACCGACCTGCACTGGCTCTCAGACAAGCAATCCATCCAATTCAAGGTCAGTCCCTTCATTCTTTGGCTCCTGCGTACCTATCAGATCTACTCCCCCACCAGGCCAAGCATCGTACCGTCCGCTTTTCGGAATCGAGCTGTTTATGGCTACCTCCTACAAACCTCTAATCCTTGGAGACCGTGCCTTCAGTTCGTATGCTGCCAAAGCCAGAAGCTCACTCCGACTTTTGTCACGGCATCCCATGACTTAACCGCATTTAAAAAGAAACTAAAAACACACTTATTTTGGTAACAGGATATAGTGGGTCCATGTGATTCGTCCTGAAAAATGAATATGCAAATGCTTGCTGACACTGTGCATGCTGCCACTAACCATGCTTGCATACTGACCCTGTGCATGTCATACCTAAATGTCATTCTTGATGTTTATTAAGTGTACTACCACTAACCTTTCGATCTAAAGTTCCTACAAAGAGATTGAGTTCTCTGACGCCGCTATTTTAAATGTATTGCTGTTATTGTTTTCATCTAGCTGTGATTCCAAGTCTCAGAGCTTGGCAAACGTTTTCATGTCTTTTCTATTAAGTGAGCGGTCGGATTAAATCTCAGAGACTGCCTTTGCAGGGGTGGCTGATTCGGTATTGAGAACTGTGCTGTCGAGAAGGCGATTTCGCCTCCGGCACAGCTTTCAGCTGTGTGCTTTAGCCGAGCTCACAGCTGCTTAGGTGTGGCTCGTACCAAGGAAACGTACGATAGCATCGATATTTGGCAAAAGAAAGAGCATACTTTGTGTGACAAGTAGATAAATTACTGGTTTATAGGGTGCCGCGTACTTTAAAGGCTACTCGGGTGGCTGTCGCCCGTCATTGTGCTCTTTCGCCCTCATTGTTGTAATTGTAATAGAAATTCATTAAGCTGAAAGAAGTCACATTTGCAGCATAATTAGGTGGTCAATAAAATTATACTTTGTTGTAGGTTTATCAAACTCTTAAACATTTATGTTGGTTTTTATTGGAGACGTCTTCTTATGCAACATCGGAACAATAATGGGGTGTTACATTGACATCTTAAAGAAGACTATCCATCTTGTCGACAATTTGAAAGATCAGACTCATTTTTGCTTTTGGCTACTTCGTGATCGTCGTCGGTGGACTGAACATTACCTCGGAAGGAGCAAACATACTGTTACTCTCTTAAAAGAACGATCACTTTATATTGATCGTTCTTTTAAGAGAGTAGCAGCATGTTTACAGATCGTTTAGCCTATTCTTCGATAGCCCTGTGATCTTCTAGAACATGCACCATTGCTCCTTTTGATTTTTGTCCACGTCTTGCATCATGAACCTCGGTACCTGCCACGTTCTATTGAGGTAGACGAGCTCTACGCACTTTTCAGAATTGGGCTGCTAAGAGCATTACATTCGTTCACCATGCGTCGTCGTCGCCAGGCATAGATGCCGAGTGTAATGGCTGCAGCTATTAACGCATTCCCTCCTATGTAATAAAAAACGGCATCCCAAGATCCAGTAGTCTTTACCAGGTAACCTGAAACCAGCAATAGCCCACAACTGAGTTTTGTAAAGCAGCTAGATTGGCCGTAGACTGGTTAGGTGCCAGGAAAGTAGCTCAAACGAGTCTTGGCTGCTTTGCTATCCGTACATCCAAAACAGAGAGAGAGAGAGAGCAACTACTCAGCAAGTAAATTCGCGAAACTAATCACTGGTTCACAAGACGATAGCGATCACCGGCCAAGAGCCGAGATACGGCGAGAGCCGACGGAACACAGCCAGTAGCGTACAAGAAGCGAACCTAATTACCTTATTATTACCTTATTATTAAATATTAGCGATTCTAATTACCCTCACCTATCCACGAATCAGGTTAGCAGCAGGGGATTACATCTAGTAGAAGTAGACATTCATTAACCGTCTGTGTTCATGATGATATCCACCGCGGAAAAGTAAGTACCCTGACTGAGACTTTAGAAATCCTTTAGCCTTTAAATGCTCTAAATTGGCTCCAGGTGTTTCTTTTTCATAGGATAGCAATGGCATGCAATAAGAGTCAGATTGAGGCGTTCCATTTGAGAACTCTTTGGTGGATATCCGTTGTAAGGGCGTGGGTGTGTAAGGTGATCTGGTAAGGTGGTCATAAAGTAATAATATATCGACTCTCAAGCGGAGTCTGGCCCGTTGATCGGACTCTCCCGAAGACCTGCTTAAAGAGGCCAAGACAGGAACACTGGTAAAAGCTGAAGCGGAGAGCAAACCCCAGCACCGAGACAATGCAAAGAATAAAAATGTGAACCGGAGATTCTTTCACAATTTGCAGCTATTAAAGTTAGGCCTCACTGGCATCTGCATTGTTTGGTTAGTCGGTGTCGCCAATTCAAGCAAGCTAATAAATGTCTTCTTAAATGTGCACTCCCATCGTGCATATAGAGAAAGAAAGTATTGCATGCAGATTGAGCATGCAGTACTGAATGATAAAGTCTTAATATTTCAGAATTTCTGGTAATTCACTGCTCCTGCTCCTCCCAAGTTTTACGAGTTTTCTTTTGACACTCGGCCTAAGCCTACATGCGTACAATGCAGCAACATGCTCCTTTGATAGATAAGACTGCTTGTGGCACATTGTGGACCAGGGTATAGCCCAGGATAGCCGCTAAGTCAATGTCAAAGCTAGCTTTTTTTGGTCCGCAATATCAGTGTAAGATTGGGCATATATCACTCTGCTCAAATGATATTTTTGTGCAGCTATAAACCATTTAAGCAAATTTAACCAGTCTTTGTTGCAGTGATCAAAGTTTTTAATATGACTCACGGAATTGATCGCATCTGAAGGTCACGGCATTGACCTCTCAGAACGGTGCATCAAATATCTCACTGCAACACCGAGTATTTTAAGTTTTCAGTTAATTTTCTCTAACAAGAACTTCACTGAATGCCATGGGATATCCCTTTTTAAGGACTTTTAGTAAGATATTAATGGCGAGCACTTCAAAGATGATACGACCGAGTGAAAGTAATCGCTGTGGTTTGGCCCAATGATTGAGGTGCTCACCTTTGACTACCTAGGTCATGGTCATTGTATTTGAAGGCCGAAATCGTGGGCTCCAGCCCTGCAGCACGGGTGGAAAGCCTGAATGGAGACTAAACACTACTAGGGCGCCATAAAAATCAATCAGAGATTTACTTATTCTAGTTACGACCATCACAGAAGCTAGATTTACGATTAAGAAATAATGGGACACTCGTGCTTAACGCACACAATATGCTACAAAAGGTATTAGATCGCTTAGCATAGCAGTCGCAGACCCTCTGAGAAAGGCCAGTGCCAAGAGGCTGAACTAGGTGGGAGTCAGATACCGGCTGACAGATGCCGGCTAGGGGACAGTGCATTGCACCCAGGAAAAAGTGGCAGGTCACTTGCAGTGCATGTGACCTTCGGAGACCTCCAATCACGAGCCGGTGGCTGCCTGGCATATTCTAGTTACAACGAGCCGCGTTAACGCAAACTTACCAACCACAAAAGTGGACAGGATGTAAGATATTCCTCGCGATGCCAGCTGCAGGCCCAGACCCATAGTAACGCTCTCTGGTTGGATGAGGTCTCGGAGTACGATGGGACCAAGGGAGAACACTGACGTGCCTGCTACGCCGAAGGCTGCGCTTAGCAGGCCTATTCCAGCCGAGCCTGCCACGATGGGACAAAAAATGGCAGCCATGCCTGCGATGGCCATGCAGAAGGTCATGTGTACGAGGCTAGGCAGGAGCTTCCGGTCGCTGAGCCAGCCGTTGAGGCCTCTGCACACCACTTCCAAGGCTCCGCTAATTGCCAACAGCATGGATACTGTCTCCTTGCTTACCGACACGTGCTTGCCGTACGCAGGTATGACAGTGTACACGATGTTGATTCCATTCGCATAGAACATTAAGGCAACCCCAAAAAGAACGTACGGACCATCTCGAAGGAGTGCCAAAACACTTTTCGCTGCTTTCGGAGCATCGGCGACCGTTCGGCCGGGTGACAGGATGGGACCGCTATGCTCCTGCACACGTGGCTGAGCTGCTGCCAACTTCTCTTCAGTTGAAGTCGTCACCGACGCTCTCACAGCCACTTCTCCCGAAACAGGCAGAATATCAGCCAAGCCATCTTTTTCCGAGGATTTTTGATGCAAGTGAGCGCCATCTTTGGCAAGAACCCACGTATTGGAGAGCGACCTGCAAGCTGCTCCCTTCGATTGCTGGATGTCACAGCAGAGTCCAGTGGACGCTGCTGCGACACCTCTACACAGTTTTCGTTCGTCGACAGGTGCAGAGTCGTCTCTAATGCCATTAGAGGCTCGCCTTCGGTCGTAATAAGTCACTGGTCTAACGAGCATTGCTAGCACGAATAGCTGACTTACAATTCCACCGTACAGCAGCAGTGTGCCTTCAAACGTCAGACTATCGAACAAGCTTCTCAGAACTAATGGTAGAATGAACGAGACCACGCCACTGCCAGCAGTCAAAACGCCAATGGCTAGGCCGCTGTGTTTGTCGAAGTAAGGGGCCGTGCAAGTGAGTGACGTGACTATCAGACAACCGCGACCAAAGCCTGCAAGTAGGGACAAGCCAATTAGTGGGCTCATATACTCAGGAACCGAAACAGATTTAATTAGTTGCCATTGCAAAACATCACTGTATACGGTCATCAATCAACAAAGCCCTGCATTTATCGCTATTTGCTGACATCTATGAGCTAGTGTGGGAAATGTAATAGAGCCAGCCGCAGTGAATCTCAAGGAGTTCCAGAGGTCCAGGCGATCCAAAGACACACCCATTTTCTCTGGAGGGTTACGTTTTCCTAAAGGTGCTTTAACCTGGCTGCATGCAAGGCGATGGAGTATCATACACCGGAATTGACTAGAGCTGCTTGCTTCAGTATGTTACACAAATCGACCGTTCTTGCTTCGCCAGTTACTGCATTGCAAGCAACTGACTGTGAAATAGTAAAGAAAAATTCATCTTGAGGTGATCAATAGAGCCTGTCGAATAGCTTTCCTGTGAAATGTCGTTCGCCTGTGTTGCCTCCAACAAAGCACTTTAGTACTCGTATTTAGCTAATCGTGGGTGCCCGCCAAATTTTGAATCCGAGATTAGCCACCAGCATTAACAAGAACATTTAGAAAATTAATTGAAAATTAAAACTTGACGTGTGAGGTGACTGCTTATGCCCGTAAATCCTCAAATTTTCCTTAGGCACTGATTCAAACCTCCGAGAATGCATTGGTTGTCGAGCTGGTTTTGTTGGGAAAAATTAAAGTCTCGTACAGGTTCAGCAGCCCCAGTCTAACGCTAATAACAGCAATAAAAGCCTTAGGGAAACTGAATTTTCTCAGAGAACTGTGTGAGTGCTTTGTAAAGTAAGCATGTAAATAGATCACGGATAATGACTTAAGCAATAGTAAATGCAGGATAGACCACACAGGCCATTAAAATTTTATCCTCAGATTAGCTGAGTTTGAAGCACCGTTTAGAAAGTTTATCTGCATACCAAAAAGCTTGCTAGAAAGCCTACTAGCAAGCGTATTAGAAGGCCTTTTGGATGAAAGCCTATTCTATTGGCTTACGCGCTACTTGAAACTATCAATATATTTTAGCATGCATGGCAGCAGCAAAGTGAAATTGCGAAAGTAACAAAAACCGCTTCATCAGTTATAAAAATCAGCAAGTTGAGAGCTTGCAATATCAATTCTACTTTTTTCAGTCCCGAACTTGAGAATATATGTCTTGCAAGTAGAGTATGTGGAAGGCCTCTTATTACTTGACTTTGTGGGTGGGACGTTTTAGTCTGATCACCTTCCTTTTATATTAACTTACCGAATATATACTACTAGCCTACTCGAGTTTAGGGAACCTATGTTTTCAAGGAGTTTGAGCTAATATATGAAACTCTATTTGAGACTCGGTCATCTCTGTCGCTGACTATGCTGCCCAGCCGAAGGCGGTGGTCTGCTATAGTCGAGATGTAATGCGTTCGTCTGCCCTGGATCTGATTCTGGCTGGTGACACATTTTTTCCCACCATTCATTCCCGGTGCGGCAGTCACTCGCGAACGAAATATGGTATTAGTAATCAGAGTGACTGCAGATTGCAGCCGGCTCAGGCAGCGGCCAACTTTCGCACGTCATACCGTAAAGAACACTCCATGAGAGGAATGAGGCTTCCATTACGGGCATGAAGCCGGTCAGTATAATACCAAGCACAATTGCTCCAATTCCGATGCAGAAAGTTGTCCTGTGGCATGTCTTTAAGACGAGCGTGGAAGCAAACGGGCCTGAAATCAGACTGCCTGTTTCCTGCATTGTGGCGGAAAAGCCACCTTCAAAGGTCAACGATCTTACAGCTGAAGGTTAGCGATCTTAGCGTCTTAAGACTAGGCTCCTACAAATCGATCTCTAAGCTAGTAAACTGCTTACTCGGCTCGGGATGCAAAACTCTGCTCAGTGTGAGTGCTCATAGCCAAACTGCAAAAATTGAGACCATGCGTGCATTAAGTGCAAAGCTCACTCGTAACCATGCTATTGGTTTCTTCTTAACTAAGCTTAAACGCGCCGCCAATGAACGAATAACTCTTTTAAAAAACTTAAAATTTAGTCTCTAACAGTACATTATAAGCGTGAAGGATATTCCCACAGGGTGCAGTAACTTACAAAATTCAGCTCCAACGAAATCGGTTGTAATGTGAGCATATGTATTTTCTTACGACAGCTTCTTCTACCGAAGCTCAATGAGTAGATAATTGCAAAGTAATTTGAAACTATGGATTTAAATGCCAAAAGTTCTTCGAGATGAAGAAAGGGAACTTATAGGAGAACGACGCGTAGCACATAAGATAAATAAATAAATAAATAAATAAATAAATATATATATATATATATATATATATATATACACATATACATATAAGGAGAGCATAGACATGTAAACATAGATAGAGTTACGGGGACAGTCACTGCAAGCTGTGGAACCCATCAACATTTGTGACGTCTGTCGATCTTTCATGTCATCGGCGAGGAGAATACTGAGCTGAATACTTAGGATAACCACAAACTGCAGAAGGCTTGCTAAATTCAGAATGTAATATTGGGACGGACATGCTGTTGAAGGCCTGCTGTAGCCGTACGGATGGTCGATAAAAACCAGCTCTCGCGCGTGTCTAACCGTTATTCAATGCAAGCATGAAAATCCCATTTCCGAAGAAAATCAGACGCATTCCAGCCGCTTTGAGATATGAATGAAACTGCGAATAATAATAATAATAATAAGCATTATGCATATCGCTGTTCGAGCTCTAAATTTTTAACCAACCACTATATATATATATTTATATATATATATATATATGTATATATATATATATATATATATATATATATATATACACACTGCAAGCTAAACTCTTTAGTGTGGTTAGTTATGCTTGCACCTCGCCTGCACGAATAAACACCCAAAATACAATTTAGGCGTACTCGGCACAATCTGTGAGGAATTTAAGGAGTTTTCGCTCCGTTTTAAATTTCTTTGAGTTAATTGAAGACGAGATGGCTTTATAGGCGTAATTTTATATAATTGTCTCTCAATGAAGCTAGTTTCCCTATTGTTTGCTCTGCTTTAATTTTAAGATTACATTGCACGCGTAAAAGCGTGTGGGAAAAGAGAACGGAACGTTTTGGCATTATGCAACCGTATCATCGAAGAATTTGTAAACCCACAAAATGTTCTACGTTAGCTAAATAAATCTATAATGCATGAAAGATACAAGGAAATGGAAAAGAAAATACCCAGGGCGTCATCTTACAAGACAGAGTAATAAAGCGGCCGGACGAAGATTGAGTTCGGAACCCTCATTGTTTGTACTTCTGACGCGTCCCGCATTTCTAAAGGGCCATAATTTACCGAGCTTGAATTTCATTACGAGCTTCGAACCCGGAGCCTGAGATTTAGTAATTACGTGCTTACGCTAACAATAAAATGACAGTTACAGCTTACAATTAGTTGCTCAGCAGTCATGTCTGCCGACTCTCGGCAACGTGGCACTTGTAAAATTCAGGCCTGCTTAGACAGGGATACTACATAAAAACTATTGCAAACATTTTTGATATACCGTCTCCTCTTCTGCAACTCACTGCATCCAGGTCTACGGGCCTCCGCAATCAAATTCTTTCAGTGGGTGCAAAACGCTTGCCTATGGCTGCACTGGCTTCCGATCGAGGAGCCAGTTTCAATTTCAAGGTTTTTTCACTCAATTTTAGGTTCCTTCTCTGGCTACAGCCTATCTGTCAGAACTACACTCCCACCTGATTAAGACCCATGCAACCACTTGTCTGACTAAAACAGCTCAGCAAATCAACAAAACTCCAAACAAACGTCGAATCAACTTCAAATCCCATGCACAGTACTAAAGCTTACAACTCACTTCCGACTAACGTCACGACATTTTCTGACTTGACTTCACTTAAAAAGAGGCTAAGAAATTCTTAATTTACCATAGCATGTAGCGAGTCATAGTGATTTTTCCTTTGTGTGCATGTGCATGCTGACACAGAGCATGTTACCGCTAACGATATTTACATGTAAACGACGTGAATTTTAAAAATAACAGTAGTACGCTTGTTAGTACTGTGCATTTTTCAACTAACCATACGATGAGGCTTCGTTATAGTACATTGTAAAGTTGCTTGAAAGAGATACAGTTTTCTTAGGGTGCAATGCAAATGCAATATTATTATTATCATTATTTTATGCCAATGGTGGCAGCAATGTGTGGCCTGCCGGTGTCAATATTAGCTTTATTTCCTATTCTTTCGATCTCACTTTATTCCGTTTGCCATAAATCATCCCTTGATTACACTAAATGACTTCCGAACTCATTTCAATAACTCTGAAGACCAGAAGGGTACCGAATAACCTAATCTAGCCTGTATATTTAGTTTCGTGGCTCGTGTTAAAAGGCACCTAACTCGTGTTAATAGGCCCACTAACACCGATAGACACCGTTTCGATCGCGTTGAGTGTAGCAGTACTCCTAAAGTAATCAATTTCAGAAAATCTGGCCAAATGCAGATCTTCATCTCTCTGCCTTATGTCTCACATTCGGTACAGAAAGTTATATCCGATTCCAAAAACCTGAATAAGCTGGGTATAGAAGCTGTGCAAACAAACTGTCTTGGTCGCTGCTTCTGCCCAATCCACCATCTTATCTTCACTACTTGGTGGACTGCTGTGGCACGACGCTTGAATATGTTCACAGCTGGTACGCTCTACCAACTGATCGTGATGTACGTCCTCATCAACGAAGGCTAGTTTTTTTTACTGCGAATTCTGCACTAGCTAGGTATGCAATGCGAAGGCTTGATAATGCTTATATAAATCAGGACTGGCTGTCAATCACCTGGCGTTCGAGTACTATTTTAGATCGTACCCATCCATAATAGCCAAGGCAAAGGCTAGTTTTTTCAAGATCGTCGTGCAATCGTAAACACAGAATGTAAGAATGCTGACATCGATCATCGATCACCCTTCAAAGTGCTCCCAATTCAGAACTATATCTGACGGCGCTCGCAGGGATCTAGAAAATTATTTTACATCTTCTTTGTCCGCAAGGTTAGCGAAATCAGAATCCATCCCATCGACGAAATCTTGACTGGAGTCTTCATCCTATGCTTCTTTCTTATCCTCCATTTTCACCGTTCAGTCACCACCAGCCCCACCGCTGTGATCACGTGATAGTCAAGTGCACACCACCGTTCACGATTAATACTAGCTCTGCAGACCCCTTGAATACTGTTCTTCTGAGCTACATTGATTTATGGTTACCCTGCATAACTATCAAAATAGATTTACCACCAGCTTCAGTTGATATCTCAGAATCTTTCAAAGAAACAATTGCCAGGCAACTGAAAAGAGAGTCTAGACTAGAAGTAGACTAGAAGAACGTGTGCAACATCAGACTTGCTCCAAACCACCACACGTTATCAAGACACTGAAACGAGTATCGGCAAACCAGTTAATTAATTAGATCCGAACTTAAAAGCTAGCAAGCCAGTTCCATTCAGGTCTTTGAGCGAATAGTTCTAAGTATTGACAACTACGTCCCGGTCAAGAATGCTGACAAATGTAAATGTAAAGTAAACAGGTAAAAAGTCACGTCTCTCTGCTAATCCTGCATCTGGATCTGTTGGTAGCTTGCGGTGCCAGCGATTACCAAATCCTTCTTGACCTTCTGCCGTCTCCCCTAGGTGTCACAGCAACTTTATTTTAATGGTTTGCGTCTTATCTCAGCGAGCTAATTAGGAGAGTACACGTCCCTGCTTATTAAGAGCCCAGTGAGCTGTGGAATTTTTGAGTACCCACACTGTTCGATTTCATTCCGATCCTTGTCATGGTTCCTACTCTTCACTTAGCACTGTAATCGCCCAACGCAATCCACACCTTCATATTTATGCAATCTGTACTTAAGATTGAGTCCGTCCTGCCATTTAGCATTTCAACTCAAAATCCCAGGACCCTACATTCATGTATGTCTAGAATTCGCATTTGGAATAGAAAATCTAATGAAATGAAACGGAGCATAAATTACATTCTAATTATGAGCAAAGTTATGCTTACTTATAAACTTGAATGATTAATCAGGTTCGTAAAAGCACATTGCCAAGTGACCAAATCTACGGAAACCGTGTTGACCAAGAGTTTACATTCAAAAATGCTTTTCTTCCGAACTGCATACCCATCGATTTCATTGTGCTTGATACCGTTAACTGGAAAAAATTATGTCTACCTTTAAAAAAGTCTACATAATATTGGCCTAAAGACATACAAATTTATTCGGAGAACTTCACTCATGAAGCAGCTAACAATGCGCTCAATCCGGCTGCTGCGACGGCAGCGGTTGCATAGTTACCAGCGCACAGCATAATCATTCCAGCCAAGCTGAACACCCACAAGGTCACATGCTGATCGCTGGAGAAGTGCTCCACCATTTCGATGAACACCATTCCTTCAACTTTTGCGTTCGCCCCATGCATTCCGTAAATCCCACAGGCCGCTAAAATGAAAGCCGCCATTTTTTTATTTTTATTTTATATATTATATATTTATATATTTATTTTATTTTATTTTATATTTTATTTGACACACTGCACAACACTGCGACGACGATGGGTTCACTCGTTCACTCACGTGATGTCTGCTCCTTTTCTTTTGCTCTCAATTCCCTAAGAAATTCGGGTATCATTTAAAATTGCATAAAACGCTTGGTCAACCAACACTTTTTGTCCGCCCGTTCGTACACACGCTGAGGCACACTACCTCGACCGTGAATTCGACCTAGTGACGTCAGTTGATATTGGGACCTGAGAGTGTTTCAATATCTTTGTCGTTCTGAAACTTTTTATTTCAAAAGAAAATTCAACGCCGACACTCTAAGGCATGTTAAAACTTCAAATACAGATTACCGGAAGTGAATGCACCGTCTACCCCCTGGCTTTGGCTGGAAAAGACTAACCATTTCAGCTGCAGCACCATAGATCCCAGTCTTAGCCCAGGGATAGAGTGTTCGCTCTTTTCTACCACGGCCGCGGGTTCAAGTCCTGCAGTGGGTGATTCTGTTTTGCCCACTGAAATTTGTTGACGATAGCGGGTAATGGATAGCGGGTAATGCTCTTATGCTGACATGTAAAATAGGCTGCTTAATCAGCTAAACTTTAACTTTTTAACTGCCAATTGACCAGCCTTTTCAACTCCGTCTGGGGATACTTATAAGCGATCAATCTTTGCCAGGAGAAGCTCCGTAAATATTCACTGACTAGAACACGAATGACGCCCTGCTGTGGAGTCTTGGTATCAGAGATCACCCCGGCCGGTTTCTCATGATATCAGACCGTGCGTATCCGACAAGATGGCCGGCCGATATTGACTTCGTGCGTTTTACGTCCATTCGTCCTCCTGTTCGAGGTCTCTCATGTCAATTTCCTTATATATCTTAAGTTTTAAATCAAGATTTAGTTTAGAAGACTAGCCCTTAGTATCTATGGCTTGCATGACTTTATTTTAGTTTATATGTTAATGGTGCATGGCCCTAGCATTACGAAACTCGGCACTATTTGGCCTGTACTAGTTGAGTGCTTATTCCCATCAACTCATTAACAAAACTGAACTATTAGGACTCTATATTAAGCAGCTTATGATCGACGTAATACTATTAGTGGACTCGGAATTAGAATGACTAGGAGCCGGCTATTTAATTATCTGTGAGTAAGCAGCATAGGAACGTTCAAAATCCCTTTAATGGACAGGCAGTGATGCCCAATCAAGCATTCGCACAAGGCGGCAGAGTGACGCGAGACTTGCTGCCGATCAACAGTTCAGTGGAGCACTGGGTACTGTAAGAGATACTACGAGATTTTAAAAATATTATTGAGATTCGTTTACTATTATAAGAGTTATCGCTAACTCCGACACGTTTACACCTTCGTGGCTATCTCGTTGACGTATCCACTCTATGGCTATGGACTTTTTTATTTTTACCTGTGTGCGCTATTCCTTGCTATCGCGTTTTGTTACCTTTGGGGGGCTGCGGAGCTCCCTCAAAAAGTTACTGGCCACGATACAAGGCTCAAGGCTTCACTAGTATCTGTGAGGCGTCTTTAAAGACCGGCGCCATAACGATAGCTGTATTTGTGGCCTGATTAGATAACTTCAAAAGATAGCGCAAGCTTGTATTGTAAATGACAATATTTCTGTGGCCTTGCGTCTCCGAAGCAGCAAAGGAGTCAGAGGTCATGCAGTTTGTCATCATCCCACCTAGGCAAACGAAATTGTTTAAGCGCCTTCCGTGAGAGTTGGTAATACCGGCTAATATGGGTAATCATAATTTCATTTTCTTCATGAATCATTTTGTCAATGGGCATCAATTTTGGTAGCTGAAGGAATGTGAGGTTTCGGTTTGTTGTAACCAGTCAGGTGTAGCCCTAAGCCCCTGCCATCTGCTTTTGCTGTTGTCTGCCAATTTGTTCGCTACTTTTTCACAGTCTCATTCTCATATAATCAAATTCATGAACAGTCAGCAGTTTCCTAAGATGATGGATGCTACATACTAGCATTTCTGTTCGAGAGGTGGTTCGCTGCACTCAGCAGTTCCAACGTTCGTTCGGCGGCTTCGGTGTGCAACTGCCGACTTGATTGTATCTTTCGGCATTTCCGTTCCTGATAGTGATTTGACAAAATTCATTACAGGTTTTTCGCCTAGTAGACAAGCTGACACTATTCAAAGTCTGCAGCTGGCTGGCGATATCGGAGATCAAGTTGGGCACAAAGGACGCGGACGCTCTCAGAGTGAAGTGACGTGCGATGCAGATGCTGTGCCACGCACCTGCAGCCACGACCCAGGCCCAGCCACGGTCCACTGGCAGCGCACCACTAGCTTTGGCTTTGGCTGGCTTCGAAGATTCGGTGTGCTCCGATTGCGATATGGCCGTCGAAACCATCGCAAGTGAGGCGCGGGCAATGGTGCCTTACGCTAGTCTGAAATAAAATAATTAACTGTTGTACAGCATATATATATGCCTTAAAAAGCAAATAAATTCTAGATGACTCAATAGCCTCTTTTTGTATAGCAACAGAAGAGCCTTTACGGCTATCACCACCGCTGCAGTGGCGTTAAAGGATTGCCCACCCAGAGATTCAAAATCACGACATCGGGACCGAGGTCGTGAAAAGAAACCGCCTTACCTAGTGCTCCAGCACAGTGCCCCGCATAGGCCTCTCACAGGCGGCTAATAGCTAGCTGATATATTCTTTCTTAGCATGTATGCAGGAGCGTGATTTTTAGGTCACGGTCAAGGTCGGGATTGTCAGAGTGGGGTAGGTGGGGCAAGGTGCACTGCTCGTGCCCCTAGGGCCCGGGGAACTTTGCCTCAGGATATAGCTACTTCTCTGCTTCTATGCGGCGGATAATTGTCCCCCCTGCTCCCACGCTACGGCCTGGCATTTACATACAGGATGAGTGTATGCTCGTGTTCCATTCTCCGTGATTTCATGAATGTGAGCATATCCGAAAATACCGCTTACGCGTGAAGCTAAATCTGCAACTCCAGGCGAGCCACGCCCACCTGAGTTCGCGTAAAGCCCCCCCACCCCCCTCCATTGTCTACAGTGGAATCGAGGCCGACGTCGAGTTCGCTGTTTAAATGCAAGCCAGCAAGCTCGCTCTCACTCAAGAAAAGGAGCGAAAAGAAGACTCGGTGAGTCAAAGGACAAGGTCAGAGCAGCAAGTAGCATAGCAGTAGCTGCCTAGGATAGCTCTGTCGGCGGCGCACACAGGTATCGCCGTCGTTAAAGCGTTTCGAGTTCCACCGAGCAAGACCAGGCGAAAAAAATCCGTCGACGCAAAATTAACCAATTGAAGGATAATAATTGAATAATTGATAATTGAAGTTCGCAGTCGGATAAATCGCCACTCACAGTCACAGCAGATCGGCTAAATGCAAGCGACGCCGTTCCCCTCTATAAGGCAGCTGCGCGCGCTATAGCATATCGATAGCGCTCTGCGCGCTCGCGCGCAGAGCGCCCCCCCCGTAAGAGCGAGCAGCAGGAAGAGCAGAAAGAAAAAGACCTTAGTCGAGCTCCTGCTGCGAATGACGCCTTTACACGGAGCTTAAGCAGCAGCCTCTTGTGCTGCTGCTTTTGAAGAGGAGGTTCGAAATGGCTCTCTCGTAGTTAAACCGGCATATTTTGAAGCTTGGTAGCAACTCCAGGGCTCGGCAGTGGGCGGGAAAGGTCGGCTCTGGCGCGTGTTCCACGCCGTATTCCAACGTCTCTGAGCTTGAGTTGACCAGCGCCGACACTGCGAACGCATTGCACTAGCATGTGGCCCACTAGCAGGCACGCCTTCAACTACTGGAGTCCCGAGACGCTCCTTTATAGGCCAGTGACTGGATGCTCCGATAGCTAGAATCAAAAGGGTAACGAAAGCAACATCATATTTATATGTAGCGCGTCTCAAATTAGTCGCATCTCCTTTCGCTAAGTGCACATGCGCATCATTCAGCCCCTGAAGCGAGATGCTTTCGCCACGAGGTTTTAGCGTCGCTCTCGCGCGCGGGTCCCTAGGAAGACGCGGCCCCGAGCGCCCGTTCGAAAAGCAGCAGGCTTCAGCCTCGCACATTTTAGCCACTTCCTGTTCGGCAATCCTGGGGAGGCCGCTGCGCGAGCTAGCGGGCTGCGGCGGCGGCGGTGGCAGCGGCGGCGGCGGCGGCGGCGCTCTCAGGTCGTTGCGTGCATTAGAGCACCTCTTGAGGCTCGGGCCTCGTCTCCCTGGCGCGCGCCGCCATTTCGACTTAGGACTGACCTAGATTGGCGCTTCCCTCCCGCAGTATCGCATGCTGCTAGGACGGCGCCAGCCGAAGCTTTCAGAACTTTTCAGAGTGGCGCACCGAGCGCGAAGGAGCGCGCGAGCGCGCGCGAGCGCCGCTGCGAGCGAGCCGAGACCGCCGGTAGCTCTTACCTCGTCGTTCGTCGTCCAAGTCTCGCCCGAGAAAAATCGACTCGACCTGAGACGCGACCGCGCTCCTCTCCGCTCCGCTCTGCTCCTCTCCTCTCCGCTCCGCCCTGTCTACCGTGCAGAGCCGCCTCCGACACGGGAGCCTCGAGCCGCTCGCCGGCTTCGAGGCGGCCAAGCGCGTGCGCTTCTTTATAATCGCTGCGCGTCGCCGCCTCCTGCAGCAGCCTCCGGCTGCGACGCCTCTGGGTCTGGTTGAACGACAGGCACGACCTTGAACTTTGAGGGTGCTAAGTGGCGCGCCCCTCTCTCTCTCTCTCTCGCTCTCTCTCTCTCTCTCTCTCTCTCTCTCTCTCTCTCTCTCTCTCTCTCTCTCTCTCTCTCTCTCTCTCTCTCTCTCTCTCTCTCTCTTTCTCTCCCTCGAGCCATAAAATCCCGCCCACCGAAGCCGCCGGAGGCTAGAGCGGGGAGAAAGGACAGCGACGAGCGCGCCGAGCGGGCGAGAACGAGATTAAGTCGCCTCGGTCTTGCCCGCTCGGCTGGACCTCGGTCTCGCTGCAGACGCTCGTGATGCCACGTGATGCCTCGTGCTTCCACTTGCAAACGGAAGAGACGCGAAGGCCGCGCCCGTTGCGGCGCCAGTCGCAGCCGACGCCGCCCGACGACCGCTGACGACGCCTGGACCTTGCAGCGCGGCCAGCGAGTGTTAGGCGCAGCTGCGATGCACGCAGGTACAATGTACGGAATGCCAGGAATGGCAGAAAAAGGGCAGCGACGAAGAGACGCTGGCCTGATCGAGCCTGCGTATCCGTGGCGAATAGGCGAGTCTGTTAGACCGCATCCATCGGCCGGTTACAGGCGTTCAATGGCGGCCATTACGTATACCGCTAGCACCGCGGCATGGAGCTTCAATCAGCTCAAACACCAACGCCGAGTCCGGCATCGCGACTGGCTACCTATCCAATAGCCTCTATGCGACGCCGGCCGTAGATTATCGCACACTCGGTTCCCAGCCGATTCGATTCAAGAGCCGCGAGTAATGACTATAAGTCATAATCAGGCTGGTTTACCGCGCGCCGCCGTTTTAAGGGCCATTTGCTACGTCAATGAATGCACAGAGTTTCCGCACTTGTAACGAGTCCGTTTAAGTGGAATCTCCCGGCTGTAAATCTTCCTGTGAGCGGCTGCTCGGCCATAATGATAAAGAATCGAGAAGAAGCCGTTGAGAAGGCTGGGGGTAAATCTCCTACTCGTCACGATTCCGCAGCTCTGCAAGTTCAAGGTGATTACGACGCGAGCACTAGATGCACTCTTGTAGGAAGAAGTTCGAATAGCTCGGTAGGGCACTACAAAATAGCGCGGTAGGGCACTCAGCTTTACCAAAGAGTCCTCATTAGGTGCTCTTAAATTACTCCCTTGGTCAGATTGGGCTTGGTTCCTGGTCAGTTGATGGCATTTCATGCAATGAAATGTACTTTCGTCTGCAACTCCACAAATTCATAAAGATTATGTGGATGTTACGCAAGAGAGTTTTGCTTAGCCCACTCACAGTCTAAGCAGCTTTCAGTATGCATTCGGTAGCCCACAGACTTCATCTCACGCAACAATGAGAAAGTGGGAAGTTTAGTAGAGTCAGGAGAGGATTTGAGGTGGTGAGTAGCATGGGCATGGCAGTATAGAATGGCTGCTGCAAAGGATGTGCCGCAATCGCCTGCAGGAGAATAGTTCATATAATCTGATAATAATAATAATAATAATAATACACTTGATAAAGCACCCTCAGAGAACCTAATCTCTTTCTAGGCGCTTTACATTTGCTGCAAAGGGAAGTGCAATTGAATGGTGAGTAAAATCATGCTTGAAAACAATCACAGTGCAAATTATGGTGTGACATGCACAGGGTCAGCATACAAATTATGGTTAGTGGCAGCATGCACAGGGTCAGCATGCAAATTATGGTTAGTGGCAGCATGCACAGTGTCAGCATGCAAGTGTGGTTAGTGGCAGCATGCACAGTGTCAGCATGCATAAGCACATGAATGACGAATCACAGGGACCCACTAAATACTGTCCTAAATAGGTGTGTTTTTAAGTTCCTTTTTAAATGTGGTCAGGCCAGATGATGTTCTGACGCAGGTCGGGAGGGAGTTCCAGGCTTTGGGAGCATACGAACTAAATGCACGGTCTCCACAGGATTTGAGGTTTGTACGAGGTATGGGTAGACTGTTGGATTCCGAAAAGCGGGCGGTACGATGCTTGGCCTGATGGGGTAGTATATCTGAGAGATAGGTTGGAGCCATAGAATGAAGGGACCTAAAAGTGTGCGACAAAACCTTGAAGTCAATCCGTTGCTTGAGTGGTAGCCAGTGCAGGTCGGCGTAAGTTGTCGTTGCGTAAGTATTTTTGAAGTCAGTTCCACAGTCTAGGAACAGCAAAGCAGAAGCTTCTGCCGCCAATGGCCTTTAGGCGGAGAAATGGAACAGCCAATTTCTTTTTCAAACAAGACCTGAGGGCGTGAGTAGGCTGAAACCAGTGCAGCAGTAAAGTTAGGGGATGGAGAAGCCGCACAGGGGCAGGCTTGTGGGTCACCGTTAGAACTTTGCTCTGTATCAATTGGCCAACCGGCAGCCAGCCAAGCTCGTTCAGCAAAAGAGACACATTCTCTAACCTTGGAGATTTTAAAGCTAGCCTTGCAGCCATATTCATCACCAGCTGCATTTGGCATGGTGGTCTTTTTCCTTACCTCAGCCAAAATTAAATTTAAATCATCCAATCGGGACAGAACCAGCTATTTAATTATTTTGAAGCCACCGAGGTAGACAGTCCCAAGCCTTAGATATGGATTTGACACTTTGATTAGCAGTTGAAGCGGTGTTTCCAATGAAATGTTCAAAATGTAGGCAGCTGTCCAAGACGAAGCCTAAATTCCTAGCACAAGTTGATAAATGCACATCAGCATTACCTATCGGAACCGGAAATATGTATCACCGGATGTATAACCGAATGTATGTATAACCGGAAATATGTATCAAAAGAGCGAAGACTTCTAAAGCAGCCACTTTCGCTTGGCTTTGTCCTATGAGAAGCAGTTTCGTTTTATCGTCAGTTAGTTTAATGACTTTGGCTGAAATCAAGGTTCAAATGGATGCAAGTAATACATTCAGCTTATCAGTCGCTGCTGCGTTTTTCAACAGTTTCAATGACGAATACAGCTGAGTATCGCGTGCTTAAAAGAAAGCGATAACCTATTCCGTGGGCCAGAATCACTTTTCGCAAAAGGCTAGTATATAAATAAAGGACAGCAAAGATCCAAGGACGGACCATTATGGGATTCCACAGGTGACTGGTCTGATGAATGATACGTAACCCACACACGACGCAGATTGAACACGATCGGGAAAGTACAATCTCAACCACGCCAGTGCCTTCTCAGCCAGACCGATAGCTGTTCTCCAATCGGTCAAGTATGATATCGCGATTAATGGTGTCGAAGGCAGCTGATATACGTATCTAGCAGCGCTCGGGCTGTGACATTCGCGTATCGCTGTTGTTAATTAAATGGAGGAGAGACGCTTCAGTGAAGTGCAGACGTCAAAGCCCCGATTACAATCTTTCTAAAATTTATTCTTTTCAATGCGTGCTACCAGCTTTTTAGAGCGATAGTTTTTTCAAGAATCTTTGACAAAAAAGGACGAAAGAAAACTGATCAAAGTTTTGCAAGGACCTTCACATCTAATCTTTAAGGCTTTTCAATATTGGTCTAACGTTTGCCGATTTTAAGGACTTGGGTACGAACCCTTCTTTAGAGAAGCATTACAAATCTTGGTTATGGCTCGGCTAGGTTTTTCTCCTGGTTAAACGACAAAGATGATGGTATAGGGTCTTCGTGAGACAAGCTCTTTATACTAGACCTTATTAAAGTAGCTACATCGCACGTAGAAACCTCGAAATATATTTAGGGAATGTGACAGCTTGCGATTCAACAAATGCTTAATAGGAGGAGGTTTTATGGAGGCATGAATTTGCTCAATTCTTTCAGTAAAGAAGGATGGAAACATTTTAGCCTAGCCCTTAATATTTGTAGAGTCTGACCTCTCAACATTAGCCAGCTATTTCTTACCGTCTTATCGGGCTGTTTTGGGTTTGATTGGAAGGAATTAAGCTTTCAAAAAACTTTATTGTCTAAGCGTTTGAGTGTAGACTCAAAGCAAATCTTTTAAATTGATTAGATCTCCATCAGACCAAGACTTCTTAAAGCTGTGTTCAGGCCTGCACTTAACAAGGTGCGTCTGTAGAAGTTTTTTTTAATACATTGACAGGAATCTCCACGTCTTTTTACGCGGACTGAATGTACGGTAAAATGCTTGTATAATGTCAATGGCACTCCTAAGTTACATTTTCACTGCATCAGTGAGGGTATCAAGGCTATCGGGCGAGTCTGGGTGCAGATCAAGAAGACCTGCCTCACATATTGATTTAAAGCATTTGTTCTGGTCAATTCTTTTTAAGTTGCGTCAATGGACAAACTTGACGGTACCATGTACACACAACGGCGCAGGAGCAGTAAACGAGACAGAGCAATTATCTGAGTTAGTCAGCGGACACACTACAAGGTCTGTGAGGCAGACACCCTTAGAGATAAAGAGATCCAAAATACGGCCAATGAAATGAGTGGTGTGAATAACGTGTCGGATCAAACCAAAGTTCTCCTGACAGCTGTGAAATGAGCGATCCTGGCTGTTGCTAGGTTTGTCAACGTGAATAATAAAGTTTCCTGAAATCAGTAACGGCCTGTCGCACGCAAAATTTTGTGAAGAGGAGCTTCAGAAACTCCTCTACAAACAAGTGTAGACAGCCAGAAGGACGTCCATAATTCATAGCAGTGCGAATCATTGTCTAGGATAAGGACCTGATTGCAACGGATTCAAGCGATGGCCCGTGCAAAAAGTCGTACATCGTGTAGCCAAACGATTTTCGAACATCAAAAGGAACCCAGTCACCAACTTTGTCAGATCACTCGAGCTGAAAGAATCAGCCGGGGGGGGGGGTTTGGTCTGAAATAGCCAGATACCAGATCAGGGCGTCATCCGCGTTTCGGTAAGCAGAAATGCACCAAGCTTCTCCTGGACAGCCTGGTCGTAGATAAGTAACCCCTAGGTTTTTTTACCGAGCGGACATTTGACAGGTGAAATTTAGGAGGCTGTACAATAACTGAGCGACACCAATTGAATGACTTGCATTTTAGTCGGCCTACAGCCGGCCAGCCAGACGTCGCCCTTTCAAATTAAATCTAACTTTATAAATATAAATACGATTCATTTTTATAGCCCCCCAAGAAAACTTAATCTTTATTCAGACGCTTCACCTATGCCTCGGGGCTCGAGCCCACGACCTCGGCCAGACCTTGGTCCCCCGGGGCGTGCAATGAACCGGACCGAACAGGCTCGGCTTTAGTAACGGCCACCGGTCGACTTTGCACAGCACGCTGAGCGATGGCGAGTACGACTATTCTACATATAAGCTCACTACCGCTTTGCCGGCGGCTTAAGATGATTCCGCCTGTCGCGCGCCGAAGTCTCTGCAGGCGCGACACCGCCGCCGCGCTACCCGCCGCCGCTTCGGGCTCGAGCGCTAGGGTTCCGCTTCTCGCGGCTCTGTGCTCCGCTGAGCGAGCGGCGGCGGGCGCGATCTCGCGGCGGCGGTGGCGGCCGACGTTGGACGAGCGTGCGTCGCGAGCGCTTGTCCAATGGTATCGATCGTGGCGAGATCTTATCTCGAGACGCCAGCGGTGCTCGCGTGATCTCGCGATCGCGGAATGCGTGCTGCGAATCGGCGTCGGCCAGCTGACACGGTCGATAGTGCGGTCGCACCTGTGCACAGGCCAGCTGTGCGCATGCACACTGGCGAGACGCGCCAGGACAATTATCCCATAATGCAATAATCCCACGGTCGTGCGTCAGCCCGACGCAAGCCGCCGTGAACGCACCGCAAGCACTCGAAGCTTTCCTCCGACTCAAGACACTTTCCTCAGACTCAAACCGCCGACTACCTATCTCCATTACGGCGAGTTCAACCATGTGCGACCTTGCTTCGGAATTCCTGCGCTCGCCGAAGCAAACGCCTTGCAACGGTAATAAAGGTACATTTATGGTAGCGCCTTTAAAGAACTTGTCTTTCTAGGCACTTTACTTTTGTATTAACGGAAGTACGGTCGTATAATTTTCGGTAGCGTGCACAGTGTCAACAATAACATTATGGTTAGATTGATGGTGCGAAGTGTCAGCATGCATAAATAAGCACACAAAGGACAAGTAACCAGGACCCGGCAAATCATGTGAGAGTACTTTTTAAATTGTGTCAAGTCAAGGGATGTCGCGAGGTAAGTCAGTGTCGCGGGAGTGAGCTCAAATGCGCCAGCACGTCCAGCTAAGCGTTTCAAGTGGCCAATGTGCCAATGTGCCAGTGTGTGTTTCCAGCTGGTTCGCTGTTTTCCGCTGCGACTGCTGCCCCGGCAACCTGTGTGCTCTCGCACCAGCGCCGGCATGCGGGGAGATAGAGAGAGGGGGAGAAGGGAAATAGAAAGAGAGAGAGAGGGAGGGAGTAATAAAAGTAATAAAATAAAGGGAGAAATAGAAAGAGAGAGAGGGGGAGGGAGGGAGTGTGAAGAAGAGAACAGAACATGCTGCTGCTCGCAGGACACGCGCTAAGCGTGCGGCTGGATTGGAAGGCTCTGCTCTTCTAATTGGTGATGCTTTCGCGCGACCAACAACACCACGTGCTCGAAATTTGGGTGTCGTTTTTGACAGCTGCCTCAATTTTAAAAGCTTCATTCAGAAGACTGCTTCTGCAGCTAGCCATCACGTTCGGTCGCTAACTAAAGTTACGAGCTGTCTTCCACAGTGGCATGCAAAATTTAACCAGCTCCTCAGTTCTGTCTCGGCTTGATTATTATAATTCCCTTTAGGCTGGGCTACCAAAAAAGCAGCTAGGCCAGTGCAGCTGGCTGTGAATATGGCTGCAAGGCTATTCCTTAAGTCCCAAAGGTTTGAGCACGTGTCTTCTTTGCTAAAAGAGCTAGGATGACTTCCGGTTGATCAACGGATACAGAGCAAAGTTCTTATGCTAACCCACAAGGCCCGCCACGGCTTGGCTCCTTCGTACCTAGCTGAACTGCTGCACCAGTTTCAGCCTCTTCACGCCCTCAGGTCATGTATGAACACTATATAAGCTGTTACATTCCTCGCTTAAAACCGTTGGCGACAGAAGCTTTAGCTCTGCAGGTCCTACACTGTGGAACTCGCTTCCACAATTCTAACGTAACGACAACTACTCTCCTGCTGCCGATTATGGCTCATCCTTTCCAGCGGTCCCAAGCTGCTACTTCCACGCTGCTACCTACCTCAACTTCGCTCCTGACTCGGCTATGCTTCCCATTTTCTCGTTGTTTCGTGAGAAGAAGTCTGTTCGCCACCGAATGCGTACCGAAAGCCACACAGTCTCTTAGTTAGCTATACCAAACTCTTCTGCGTAACACCCACATAGTCTTTGTAAGCTTTGTGGAGTTACAGAAGGTGATATATTACATTCCAACACATTACGTTACAAATAGGGAGACAGAGGAAGAGTGAGAGACTTAGAGACAGAGAAAGTTAGAGGGAGTGCGAGAGAGAGAGTTAGAGCGAGAGAGTTAGAGTGAGAGAGAGAGAGAGAACGGAAGAGAGAGAAAGAGAGAGAGAGAGAGAGAGAGAGAGAGAGAGAGAGAGAGAGAGAGAGAGAGAGAGAGAGCGAGAAAGATTGCCAAAATGAGAAGTCACTACCGCCCACGTGTTATGGATCAAGATTTTTGCAAAACCGCCACAACCGGTGATAAATGAAATCGGTCCGCTGAACTGGTCGTAGGCCGCTGCACATGGGCAATTAAATTTAAGACACTGTTTGAGTTCACAGCATGTGACGGTGGTAAAGTGAAGAACCGAGATCGTCAGCTGACTTGACAGCCTCATTTAAATATCGGCAGATGAGCCGTGCCGGCTATCACCACCACTTTCTGTAAGCAATAACGGATCAATCACTGCAGAATTAGGAGTTGATTGTCGATAGTCAAGGGTCACAGCTCCACCCTTTACTTTAGTGTCTTGAGGTGACGGCCATCTGCTGGATTGAGCCGTTGAATGAATGACTTCGAGTGAGCGACGCTGTGTCGCTTTCTCTCAGTACAGGCGCTCGTCGCGTGCTGAGATAGTTATAGTGCGCCGCTCACGGTGCGGCTGGAAGCACTCTGTGGCGATTGTTGAGAACGCAGTCTCTCACCTCCTGGGCGCGCCGCTGAGGCTGTATTGCCTGCGTGTTGCCCGTAGAAAGCACAGATGGAATTTCAAAACATGAGCCATTGGAGGCCGTCTGCATTCCGTTGAATTCACGCAGATAAAAACAACTACGCCTCTAATGGGCAGCAAACCTCTGGACTACCGATCCAGATCACTACCATCCAGATCAAACCATCAGGCTCTGGACCATAACGCTCCAGCCTGCACTGGCTACCAGTCAAGCAACGTATCGACTTCAAGGTTTTGTCGTCCATTTTTTGGTCACTTCATTCTTTGGCTCCAGCCTATCTCTCAGATCTACTCCTCCACCAGGCCAAGCGTCGTACAACCCACTTTTCGGAATCTAACAGTTTACCAGTACCTCGTACAAACCTCAAATTCTTTTGGAGACTGTGCATTTAATTCGTATGCTCCCAAAGCCTGGAACACCCTCCCGACCTGAGTCATAACATCCCTTGCCTGGACTACATTTAAAAAGGACTTAAAAGCGCACCTATTTCTGTAACTCTAAAAAGCCACGAAGAATTTGCGGTTTTACGCAGGAGAGTAATGTGGAGCACACTCACAGCCAATGGGACTTTCGGTAAACATTCAACAACAGAAGTCATCTCACGCAAAAAAGATAAATTGTGAAGCATAGCAGAGTCAGTAGAGAGAAGTAGTGGAAGTGAGTAGCATGGAAGTAGCGGATTATGACGGCAGGAAAGGATGACCCCTAGTCGGCAGTAGGAGAGCAGTTGTCGTTGCGTAAGAATCATGGAAACGAGTTCCACAGCCTAGGACCTGCAGATATAAAGCTTTTGTCGCCATGGGTCTTTAAGTAGAGGAATGAAATAGCTAATTTTTATTGACCATAAAAGACCTGAAGGCACGAGGAGGCTAAAACTGGTGCAGCAGTTCATCTAGGTGTGGAGGAGCCAAGCCGAAGCGTACCTTGTGGGTCAGCGCAAGAACGTTTGCACTTTATCCTTTCATCAACCGGCAGCCATTCATCAAGCTCTTTCATCAAAGACGAAACTCAAGGTCAAAGGTCAAACCTCTCGGATTTGTAAACTATCCTTGCAGTTCTATTCATCGCCAGCGGTATTGGCCTAGTTGCTTTTTTCGACAGCTCGGCTCTAATGGGAATTACAACAAAATAGCCGATAGGAAACTAGGGAGCATTTGTATTTTTTCTCAAGCTAGTTTAGAAGACAGCTCCTAGTACTAGATAGGGATGGCTAGCTGTGGACGCAGAATTCTAAACAAAGCTTTCAAAATTTAGGCAGCTTTCGGAGGCGGCACCTAGATTTCCAGCAGATGGTAATGGTTAAACAACAGCATTACCTATTCTAAGACCAAAGCCTTCTAATACAGCCACACGCTCAGGTTGTCCTGTGAGCAGTAGCTCAGTTTTATTGTCGGTAGTTTCAAAAGTTTTTTCGGACATCCAGAATCAAATGCCGATAAGGCAAGCATTCAATTTATCAGTTGCAGCAGCAGATTTAGAAGGTTTAAATGACAAATATAGCTGAGTATCGTTCGCATAAATGTGGTTTCCTATGCTGCTGGCCTGAATCTTTCCAGAGGTTGAGTATAAATGGAGAACAGCAGTGGATCGAGGACGGACCCTTGAGGGACTTCATATGCGATTGATCTGGTGGATGAGACCTGACCCGCACACGACATGGATTGAACACGATCAGACAAGAACGAGTCTTTACATGAAAGCAGACGGCCTGAAGCCGTCAGACACCTGAAGCTTCGTGCAGCTTCTCTCTATCCATCCGGAGAAATTCATAGAAACCGTACACGAGGCAAGCCCCTATTTCTCTCTCGAGCTGCAAGCTCACGCTATTATCAGCACGATGCCAAAGATTTTGTTGGACGTACTAAACTCGAGTCCATTTTGCAAGCGCCCACTTCAGAGGTAGCTCAACAGACCGGGTTCGTTCGAAACGCGACATTGGCGATAACTTCTTCCGTAACCTAATCTGGTGTATCTTAGTCTGTAAATACACAAACCCACAGAGAATAAGTTAGTGTAACGCTAGAGTTTTAATAGCTCACTCAAACCCAGCACATGTGGTACCAACTGACTCAGGGAGAAGCGTAGCTGAATCAGGTGCGATCTTAAAGAAGTGACAAGCCTTGTAGTAGCAGCTCAAGACGACTGGAAAGGGTGTACGACAGTTGGCACCAGGAGAGTATACGTCGTTTCATAAGAATTCAACTAGTGAGTTCTACAGTTTTGGACCTGCAGAGTAAAAGCTTCAGTCGCCGGTGGCGTTGAAACGTAGGAATGAAATTGCCAACGTATTGTCCGGAGAGGACATGATGAGGGCATAATGAGGTCGAAAGTGCTGCAGTAGTTCTGCTAGCTATAATAATAATAATTCACTTGATAAAGCGCCCTCAGAGAACTCAATCTATCTCTAGGCGCTTTAAATTTGCTGCAAAACGAAATGTAATTGAATGGTAAGTAAAATCGTGCTTGAAAAAACAAAAGAAATGAATAATATGGTTAGGGGTGACATGCACAGGGTCAGCATGCAAATGTGGTTAGTGGCAGCATGCACAGTGTCAGCAAGCATAAGCGCATCAAGGACGAATCACAGGGACCCACTAAATGCTGTCCTAAATAGGTGTGTTTGTCCTAAATAGGTGTGTTAACATTGCATAGCTATGAACCAGCCAAACCATGGCAGGCCATGCATTCAGCGAAAGATATTTAGTGTGTAGCCGTTGATCAACAGGAAGCCATTGCTGCTTCTTCAGCACAGGAGACACGTCGAGCTGAATATAACTGATAGTTGCGATGCCACGGGCGCTCTCTAGAAATAAGCAGAGCCAATAACAGCTCGATGAAAATGTGTGCTAAGCCATACAACCAACAAGAATGGCCCTGCTATTATTTCTCGCATGTTTTATGTTTTAGAGCTATAAAAACCAGAAAGATGTAAAGTTGTCGTAGCGTCTTCAGCCCAGAAGGTAAAGTGGTCACTCTTCACGACCGAGGTCGTGGGTTCGAATCCTGCAGTGGGCGATTCTGTATGGCAAAATGCTAGCGGTGGTGATGTTTCCCAATGCTCGTCTGTCGCTGTACCAATGAGGATGCTGAATCAGCAGCAATTTTTCTTACCTCCGACACCAGAGGTGAGAGTCATCCCAACTCGCGCGTTTTCATTGAAATTGCTGCCTTTATATTTCCATACAGAATCTCATTAACCACGTAGCCGCGATCAATTTAGATGAAGAATCGTGTCTGTGAATTTGTTGTTAAGTTCTGACTAAGGTCGCACGGATGTCGATAGCCATCGGTAACATTGAAACTCGCTCTTACCCATCATTCTATATCTCGAAAGTCATCAATGTTAAAAATGAATTGAATGGATTTAGTTTTCTGCTGTCCTGTCTGAGTACTAGAACGGCTCGGCCAGAAAAGGCTATTTTGACGGTACATTATCAGGGGCACCTTATCACTGCTAGGTACATAGACCTCCTTGTGTGAAGTATGCTATGCATTTGCTCTTAATCTGATCGTCCCTTACGTACTCACTCACTATCACTGACTCACGACCCCATTAAGATGACCAAGTGGAGAATAGCCCGCCATAAAATAAAATGCAACTATAAAATGCAATTTATATAATACTGCCTTATCGTTATATGACCCGGTCTCACCTCACGCGATGCACCAGCAATTTTACTGTCCAGAGTACGATGCTGAACGTCTGCTGCAAGGACGTGTTTCGTAACGTTGGAGTGCTGTAATGTGCACACTGTGCCGTCCACAGGTCTCACCTTGCAGGGAAAACGATCAAGCTTTCAAGGTCGAGGTCGTCTTTGGATCTAGCTAGTAAGCCCCCAGCCCACATCTTCCTTAACAATATCAGAATGGAATTGGGGTAAAGCATGCTTATGCCACTCGTCATTTTGCATCCCAATGTCGTATGCGTCTAGTGTGTATTACAGCACAGAAGCTCGGTGAAGTGACCATGCTAGATCATTTAGATTATGATTCATTATTATGGCTCCTGAGTAAAAACATAAGGGAACAGATTATGAAATAATCTATGGCCAAGGCTGCTTGAAAGCCGCCGGCTTAAATTAATCGGAGAATTGACGCCTTAGCATTGGCGCTTAGTAGTGCTCCATGTTAAGTTTTGATATCTGAGATAAATTGTGCTCTAGGCCGTTAAAACCTACCAGAGATGGCGTACATCGTGGCCTTGACTGTGTACCTGTAACACAAGTTCTCTGATGAATAAGAGTCTCTACAACATTGACAAAGACGCGTTAACTTGAGGTATAGTCAATCTCATAGCTGCCAGGTTCTGCTATTGTTAGACTACCTGCTGAAATTGGTCCGGCACTGTGTAGTGTACTGTAGTGCCTGTAATAGGCTATTCTCTTCCATTATTCTAGGGTTTAATCTAAATTGGTCCATGCATGTTTGACATTCCGTCTTGACTACCGTAACTCATGGCTTTCTGGTCAACTGGCCTGTGCACTCAGGCGCTTACAGCCGGTGCACAACTCTACAGCTAGGCTTGTTAGTCGCGAGCCTCGCAGTTGCCACATCTCACCACTTTTTGCAGACCTGGGCTGGCTCCTAGTCAAGCAACGCATCGACTTCAAGCCGTGATGGCACACTAGGTAAGGTGGTTGCTTTCACGACGTCGGTCCCGAGGTCGTGGGTTCGATTCCTGCTGTGGGTGATCCTTTATCGCCACTGCAAGCGGTGGTGATAGCCATAGAGGCTCTTCTGTCGCTATACAAAAGAGGCTGTTTAATCAGCTAGGATTTATTTATTTAAGTTTTGTCGCCCACTTGTAGGTCCCTTCATCTTTTGTTCCAGCCTACCTATTGGATCTACTCCCCCATCAGGCTAAGCATCGTACCACCTGCTTTTCGGAATCTATTTGCTTACCTATACCTCGTGTAAATCTCAAATCCTTTGAAGACCATGCCCTTAGTTCGTATGCTCCAAACGCCTTGAACTTACTCCCCACTTACGTCATGACATCTCCTGACTAGTAAACTTTAAAAAATAAAATACAAATGCATATATTTATCACAGCATTTAGTGGTTCCCTGTGATTCGTCCTAAAGGACGAATGTGCTGAAGCTTGGGGACACTGTGCATGCTGCCAATAACCATGCTAGCATGCTGTTGCTGTACATAGGACCCCTAACCATGTCATTTTTGCTTTTTATTGAACATGCTACCACTAATCGATCATGCGTCCTTAGTAGCAAACTTGAAGTGCCTAGAAAGAGATTGAGTTCTCTAAAACCACTATATCAAATGCATTTTTATTAATATTGTTATTATTAGTATCATCTAGCAGTGATTCCAAGATTAAGAGTTTAGCAATACGTTTTTCATTCTTGCATATTAGGTAAGCAGATAAAATCGCGGAGATTGCCTTTGCAGGCTTGGCTAGTTCGCTATCGGGAACTGAGTTTTTCGAGAAGGCGACTTCACTTCCGGTTCGCTTTCAGCCGATTGCTTTAGCCGAGCTGACAGCTGCACAGTTTTTGCTCTCACCAAGGAAAAGCGAAATAGCATCAATAGATTAGAGCATTCACAAAAGCTAACTTTATTTCCCAGCCACCTCGGTAAACCGCTACCTGATAGACGATTTGCCACTTTTACTAATCTTCTTCCTCCGATCCTTAGCGAACCAAAGTCTTCTCTTTGGAGTATAAAGAAAAGAGTTATAACTTGGCTCGTTTTAGTCCTGCGACTAACCTATGTCACATGACTCATTTCCTGGATGTGCAGCATCCGCATGAGCATAGCGAATCGTTTGATAAAATGGCCTTCTGATAGGCAGGCTCGTGGATTGAAATACTAAAAGATTAGATCTTTCTGGGGATATACATTGTGCTAATTTTTATTCATAGCTTTGTTCACCCTAAGCCGTCACTCTTGTTCAACAGTTTAGATAAAAAGTTTTTGCATAGACGTATACGAATTGATCCCCCCTCGGCTTCTGCTTTGTCAAAGTATGGCAAAGTATGTCGTCACACCCTTGTGGGTTTTTTGAATTTACCGTCCTAGGACCGTTGAAACCCGGATGTTGAAACAAAAAGGTGCGGCCTATTTACAAATTGGATATCTCATTTGGGAGTATACAAAACTGACGAGCCGCACTGATACGATGTGCCTGACGAAACTTCCTTATGCTTATGGTCAGTATCAAAATAACCAAATTTAAATTAAATATCGGTAAATTGGTGCTTTTAAAAGCTTAACTACCTAAAACTTGCAGCTCAGATGACAGTGCCAATTTAACTGCAGAAAATATTGGGTAATACATCATTCATTCGGCGTCATTCAATCGATTGCAGCACCGTTTTTCCTTAAAACAGGAACGCATACCCACACAAGTTTCTCTAGTATGATACCTTAAGCTGAGAACAGGCACACCGACAAAGTTAGAGCTCACTCAAAAGATGTACGATAGATTAGCAACACTTAAAAATCTAACACTCCGCTTGTCTGACAGTGCGAAAATGATTGAAAATGCCACAACCTCACGTGCAACAATTTTGCTTTGGCCAATTCAGTAAAAATCATCCCCTCATCATGATGTGCATACAGTAAACGACATATGTAAAGTCATTTTGACTGGTCTTTGAGTCCTTTTAAGGTATGAAAAGGTAATCGATTTCATTGATGGACCATCGGAAGAATGTCGAATGGCCTATTTCTGCTGGATATTTGCAGGCCATCAATTAACTTGCCACTGAATCTGAGGATACGTTCTGTATCCTGGATGTGGTCTGCGGCATAGCTGTGATAGATCTGACTTTATTAACAGCACTTGTGGTATTTGATAGCAGCCTCGTAGATGTAGTTTGTCTCACCAAGTAGGCCCAACCTTTGTCTGAACCAATGCTTCGTCACGATGAGGATTTTCTCATCTGGCATCTTAGACGCCAACAATATCCTATCGCAACAAAGGACGTGATGATGAGGTTCGCCCCGATGTAGTAAAACACCTCATGCCAGCTGCCCGTCAGCTCCGTAAGATATCCTAAATTTAAAAATACATTGCAGGCCAAGCGTTTGTCGCCGTAGCAATATCCATGCATCAGAAAAAACTATACGATACACGCCACTTGCTCAGCACCAGTAACTTAAGACCGATAAACAGTAAAAACATGTATTTTGTTTTTAATTTTTGTCGTTTAATTCTCAGTTAATATTCATCCGTTCTGATTAGCTTGCAATTAACCCTAGTGAACTTATCTTTAATTTTAGTGTAGGATTTGCAAGCTAACGTGCTCATGGTTCATAGGATATCTAATTTACTAGCCTGGGGTTTTAATAACCAGTAGCCCTGAGTGATACTTGACTAATTCTTCATACTTGTCTAAGCATCACATTGTATATTTCATTTGATCCATTTTATTTGATCCATTAAATTAAAAAAAATTGTCGGTGATTCTCCCTTGAGCTGTGGTTATTAATTCTCATACGACTAGTTGAAAAATACCGGGATCGAGATTAAGCCCTCTTTGCGTGTTTTAAAAATGACCCGCCATTACTATTTATGTTGGGACCTGAAACAAATTGCCGCTTTTTCCACCTAAAATGCAATCATTGCTGGAATAGAATAACATTGCCTTTTAGAAACTGACTCAGAACACAGCCTATGAAGAAGACCTAGACAGATACACAGACGGGCAGATCTTATTGCGATGTACACAATTTCATGTTATCACTGTAAAATTAGGAAGGTGAGCCCACAGGAAGGACGTCTTTGCCGCCTTCAGCTAGAAACAAAATTGACAGCCTATTAGGAAAATAGCTTAAAGCTATAATAAAGGTCAGCCTCCCGCTCCGCCCTCCCTCCAGCTTTCAGACAGAGCCTCTAAGTCTGTTATCTTCTTCACCGGATCTCAGGAGAAGCAAAAACTAGTAGAATCGCCATAGAGGGACAAGCCAGGTGCTTCCAGAGGAGTGCCGCGGTGTGGATCCTGGAGCCGTGTTACTGCCAGGTGCTTCCAGAGGAGTGCCGCGGTGTGGATCCTGGAGCCGTGTTACTGCCAGGTGCTTCCAGAGGGGTACATCGGTGTGGATCTAGAAGCCGTGTGTTACTGTCAGGTGCTTTCAGAGGAGGACCACTGTGGGGATCCAGGAGCCGTGTATTACTGCTGCATCTAAATCCAGAAGATCCGGCTCAAGTTCCCTAGACTCTAATCAACAGTAGTAAAAGAAATGTATCTATTAAATCGACTATGTTAATTTAATTATAGTCTTCTGGATTCACTTGGTCGTTAGCCGTGAGGGCACGCTGGGTAAGATAGTTGCTTTTTCACGTCCTCCGGACCGAAGTCGTGCGTTCGAATCCTGTGGCGGGAGATCATTTATTGCCGCTGTAATCGGTGGTCGTAGCCATAAATACTCTTCTTTCGCTAAGAAAAGAAGGCTGTTGAATTTTCTATTACTTTTTATCTTCTTAAATAGACAATTCAAAGAACTGTTTCCGTTATTTTAAATTTTGTTAGAAATTGGAAAACATTAGCAAATTATAGGTAAAAACATTCAATACACAAAATAAGTATGTAAAGTAATTAGAAAAAGTGTATTTAAATGGTTCATACAGATCTGAAAGTTCACTGTAATTTAACGTATTACCATATGTAACTCTACAAAGTCACAGAGACTATGTGGGTAATAACAGTAATTATAATAATACACCCGATAAAGTGCCCTCAGATAACTCCATCTCTTTCCAGGTGCTTTAAATTTGCTGCAAAGGAAACACGATCAAATGGTGAGTGGATATCATTATTGATAAAAAAATGAAATCCATGGTTAGTGGTGACATGCCCGGTATCAGCATGCAAATGTGGTTAGTGGCAGCTTGCAGAGTTTCAGCCCCCATAAGCACATAAAAAACGAATCACTGGGACCACTAAATGCTGTCCTAAATAGGTGCTTTTTAAGTTTTTTTATAAATGAGTTCAAGTCAGGGAAGTCATAATAATAATAATAATATTGCACTTGATAAAGCGCCCTCAGAGAACTTAATCTCTTTCTAGGCGCTTTACATTTGCTGCAAAGTGATACGCAATAGAATAGAAGTCATGACGCAAGTCAGGAGTGAGTTTCAGGCTTTGGGAGCATACAAACTAAAGGCACTTCTCCAAAGGATATGAGAATTGTACTAAGTACGGGTAAACAGCTAGATTCTGAAAAGCGAGTATTACGATGCTTGGCATGGTGAGGAGTAGATTTGATAGGTAAATTGGAGCCAAACAATGAAGGGACCTAAAAGTGAGCGACAAAATCTTGAATTCGATCCATCACTTGACTGGTAGCCAGTGCAGGTCTGCGAGAAGTAGTGACGAGGCAACTTCGACACTCAAAACAGACAAGCCTAACTGCAGAGTTATGCACAGGCTGTAAGCAGTTGATTGTACGTGCCGATAGGCCATCAAGCAGTGAGTTACAGAAGTCAATACGTCATGTCGCAAATGCACGGACTAACTTAGATGTGGTATCCTTATCTTAACAAAACCAAATTTTTTCCAATTTTATGTAGCTCAGCGTTACGGAGGACAGTTTTGTATGGCACACTCACAGCTTAAGGAGCTTTCGCTATGCATTCGGTAGACAAAGGACTTCATCTCACGTAACAAACAGAGAGTTGCAAGCATGGCAGAGTCAGGAGAGCAGTTGAGCAAGTGATGAAAATGGAAGTAGCAGCTCAGAAAGGCTTGAAAAGATGTGCCATAGTCGGCCGCAGTAAAGTAGTGGTAGTTTCGAATCGTGAAAGCGAGTTTCACAGCTTACAACCTGCAGAGCAAAAGGTTCGGCCGCCAACGTTCTGTAAGCGGAGGAATAGAACAGCCAATACATTTTCCATGCGAGAGCTGCGAGCACGAGGAGGCTGAAACTGGTGCAGCAATTCAGCTAAGTATGGATTAACCAAGCCATGGCTGGCCTTGTGCATCAGCATAAGGACTTTGTTCTGTACCCGCTGATCAACTGGAAACTGTCGAAGCTCTTTTCGCAAGGGAGATAGGTGGTCAAACCTCTGTGGTTTGTAAACTAGCCGTAAGGTCATGCTAATAGCCAGCTACAGTGACCTAGTGGCTTTTTTCGGTAGCTCGGCCAAACTGAATTACAATAATCTAGCCAAGATAGAGCTGAGGAGCTCAATAATTGCTTAGGAATCCACCGTGAAAGTTAGTTTCAAATCCTAGATAGAGATCGGACGTGATGGCAGCTGTGGAAGCAGTCTTCTGAACAAAGCTTTAAAAATTTAGGCAGTTGTCGAAGGCGGCACTTTATTTCCCAGCAAATAGTTATGGTTGCACAACAGCATCACCTGTTAGAAGAGGACTGCCTTCTGATCCCGCCACATGCCCAGGGCATCCTATGAGCAGCAATTCAGTTTGATCGTCGTTAAGTTTCAAGCAATTTTCCAACAACTAGGATGAAATTTCGGCAAGGCAAAGCATTCAGTTTACCTGTTGCTGCAGCCGATTCTGATGGTTTAAATGACAAATACAGCTGAGTATTGTCAGCGAAAAAGTGATATCCTATCCCTTAGGTCTTCACTTTTCTAATTTTCCCAGAGCTTGAGTAAAATGGAGAACAGCAGTGGACCGAGAAGGGATCCCTGAGGGACTCCACAGCTGACTGGTTTGGTAGATGAGACCTGACCTGCACTCGACACTGATTAATCACGATCGGCAAGTACGATTTAATAATGCCATTGACCGCAACTATTTCCTCCGTTTTTTCCTAGCGACCAAAGAACCCAGCTGAAGCAGCAGTAAGTAGCTTTGGAACCCAAAATGTATGTGGCTTACCCATAACAAATGTGGACACGATTGACGATATAGCCTGTGGCGTCATTTGAATGCCCGTGGCCGAAACCATTCTCTCCGCTCCCAAAAGGTCGCGCATGGCCACTGCGGATAGCGTGAAGATGGGCGTGCCCACGATTCCGCAGGCCGCTGCCAGGATGCCGAGACTCGCTTCTCCTCCAATGACTGGGCACAGAAGTGCTGCCGTTCCCGTGATGCCACTGCACAGCCCAAGCTGCAGCAAGGGATGGACAATTTTCCGGTCGCTCAGCCAGCCGTGCAGAGCGCGGAAGACGATCTCGAAAGCTCCTCCCATGGCCAGTAGGGCGGAGATGCTCTGCCGGGACACACCGATGCTGTCGCCGTACGGCGGCATTGCTGTGAAAATTACTGTGAAGGCGTTGCCTGCAAAGAACTGAATGATGCAGATGATCCACATCCTTTCACTTTTCAGTAGGGTGCAATTCACTGCTTTTCGATCACTGCCGGAAGCAGCTGAGTCTGACGCCGCCATCTTCGCATCATTGCCGCCACTGCCCTCAGCAGCTTGAACAGCAGGCAGGTGAATAATTGACGACATGCCTATGTCGGCGAGGGACAGCATGTCAGACCCGACGGCGGCCATCTTGCAGGGCTCCTTCGCTTGCCCCCCCAGCTCGGCGTCGTTGCCATTATTGCTCCTCGTTGAAGTTGCCTTGCTAGCCGCCAATTTTCTCTTTCTCGGCAGGTACATCTCAATGGGCCTAACCAGAAGAGCACAGATGAATAAATGAAAGAACACGCCACCTAAGATCAGCATAGCTCCTTCGAAGGTGAAGTTATCGAATAGTGCTCGAGCGATCTGTGGCATCGCGAACGACATCACTCCGGAGCCGGCAGTTGTTAATCCGACAGCGAGTCCACGATGCCGGTCAAAGTACTGAGCCGTGCATGTGAGTGCGACTACGTGCAGCAGCGCCACGCCGAAGCCTGCAACGTCAGCAGAAGACAAGCCTGCCGCTGCCACTGGCTCTGCCGGGTGACTGCAAGCTAAGCTCTCTTTCGGCGGTTGAAAGGTGTTGTCATGCCATATTCACTGGGGGAGTCACTCGAAAAAAACCTAAGCACTAGTATCGCATCCTTGCTTCATCATAGCCAACAATCATGATCGATCTAAATGACTAAATAAGGTGGTGGCACTTCACCAGTTGTCCTCCATATAGGCACTTCAATTAAATCAGAACGCATGGATATACTTGCATGACAGCATACGTAAATTACCTAGAAAGACTGGCATAGCATCAGTAACCACAAGCACACAATGGAAAATTCAGTGGGATCCGGGAAATTCTGCGAGGAAAAGATGCTTTTTCTGCTTCTGCTTAAATGTCACCAAGTCCGGGGATGTCGCCAGGTTAGTCGGACGTGTCTTCCAGGCTCCGAGAGCCTACGAGCTAAACTTCAATCTGAACCTACGGACTTACTTCCCTCACAGCTCCTCCCGACTTGCATCACAACACTTCCATTTACTTACTTGTATACACATACATGCATTGACATACATGGACATACTTGTCAACATTTAAAAAGAATCTAAAACAACATCTATTTATCAAAGTATCTAGTTTGTCCGTGTAATTCGTCCTAAAAGACGAATACGGTTATTCGTGCTGATCGTGTGCATGTCACCCCTAACCATGTTATTCTTGTTTTTATTGAGCATGGTACCACCAAACATTCGATCGTGCTTCCTTTGCAGCAAATTTAAAGCTCCTAGAAAGTGACTGTTTTCGAGGATGCTTTGTCAAATGTATTATTATTATTAATATTAAAGCACCTCTGTAAATTTCTAGAACGAGTTATAGTTCTCTGGGGACACTGTACACATTTATTAATAATAACTCTATTATGACTATAGAAACTGACCCTCTGTGCGTCGATCAGGGCTGCCTGACTATTTTATCTTGTCTCGTGACTCTCGTCCGTGCTTTTGTTCTCTCTTTTGGTCAAATATTTTCTCGTGAGTTTGGGCTCTCAGCTCCGACTATTACGAATATCTTTTTATCAGAACGCTTTCTTAATCACAAATCTCTCTACAGTGTATCTCCTCTTCAGCATAAAAACTGAACACTAATTGCGTACCAGAAGAAACTTAAATGTGAAGCCATTCACAAAATATCGTCTTTGCCACCTTACCTTGATCTGGTATTATGCTTAGTCAGATGAGCGAACCCATCAGCAATATCTGCATTACGAAATTCGCCATTTTGCCGTCTTTGCTCCTCTGAATAAGCACTATGTACGCCCTTGCTAAGATAGGCTAAGCTTACAGCAAATGGTACGCTAGCCATGAATATTACGCGAAAGTTTGAAAATGCACGTATAGAATCAGGACTGACTATCCATCGCCTAGCATAGGAAAACTATTGCAGAAATTAAGATCCATCATATCCCAGGCAAGCTTTAGCTTATATAAGGGCATAATCATGTAATCACATGATGAATAGTGCAGAGTGCTTAAAGCATAGCTCACAGTGCATGGTGCATAGTTCATATTGTAAAGGCTGCAGTCGCCAGTCGGACTCCTTAACCTCGCCCAACTCAGCACATCGGACTCAGCTCACAATGTATCCGATCACTCTTTCAACTTCTTCCACGATGTTGACAAAGTAGCCAAGGTTTCCAAGGTTAAATCTCTCCGGGAGATTCTTCATTTTGAACCCTTTGCTCTTCTTTCGCTTTTCAGCAAATGTAAGTTGCGCCTAGAAAGAGATTGAGTTCTCTGAGGGCGCTATATCGAATGAATTTAATATCATTATTATTATTATCGTTCGTAAGAGCCCACACTCAAACCTGCCTTTACAATCCATACCTCGAAGTGGAGTGAGCTATGGAAAACTCTCATGCATAACAGCCAATTAGTCTTGTGGCTTTGTGGACTAATAGATGAACGCACATTTCATCGCTTCAGCCAAGCCCCCCTCCCAGAAGAAGGCCATCCCGAAGGGGAGCCCTGCGGCTGCACTGTCGGTCGCCCCCTTAACCTTTAACCCTAATAGGCGACCCTATCGGATGTCCCTAAGCTCCTCCCCCTAATGGCTGCCAAGCCAGTGGGGACATGAGCTGCTCTACCGGCACCTACATCCGTAGAGAGTGGCCTAGCAAGCACTTTTCACTGGAATAGGACCCGAACAGTGTGGTGCCGTGCCAGTGGTGCCTAGGAGACCTGCGAGGCGCTCGAAAAGGAAAGCCATCAATAATATCGAACACTGCCGAAAGATGGACGAGACGGCGCCTTAGCTCATATACTCCCAAAGCTTGGAATTCAATCCAAACCGACGTCACGACATCCCCCTGACTTGACTGCATTTAAAAAGAAGCTGATACCCACTGGTGTCTCGCAGACTTTTTCGGAGTTTTCTGATTTGTCCTCCGCGTTCTTATGCGTGCTGATATTATGCATGCTAGCACTAACCATATTTTATGTTTACCGTGTGCATGGTATCGGTAGCTCACTTATGTCTGTAGACATCGTAATGTTATCATTAGCACTTTGATTGTGATTCCCTTCAACGTATGTTATTATTAGCTGTTGGTTGCTATTAGCTACTGACAGAGGCGGATCTTTACCTGAGCTGTTTTCCTGAGTTGCTGCTTCCTTGTTTGAGTTTTCAACGTAAGAGTTAAGCTGGTTTACTACGACTCGTTCCACTGTCTCTGGTATGAACGGCAGCAGAGAGACTGGTCGGAAGTTGCTCCAGTTCTATTGGTCTAGCTTTCCTTCCCTAATCATGGATAGTTATCTATGCAGTGCTTACAGCATCGTCAGTAGACCCGTATGCGGCGTGAATCAAGGTTAAATACAGTGTTGGAGCCACGAAAGGTAGGGGGAAATTTCCCCACACCTTCTGCTGATAGTTGGAAGTACCTATATTCTGAGGCAAGTTTCCCTGGGCCAAAAGGAAAGGAGCAGAGTGAAGACGAGAAAGGATTGAGTCGAGTGGACTCATCAATTGTTTTCACAAACTTCTTTTTATGTTGTAGCAATTTCATTATGTCTGAAGGAGCCCGCGCACCCTCGTCCCGCAACCTGAAAATTCTGGCTCCAGGCATCCTCGCATCCAGCCTGAAAATTCGGGCTCTGCTCCTGGTTTAATACTGTCAGCATTACTCAAGCCCTAACCTTGGGCAATCGAACAACGCTCTGTTGACGCTCAGCGGGACTCAAGGAAGACCTCGAGTAATGTCTCCGGTTCCGAAGCTGTGCCCTGACTTTGGGTGCGAGCAACTGGTGCGAAAATCGGATAATGCTGCGACTTTCAATAAAAGCACAGGCCAATAATTTTACAAGCTCTGGCTTAAGCTTGCACCAACATAGTGTATTCCATGTTCCATTTTATGAGTACCAAAATAGTGCATTGCATAAGCTTAAGGCTTCAAGACGGGAAAGACTAGCATTCTATGACTGCCATACAATTCTAGAGATGGTGACTCCAGCTGCATTGATTCGGGTGGTCTTTTAAAATAATTTCAAGCACGTCCTAATTATATGCGATATTATTGATGGCGATCGAGTTCCGAACGAACTCGCGCGTACGATTGTCGCTTATGATTCATAGCCCCAAGCAAGTCCAGGCCCTAGTTACATCGGCGTTGGTTACTCGGCTGCTATGACTCGTACCGGCCACTTGCTAAGGCAAGGGCATTCACGAGAATGACCGAGTCCGTAGTCACGGCGCTCATTCGTAGTGCAGACAAAGACAGGGCCTCGCGTTTCTTTCGCATTCATACACGCCCGCTAAGGATTTCTTGGCTTCGCATTCAACCGGAGACAGTATTCAGCAGTGATCGCCCGTCGAACTGACCGAAAGTGACTGAAAAGTGACCAAAATCCCCACCGAGCCTGACAAAATTTGCAGCTGCAGCCACCTCTAACTGCTTGCACATCACGGCCTATCATACCGAAGGCAGGGGAGTACGAAAGAACGTGCGGAAGCCGCGGATCAGGGGCCAAAGCCAAGCTTCCTCCACAGATCGATACTGCCGGCTGTGATTGGCCGGCAGTATCGATCCCCCCCCATTGATTGCGGGAAGCCCAGGTAAATACTGTGACGCGGCCGCCCGCGTCGTCAGACTAGCTGCGCCGCGTCGGAAAAAAATTAAACGTGACTCGCTGCGATCCGCCATCGCCTCTTACCGTAAACGACGCCATACGTGAAGAACGCGAGCTCGAACGCTGGCACGAAAGCGCTCGCCACCATACCGCCTGATGTGAGCACTACTCCGATAGCTATGGTGGTACGGTGCGACATCTTCTGCAGAGTGAGCGATGCTAAAGAACCTGCAAGCGCGGGAAATCCGTCTGCGGCGCATGCACGTGACCGAGCTCGATGTGTGGTTAAGGCGGCTCTGCGGCGGCCTCAAAAAGTGGCTGTCACTCTCATCGATGTAACGCCAAGGCTCGCTCTGGCTTATGCTAATTCGCTAGCACTGGGCGAGCACTGGCTCGGACATGCGAGCGAGCACCACTTCTCACTGCCGGCGGGAGGTTCACGAGATCCGTCCAATCTCGCGAGAGTTCAATCTCGCGAAGGCTTAATCTCGCGAAAGCTCAATTTTGAGAAAGCTCAATCTCGCGGGAGCTCCGTTGATCGAGAGTTCAATCGATCGAGAGCTCAATCGATCGAGAGCTCGATCTCGCAAGAGCTCAATCGATCGAAAGCTCAATCGATAAAAAGCACAGCCGATCGAGGGCTCAACTTATACGATTCGCCGAATAGCGACACCCTCATCTCTGCAGCTCCTTGCCTGGCATTATCGTTTCCTCTTTCTGCTGCTCCTAAATTCTGCTTTCAGCCAGCAGTGCTAATCATCGTGCCGAATCCGTACGAATGGAATTTGCAGGGTTCGTACGGAGCGTTCGCCTAGGCAGTGTGGTCATTCGAAGTTGCCAGCGAGCAGAGCGCCTGCTAGCGGACCGTGTGCTAGCTGAGTTCATTCATACGACGCGAGCAGCTCCGTGCTGTACTACGCCGCAATAAAGAACTCTGCCGCTGCCGCAAGTACGGTGCCCAACTAAGCGCACCGTAACCAGGCACTGGGTGAGAGTACGCACCCAAGCACAGCGTAACGAGGCTGCGGACACTGAACACCCAGAAAGTGAGCTGCCGGTCGCTCCGGAAGTGGTCCAGCATCTCCAGGTAGATGATGCCGGTCACCCTCCCGCTGCCAGCCGGAAGTCCGAACACGCAGCTTGCAGCTACAAGTACAGCGAATCTCGCTTCAACGCATCCATTCGGTGGCTCTCTGCAGCGATCCCCGATTAGTCAAATTGAAAGCTGCAAAGAGAAAATGCAAAGCTTAAGGTCAGTGCACTAGGCGCGTGAGACATGAATAGCAGGGAAAAAAGCGAGCAAACGAATACTTCAAATAACAAAATCCCTGGGGCTCCAGGCTTGTTACCTGCAGCTAAATAATTATTACGACCGACTTTGTGTTACAGCAATGACATTACCGCATATGTTCCATTTTGAAGGTTAGGTCCTCTATGTGGACTCACTCCTTGCTCTCCGTTATTTTTTCCTTTGTTCTCTCTCTCTCCCCCTCTCTTCCTCTCATCTCTCTCTTACTCTCCTCTCTCTCTCTCTCTCTCTCACTCTCTCTATCTCTCCCCTGTCTCTCTCACTCTCTCTCTCTCTCTATCTTTTCTCTCTTCTCTCCTCTCTCTTTCCCCCTTCTCTGTTTCCCTCTCTTCATTTCTTTCACTGCTCTCCCTCTCTCTCTCTCTCTCTCTCTCTCTCTCTCTCTCTCTCTCTCTCTCTCTCCCTCTCTCTATCTGCGTCTCCCTTGGGCTATCTCCACTTCCTTATCCAACCACTTATCCGCCCGTCGATTTTTTCGTTCGTCTATTTGCTAGTCCATACATAGATGCATCTAATAGATATGCTTATAAACATACCTATATACAAATACATATATATGATATATGAAATTATATAGATTTGTATGGGCGTATATCTATTTGGTAATCTCCAAAGCTTATACGAGTAAGTGAGCATTACAGTACAAAGTCTTCTAGCACCCATTCACAACCTAAGCGGCTTTAAGTTCACTTGGCTAGCCAACAGACTCCATCTCACGAATACAATAGGACTCAGAAGCATAGGTAGATCACGAGGGCGGTTGATGACATGAGTACAACAGTGCTTCTTGAAATCCGCCTGCATATGCTTGATTTCAAGCTTGTCATTGTGTTCCAAAAGCTACTGCGTGCTAATCTTTAGGAGAATCCTAAATAAAGAGAAAGAATGGAGACTGATCGACTGAGTATGTACTACCCCTGAATGCGATCTCTTTTAAAGCAACGGTTAATTCGAAAGACCTATGAAAAGCCCTCACCAGCAAACTAAACACTCAAGTTATTGCAAGGCCAGCTTTTCCCTCTAGTGACGATCAAATAGGTGCAGGTCAACGAGGGCATTTGGGTAGTGAGCTACTTTCACTGGACCTTTTTGTCAACCAATGTGCGTTTGCTCAACCATAGGAAGCTTCTTAAGCTTGTTCACAGGCTTAGACTCGAAGCTTGCATCAGTACGCGGAGGCTAGACGGAGTCACAAATATGTGTGTAGTTTCTTTCATGCGAGGAGGTGGAAAAACCTACAGGTCATACAGTTAGTAAGACCCCTTAACCTATTCAACCAAATAACTAAAATTTGCGATATGCAAATAGTTGTGGGTTCCAATTTGGCCGAATGCTGTTTGCATGTAAAAAGAAAGCATTTCTGGTATATTCAAGCTTCTTAGAGCAAACAAGCATTTGGTCTTTAATGCTGGCTCAGTCGGCATCCGACTGAGACCTTTTTAAAGTGAAGTGACATTCAAATATTAGCTAGCAGATTTGAAGTCAGTTTTTGGGGTAAATATAGATGCGTCTCGATGGTACTGATCTCGAACAATGATTATGGGTGCCTGCTCATCGAGAGGGCTCAAGAGTTTCAAGCCCCGCTCATCAATTAGGATATCGAGCTGTCAGGATAGACTGAATGCAGATCATTAGGATCACAAACATATTGCTAAACCTTACCGGTGTGAATAAATCTGTTCAGTTGTTTCGAATAACCAACAAGTTTTTGACGTGCTCACACAACAGAACAGGCGTAGAAGTCAACAAGATTGAGCTATGGTCCGAGACAGTTCGAGCGGCCACCGAAAGGTCTCTTGGATAGATTTTCTAACCACCCGCTTATCTATTGTGCTATTTACCTAGCTATTCCTCCGCGTATTGATCTTTCGACAAATGTTTATTTCTTCAATTAGCACTGAGTTACACCTTAATACCTTGCTGTCCATACCTCTGTCGCTATATCTATCTCTAAAAATCGCTAATATACGTATAAAGATACTCGGTTTTTCTGCTTAAGCATGGCTTACAGCCACTAGACTGACACTAACCGAAGTCTGCACTCGAGTGGTTCTCGCTCACGGACTGCTTGAACTGATGATGCTGAAAAGCCAAAGTGAAATTGAAAGTGAAAGCAGGATGAAAGTGAAAGCTTAGCAGAGAGAAGCTATCGAATTGCCTGTATTGATGAGGTGTAGGCGGCACTGGAGGCTGGAAGACTCTTTGAATTCAGCCAAAGAAGCGTGAGCGGTCGAATGAATGAATTCCTTTCGCAATCACGTGATTCGATGTGCCCCTGCGACAGGTGAGTGAGAACTTCGCAGTATGCATGCATCTGCTCATGCAACATTACCTCGGCAGTAGCAGGTATTTGAGGTATCCTGCGGTCGCAGGAGGAGTCGTGAGTGTGTGTGTTTGGGTGCGTGCGTCCGTGCGTGTGATTGTATGTGCATGCATGTGTGCGTGCGTGTGTGCAATATACGAATATTTGCTGATCTCCATTATGTTTCCTGCTTGTCCTGCCCTTTAGCGAGCTTCACTGCTTGCACAGCAGTACCCATTGCTGCACCTATTATAGCCATGTCATAGCTGTACCAATTGCTTGCTAAATCTCACACTTGAGTCTCGTGTCGTTACTAATTCACGTGAAAACGACGCCTTCATGACCGAGCAACAGACGTGCTTTGCATCCGGTCACTCACTTCAACAGCTAAGGGTAACCGTGAACCTAGCAGGATCGCCTGGCGTCAACTTACTTCGGATGCAATAGGGTTCAGGAGGTATCGATGAGGCTGTGGCTGTGCGGTCTTTGGCAATTCGACAATTGTCGCATTCTCAATCTGTTAGGACTCAAGAAGTGCTTGTTCACTGGGAAAGCAGTGGAGCATTACATTCGTTGGCTTCGGGCCGACTATAGATCTAGAAACGGTCAGCTCCATGCCGTAATTTGAATAAGAGCTGCCGATGATTTTGTCAAAGCTAATTTGCTTTCCGCCACCAGCTCGGGTTGGCAGTAGTAGGTACTTGCAGCCAAAAGAGAGACGACCAGCCAGCGATCTAATATATTGAAACTTCAAACCTTGCTAGTAAGTTCCAGTCTGGCTTTACAGCTATACTTTGGAACTCGCCTCCACAATTCTTACGCAACGACAACTACTCTCCTGCTGTCGACTATGGCTCATCTTTTTCAGTGGTTTTGAGCTGCTACTTCTATGCTACTCATTACCTCAACTGCTTTCCTGACTCTGTTACGCTTTCCACTTTCTCTTTGCTGCGCGAGATGAAGTCCGTTGGCTACCGAATGCCTACAGAAAGCCGCTTAGGCTGTGAGTGGGCTATTCAAAACTCTCCCGCGTAACACCCGCATGGTCTTTATGACCTTTTTGGAGTTACAGACCGAGATGCCTTACATTAAATTACGTTACTTTGCATGCTGCCACTAACCAAATTTGCATGCTGACCCTGTGCGTGTCATCACTAATTATGATATTCATCTTGTTTTCAAGCATGATATTATTCACTGTCCAATCGCGTTTCCCTTTGCTGCAAATTTAAAGTACCTAGAAAGAGATTTTGTTTTCTTAGGCGGCTTTGTCAAGTATAGTATTATTATAAACCGGAAGATACCAGCATGGAGGTTTGTGGGGTCATGACACATTGCCCCTGCTCGGCCTGTAAATACACAACCCAGAACGTAGCTAGAAACATCTGAAAAACGGATTAGAAGCAACCTCAATATACAGGGGCCGAGATGGTCAAACGTCAGACCGGCTGGTGATAGCCATGAGAAATAATTTCGGATCTCCACCGGCCTCCACCACGTGAAGTCTCGAGGCTGCCACAAATTTTTAACGCTGCATGACTTTCTTAGTCTGGCTGTAAATGGTCTTGAGTGCCCACTTTAATGTCATGAACTTGCAACGTATGATTAACCGACTCAAACAAACTTAAACTTACTTGAAATTTAAACGACCAAATGCGCTAGTATAGACATTTTCCGTGATGTTACCTCTCATTTAAACTTTAAAGACCACAGTATAGATTTTTTAAATAAAAGAAAGCATAGATTCAATGAACTTCAATGATCAAAAGTATCCCAAACGTCATAGTGCTTTAATTTTGCTATGAGCAACAGTATCCCAAACTTGATTCACGTTTAAAATTTTGCTATTTTATAACTTTCACAAATAATTAAAGTTTCAAAACTTGAGAGCTGCGAAAGAAATTAAAGTTATTAATGCAGAAAGCACAATTTGAAGACCTAAAGCCAAAGTACTGAGGTTTGGTAATAATTATAATAATAATAACTCTTGATAAAGCGCTCTCAGAGAACTCAATCTCTTTCTAGGCGCTTTAGAGTTGCTGCAAAGGAAATACGATCGAATGATGACAGCTTTTAGCATGAACCAGATCCTCTGACGTCATTAGAACAATGCTAGAAGTGTACACACAATTTTTGGGGCACAATTAGGCGCATGTCAGTTTGCGTTAGTACTTCTTAGATCGAACTGGTCGTTGGATCAATCAATCAATCAATTTGGCAATTTGGCCTATTAAAGCAGGTACTGACATATCATTGCTCATTAAAGGCAGAACTTGTCATAACTCTGTCTCAAGGCAACTGCTACTGGAAATTCTGAATCCTCATATTGCTGTCTTACAATCACAATTGATTATCCTCGAGAGTCTACAAGCAAAATATAGTAATATTAATAGGAATAATTATGATAAAATTAGCTATTAAGAATAAGGGGAATTATGATGAAGTGGTTACATAGTGTTCTAAAACTACTATGAGAACTAAAATGCATTGCCGGAAAACTTCCTAAAATTAAATGACGATAAAACCGAACTGCTTCTCATAGGAGACCCTACGCGTGTGGCTGGATTAAAAGGCTTTGCTGTTCTAATAGGTGATGCTATTGTGCGACCTTCACCACGTGCTCGTAATCTAGGTGTCGTGTTCGACAGCTGCCTCAATTTCAAAAGCTTCATTCAGAAGACTGCCTCTACAGCTAGCCATCACATCCGATCCCTATCCAAGATTAGAAGCTGTCTCCCACAGTGGCTTGTAAAAAATTTAACCAGCTCTTTAGTTCTGTCTCGGCTTGATTATTGTAATTCTCTTTTGGCTGGGCTACCAAAGAAAGCTGTAATGCCACTACAGCGGGCTATAAATATGGCTGCAAGGCTGGTCTTCAAGTCCCAGCGGTTTGAGCACGTGTCACCTTTGCTGAAAGAGCTAGGATGGTTGCCGGTTGAGCAAAGGATACGGAGCAAAGTTCTTACGCTGACCCACAAGGCCCGCCACGGCTTGGCTCCTTCATACCTAGCTGAACTGCTGCATCAGTTTCAGCTTGTTCGCGCCCTCAGGTCCTGTGTGGACAATAATTTAGCTGTCCCATTCCTCCGCTTAAAGACAGTTGGCGACAGAAGCTTTAGCTCTGCAGGTCCTAGACTGTGGAACTCGCTTCCACAATTCTTACGCAACGACATCTACTCTCCAACTGCCGACTATGGCACATCTTTTTCAGCGGTCCTGAACTGCTACTTCTATGCTACTCACTACCTCAACTGCTCTCCTGACTCTGCTATGCTTGCCACTTTCTCTTTGCTGCGTGAGACGAAGTCTGTTGGCTACCGAATGCGTACCGAAAGCCGCTTAGGCTGTGAGTGGGCTATACAAAACCCTCCTGCGTAACGCCCACATGGTCCTAATGACTTTGTGGAGTTACTGACGGAGATACATTACATTACATTGCCATCATTTACGTGAGAGCCGGATTGGATCTACATGTAGCAAATACTGCTAATAAGCACGTACCACTCAAGCGGCATAACATGTAGGGCATAACATGTAAGGGCATAACAGAGGATTGCAGGCACATATAACAGAGGCTGCACTCAAGCGAAATAGATTATCTAAGGAGCACGCGGATTTTCGATTGCGATATAAATTTATTTCAGTCAAGCGATCTGACAAAACCGTCCCATAGCAGGGTAAGTTGTTCGCAGTGAAACCTGCTATCGTGGGACGCCATGTTGATTAGTATTGATGGGGTGCCATCGCGTGATGCCATCTTGATTAGTTTGTAGACAGAGCAGTGCAAACTGTAGCCACACGGCTGATAGCGGCCTGGTGGTGCGCTTCACTGGGAGCCAGTCACTTGCATCTGGACGCTGCCTGAATGGCACGCGGCAACTGCGTTAGTTTCTGGATAATCAGCAGGTACACAGCACAATTCTTACGCTGACAAATAAAGCCTACCATGGTTTAGCTCCTTCACACCTGGCTGAACTGCTTTACCAGTTTCGGTTACTCAAGCCCTCGCGTCCTCATAGGCAACAAACTAGCGGCTCCATTCTTAGGCTTCAATGTAATGCAATGCATCTCCTTCAGTAACTACACAAAGTGAAGCTTTTGAAATGATGAATGAACGAAGCTTTTGAAATTGAGGCAGCTGTCGAACGCGACACCTAGATTACGAGCACGTGGTGAAGGTCGCACAATAGCAGAACATTGGCGAAAGAAAGTTTAAGCTTTAGCTCTGCAGTTCAATGACCTTGGAACCCACTTCTACCATTCTTACGAGGATTCTTCAAGACGCTAATTTTTTTTACTCTCTTCCTGCCGCCTGTGGCATATGTTTCCAAAAAATGGTCCCGAGGTGCTGCTTCTCTCGAGGTGCTGCTTCTCTGCCGCTAATTTCCCTGACTGCGTGTAAAATGAGTAATTTGGTGTAAATTAGCGCATTACTAACAATATTACCTCCTCAGACTGAGAGCCTCAGGCTCCTCTTCACTTTCTTCTCTTTGAGTTAAATTAATTTGTATAAATTAATCGCATTTATAATTGTGTTAATTGTGCTGTTGGCTACCGCACGCGTACCGAAAGCGGCTTAGGCTTTGAGTTGGCTGCAGACAATTCTTCTGCCTAACACCTTCTTAAGCTTTGTGACTCTGTGGAGTTACGTACGGAGATGCGTTGCATGCCATGCTTGCAGCACCAACAACACCTCGACATTGGATGGCCCCCTGCCTAAACCCCGGTTGAGCGTGGCGTCGCTTCAGCTCTAATGGCTCATGGAGCGGAATCAGACACGAGCTATCTAAATATAGCTAAAATCCTGCGACAACAGCTTGGCAATAATCTCTTCTGGAGCAACAATTGAGCTCTTGAAATCGTGTCAATAGATTGACACACAATAGCTACGAAAATGGCCCAGATTTTCGTCTAATAGCCATCTCAGTCACTAGCAAGTGTTTTTTCTGATTCAATTAGCATAATCTTTCGCTGACCAAACTGTACGTTTCAGAAACATTTGAGACCTTTGGAGCATGCTGCCAACGGTCTAGATTGCTTGCTCATTTAGATGCCACGTTTGTGGGTGCGTATAACCTGGCAGTCTGCTTGCTTCTAAATGATATACTGAACCCGTTGATATAAAGGCATGCATTTGTAGGAGCCTTGGCGACGCTTGGCAACGCTTGGCAACGCTACAATCAAGACACTCATGTAGTGAGCTAAAATGGTCCTGCTTCAACTGAAAAATGGTCCTCACACCTAGAGGGGCGTGATCACTAAGAAGTGGTTCGAGGCCGGTGCCTCTCCACTCCTGCGCGTAACGAGAGGGGCGCTATCACTGAAATGTAGCCCGGAGCCACTTCATCTGCACCCTTGTGCGAAACGATAGGGGAAAGATCACAGTAAGGTAGTGTGGACCTGGTATCTTCACAGCACCTCTGCACGTAACGGCCACTTGCCGGGTCACCTACCCAGCATTGCTTAACCAGCATCGCTTACCTAAGTCAGCATTGCTTACCCAGCAGCTCCTTGCAGCCACGCCTACGACGACGACCACTTCGCAGAGTGAAGTTATTTATAGTCGCACTCACCTGCAACAACGACCCATGCCCAGCCTCTGTCGATAGGCAAACCGGCAGATCCAGAGCGAGTCCGCTGGCCTTCGTCTGCCGCCGCCGGACTGGACTTGGAGTTGCTGCTCATGTAGCATCGGGCCATGAGGAGGCAGACTGCACTCGATACACGTCAGGGTTAGCCAACAATGGCGCCTGGCCGTACAAAGCTGCTGGCCACATTAGCCGACATAAAGGTGATTGCCCGGTTCGTGGCGGTCTGGAACCGGCCTGAGCTAGCACTACTATCAGAGGCGGGAATGACTCCCGTGACTTGCTGGCAAGCGAGCAGCTGCGGGAATTCTCGCTAGGGAATACGACCCTGACCCCAGTCCGATTGGCGCTGCAGAATGAGGCACTGCAGACTGTTGACTGTGGCGGACGAGACTTGGCGCTGGACCAACCAGCCCTAACACTGCCTAACCCTAACACTGCCGTGGGTGCGATTGCGCGGAGAGTGTGCAGGGTTCTGGAGGTAGCTCGAAGTCCCCTCACTAGCTGCACCACTTTAGGGCCTCGGCTCAAGCCGCTGTATTAGCCGGCGCCCAGGCTTCATCCTATTCTCCTCAGGTGAGCGATTGCAGCAGCACATCCGCACTGTGGCGAGCGTATATTCGCAGTAGGGGCAGAAGCGTGACTATTGACAATGCATAAGGTAAGCCCGGTGTAACTGAAGTGGACAACTGCAATCGCAGCTTCGATACGGCCGGTAAATGCGACCGGAACTGACCATAACGAACCGCTAGCGGAACGAAACGGGGGGGGGAGGGAGGCAAACAGACATTTTTCTTGAAGTCCATCTTAGCCAAGAAACGCGTTCTTCGGCCGCCATTTTGCAGCAAGGCTGTTGGCATGGATACTTTTTTAAAGCGTACTGCACTGCATGCGGCCACTCTCAGTCTCACGCTAGCTCCGTATGACCGTATGGCACTGCTATGGGCGCTGGGTGCAGACTAGCTAGCGCTCGCCGGTTAAACGCCGCTTCGCGCCATCCTGATTTTTAAAAGAGGATCAGTTCACCAAAAGCGGAGGCTCCGCGTCTGCTCGACCGACACAAGTCGCCCGTCCTACTCAGCCGGCTACGGCCGAAGGGCTCGACCGCCTCAGCCGCCATAGCCAATCAATAGCAGCGCTGGTCATGTGACCCCGGCGCTGCTCGCCGGACTGACCTGTCAGTCGGCGTCTACGGCACGTCCGCTATCTCCTCATTATTTTCCCTGCGCTAGCGTAGGTGCTAAAACGACCGTCTGCGAGTGCACACGCGCGAGTCACGTGAAGTTTGGCTCGAGGTTAAATAGGGAAGCCGCTCACCGCTCGGTCATCGTTAGCCGCCGTAGCGGCGCCGCAGTGCGGCTCTCGCTCCTGGGCGCCACTACGTCCGCTTCCGGCTGCACACAAGCGTGAGCTCGGGGAAGGTCTCGGCTTGACGCCGCACGCCGCCTCAGCTCGCGATCATCCAGAGGCAGGCTGCGCACGCCAACGTGTGGGCCACTCCGACCGAGCCCGCTTAGACCGAATGCGCGAACCGAAAGCCGCTTAGGCTGTGAGTGCGCTATACAAAACTCTCCTGCGTAACACCCACATGGTCTTTGTGACTTTGTGGAGTTACTGACGGAGATACAGACGCCTGAAACTCGCTATCCCGAAAGGCACACCTGTTGCTAGAATGCGAGCAGCTGTCAGCGGGTGCATTGCCAATACTGTCTAGAGAATTACTCGATTGAATTTCGTAGTTAAAAATCTGCGTGAATTGGAGCTAGCGAACAGCTCCGGCCTCCTCGACGTTACTTCACGGTTGGGCAGCCGTCAACTAGTACCACAGCCTTGACCTTGCCGGTGAGCGGGACCGGTAGGGCAGGCTACCGGTCAGTGGGCGTGGCAGAGCGCCCTGGCAGCCGCGCGAGAGAAGCGGTGCGTGCGTCTGCGTCGCACTAACTAGCTCGCAATGCGCGCCGCTGAATTGCTACGAACTGACTCCGCTGGTTGACTGAAGAAGAAGACGAAGAAGAAGAAGACCGGAAGCAGCAGGGCTCGCAAGCAGTAGCGAGGGGCGAGTAAGCGTCCGACTCCCTCTGACGGGCGTGCAGGAAGTGCATGAAGGGCAACCAAACCCAATTTTAGCCTACAATTCAAGCACTGCGATTCGGCTCAGAGATAGAGGGGCTCGCTGCGTCATTGGGCTAAACCTGCGAAGTAGCCAGGACGTCAGCACAAAGCTATCTGCGAGGGGACGATACAAAACCCGGATGGGGTGTTGCATTCCAACGCCAGGTGGCGCTGTGGCTCCGTGACGGCGAGCTCGACGCCGCACGGCTCAGAGTGATGAGCTAACCCAAAATGAGCTAACCCAAAATGAGCTAACCCAACGAGAGGAATCTTTCTGAAACGAGCTGAGCTCTCCGCTTCGCTAAATGTGGCCTGCCTCGCAGACTGGGTTTCGCCGGATTTCCGAAGCGAAACTACAACACAACCCCATAATGTAATGTGATATATTTTCGTCTGTAACTTCACAAAGCCACAAAGACTTTCTTGGTGTTACGCAGGAGAGTTATGTCGCACTCACAGCCTAAGTGGCTTTTGGTACACATTCGGTAGCCAACAGACTTCATCTCATGCCACAAAGTGAAAGTGGGAAGCAAAGCAGAGTCAGGAGAGCAGTTGAGGTAGTGAGTAGCATGGAAGTAGCAGCTCAGGACCGCTGAAAAAGATGAGCCGTAGTCGGCTAGGTGAGTAGTTGTCGTTGCGTAAGAATTGCGGAAGCGAGTTCCACACAGTCTGGGACCTGCAGAGCTAAAGCTTCTGTCGCCGACGCTCTTTAAGCGCAGGAATGAAACGGCCAATTTATTGTCCATACAGAACCTGAGGGTACGAGGAGGCTGCAAACTGGTGCAGCAGTTCAGCTAGGTATGTAGCAGCCAAACCGTAGCGGGCCTTGTGGGTCAGCATAAGAACTTTTCTCTGTATCCGTTGATCAACCGGCAGTCATTCTAGCTCTTTTAAATAGCAAAGGAGTCACGTGGTCAAACCTTTCGGACGTGAAAACTAGCCTTGCAGCCATATTTATAGCCAGCTGCAGTGGCCTGGCGGCTTTCTTCGGTAGCCCAGCCAAAAGGGAGTTGCAATAATCGAGGTCGCTGGCTCGAGCCCCGAGGCATATGCGAAGCTCCTGGATAGAGATTAAGCTCTCCTCGGGCGCTATACAAATGAAATAGTTGTTTAATTATAAATATATGTACACATATACACATATATATATGAATATATTTACTTACTTCGCCAAAATTGGGGCGGCTCAAAAGAACTGCAAGACTGAACGAGGACTCAGCCGCCGATCGTGGTTCTACTTCCAGGCCAAGACCGGGACAACGCTGAACGCACGGCCAATAATGGGTGCACGTTGAGGGCAAACCTTCTTCGTAGGTTTGAAAAGCATGGCGGACTACTCGATCGGTGAAATCATCGAATCGTTCCTTGAGAGTCTCTGTTGATAGGACTCTACAAGCTCGTCATAGAAGAATAAGCTAATGAAGTTGAGGGCAAACGTGAAATGTTGAAATTCACAGGGGAGCTACATCGGAGAGGAGCCATTTCCTAGCTTCCCAACAAAAGCATTTTTTCCATGAATCTTCTGAGAGTGATGCAAGCAGGAAGCCAGACTTAGATGAAAACTGACAGTTTCAACTTCCGGCAAGAAGGTAGACCGAAGCAGGCACCGGCAGGGCAAAAGTAGGACTCGCAGTGCAACTACGGCTATGCAAGACTGCCAGCGCCCTGGACCCCTACTGGCGTCTTCTTTTCTCCTACATAAATATTTAGATAGCTGCTGCCCTGCATAACTAACTTATGAAATTGGTCTCTAAACTCAGAGGATCTCTCAGCACCTTTCAAATACGATATTGAATCGCAGTATTTACAGTATTAAGAAGTCGATACTAGACTAGGAGAACTTAGGCAAACTCCGTCTAGTTCCCCCACCCTATATCATTTAATTGTGTGGCATCATTCCTTTAGAAGGGACCGGGAATTATTTCTAGCAGATTATTTAAGGTCATCTAAACTTAATTTATTCCGTATAAGTTCCTGTACCTCTGTAGGCAGCACTGCTTCGAATACTTACGACCTTCTCAAGAATGCTGACTTAAGAATGCATAGGAATACTTCTCAGAAATGCTGACTAAGGTACTAGGTTAGAGAATTTCTCTATCTCTATGTAATGTATCTCCGTCTGTAACTAAACAATCCCACAATCCCTAAGTGGGTGTAGGAGAATTGTCTACGGGACACTCAAAGCCTGAACGACTTTCGGCGTACATGCGGTAGATTACAGACTTCATCTCACGCCATGTAGAGAAGATAAGATACATAGCTGAGTCGGGAGCGCAGTTGTATAATTGAGTAGCTCAGAAGTTAGCAGCTCAGGACAGCTGGAAAGGCTGCGCCACAGTCGAAAGCAGGTGAGTAGACATCGTTGCCTTAAGAATAGTGGCAGTACAGAGTACCAACATTGTTCGTCCAGTGACAATTTTCTTGGTAAATAAACTGTTGATGATTTCTATGGGATGTCAATGGCCTTTTTTCATAGATGCCTTAAAAGTATGAATCATCCTTTCTGTGGTTACAGCATTCCTACAGGAGATGAAAAGCTGACCGACGTACGCGGTTTCACATAGCGGTTTTCTCGATTTGAATCGAGCCTACTGCCACTCATTGTTCTGGGTTCGGTCCAGCGGTTAAGTAGCTGCGGTTAAGTAGTGGTTAAGTCCCCCCCCACCGGGAATCAAGGTCTGGCTGAGGTCGCGGGCTCAAACCCCGAGGCACACTTGAAGCACCTGAATAGAGAAAAAGTTCTCTTTGGGCGCTATACGAATGAGCCGTTCGATCGTGTTTTTTTGCAGTAAATTTTAATTGGCTAGAAAGAGATTGAGTTCTCTGAAGGCGTTTTATCAAGTACGTTATTATTAGTATATCTTGGATACTGGATACATTTAAAAAATTCTCGAGTGCATGCCTCTATCTGACAATGTGGTTCTTGTTTATTTCTCTGACCCAAGCTAATTTTTCGTGCTTAATGTAATGGATGCAAACTAGATTACATTTGTAAGGCATCTGTTCATTTAATGACATATAAGGCACACTTTCGATTTTTAGAGCGATCTTAAGGAAATAACCTCTGAAACCCAGCTAGACTTAGACCACGTTGTTTGTGTTTTTATCTCAGTATGTACACTAGACGGATGTGTAGCAACGATGCTGGCACTAGACCGGAGCTGCACAGCTAGCCACCTCCGCCGTCAAAGCTTCCGCAGCCAGAGGATTCAGGTGGATCTGTGGCATGCTAACTGCCAATCCAGGGTGTTGGCGCAGTGAGGCAATACCCACAGCTGGTTTTAGGATAGAGTAGCTCACAGACGCTGACGCTGTGCAAAAATGTCTCCGGAAGCCGGCAGAGAGCAACGACCGTGAGCTAACTGAGGAGACACTTAACTTCGTCCAGACCTCATCTGCCAACGAGCCTGGCCATGTAATGACTGCAATTAAATGCAGTGCTGAATCGCAATACACAGAAGCATAAGGGTCATTTCGAGCGTGTTTTGCGTATCTATTCATATTCATGACAGAAACTGTGTAATTCATTGGAACGCCACGAGCGGTTGAGGTATCAGGCGTGCTGGCAGCGACCTTGATGCGGGGACATGCAAGCCTGCAGTACAAATGATCGGCCAATAGCGGACTCGCCGCTCTGAGCGGACTCCCCGCTCTGAGCGGACTCACCGCTCTGAGCTCAGGTCTCTTTTAAAAAACTGTGTTCAATGCGCTCTACTAAGTTGAAGGCTTTGAGTGAAGCCACGGAATACCTAGCGTAGCCAGAACAACCTAGCAGGTGCACGTTTGGGCAAGTCTTCGGGCTTTCACTTAATGGCGACACTGGCGCCGGCCAGCTGCCTAGCAAGCTTGAGCCTCAAGCAGTAGATCAAGGCAAGCGCCGAGGCGACCAGCAGATTGCAGCCAACGTAGTAGAAGACGTGCCGCCATGATCCGGTCATCTCCGTGAGGTAGCCTACAATGAGATGTAGAATGTGCTATTCGGCTACCGGGAACTGCCACTAGGAGAAGCTGGGCTTCTTCTATTTGCTGATCACTGACCCGAATGCCCACACGGCTTCACCTTCTCAACTCTTCAAGCAGTGAACTCTCACTTGATTCCTCTTCTTTGCCATTTCTCTTCGGTAATCCAGAGTGACTATTGCAGTTTTCTAAGCCTGGTGCATTGCCGGGACAACAAAATCTTAACAACCCTAAGCTTTAACCGCAGACGTTTTACCTTTTAGCCTCCACCAGCGGGCATTACGTGTACCTCACCTTTGTGCGCCATTATCGCCCCCTGTTTATGGCTCTTGAACTATCCACTTACAAGCAAGTAAATATTAATACTATAGTAAATAGCATTCACAAAAGTAAACAACTCGTGCCATGGAGGCATGGGGGACCCTCATGCGCTATCTGTGGCGTAAATGTTTAACGTTTAGGCAGGAGGGACTGGGCAATGTGGAGGAGGCCTGAGATCAATGCTGGCATTTCCTCGGACGGGTTATGTCTCACCGGCCCGGCACGTAACCACGCAATTCATCAGTCGGTTCGCTATCAGATACATATACGGAATATGCTCAGAAGACTTTTCAGTGAGCTTTTACCTGAGGGCTGAGCAATGCCCTCGTCAACCATCGGTCGACTGTTGAAGGCAACCGGTTCTATAATTAGATGTGCCACATGGGGGCGCTCGATGCAGACATATCGCCCGCTTACCCTCCACTCTTCGCCAACGAATAGGTATCTAAATACGTGTTGCTATCAAAGCATTGAAGTGACTTCGGTGAAAGCGTGCGATTGCCGTGTAGAACACGAGCCATCTCAACGCATGGAACAGAACATGCAGGGTAAGGTAGAATCGACATCACTGCTTCAGCCAATTAATTTAAAAAGAAAGTTAATACATACCGCGTGAGAGAACCGGCTACAAACTATGCGGTTATAATAATAATGATGATAATAATAATTATAATGCACTTGATAAAGCGTCCTCAAAGAACTCAATCTCTTTCTAGGCGCTTTATATTTGCTGCAAAGGGAAACAACAATAGTAGTAGGAGCTGGTCTGGTCTAGCGGTCAAGGCGCTCTCCCCGACCAAGGTCTGACTGAGGTCGTGGGCTCGAGCCACGAGGCGTATGTGAAGCACCTGAGTAGAGATTAAGTTCTCTTGGGGCGCTATAGAAATGAATTATATTATATTTAATAATACACTTAATAAAGCGCCCTCAGAGAACTCAATCTCTTTCTAGGTGTTTCGTGTTTGCTTCAAAGAGAAGCGCGATTGAATGGTAAGTAATAACATGCTTGATAAACATGAATAACATGGTTAGGGGTGATATGCACAGGGTCAGCATGCAAATGTGGTTAGTGGCAGCATGCACAGTGTCAGCACGCATAAGCACATGAAGGACGAGTCACAGGGACCCACTAAATGCTGTCCTAAATAGGTGTGTTTTAAGTTCTTTTTAAATGTGGTCAAGTCATCGGATGTTCTGACGCAAGTCGGTAAGGAGTTCCAGTCTTCCGGAGCATAGGAGCTAAATGCACGGTCACCGGTTGACATAAAATTGACCGGGTACGACGCAGAGCAACCCCGAATGACTCCTAGAGGCTTCTTTTGGCAGACCTTATGAGGAGGAGCATAACTGCAAACACCCTCATAGCATATCATAGCATATCATAGCATATCATAGCATATCATAGCATATCATAGCATATCATAGCATATCATAGCATATCATAGCATATCATAGCATATCATAGCATATCATAGCATATCATAGCATATCATAGCATATCATAGCATATCATAGCATATCATAGCATATCATAGCATATCATAGCATAGCATATCATAGCATATCATAGCATATCATAGCATAGCATATCATAGCATATCATAGCATATCATAGCATATCATAGCATATCATAGCATAGCATAGCATAGCATAGCATAGCATAGCATAGCATAGCATAGCATAGCATATCATAGCATATCATAGCATAGCATATCATAGCATATCATAGCATAGCATATCATATCATAGCATCTCATAGCGATGATCTTGACGATCTCCCATCGCCTGAGAGAAAGCAGCCGCATTCAAGCCGAGGCATGATCACGTGACCTGCTAAGGTGGGTA
>WPIO01000127.1:512500-662500 GCA_009760855.2 Cristatella mucedo | reverse complement strand
CTAACCACGTTTTTCATGTTGTTTATCAAGTGATGTTACTCACGATTCAATTGGGTTTCCCTTCGCAGCAAATGCAAAACGCTTTGGAAGAGATTTATTTCTCCGAGGGCGCTTTATCAAGTGCATTATTTTTGTTATTATGATCACTTCATTTTGGTTAAATTTAATGCTGCATCTCGGTCGTGTATGCTAGCGTGACATGAAAGGATAAGCGATGGAAGTGTCAAATATCAAAATTTAACGGTTTTTATTTCGACAGCCCCTGTCAGTGCTAGCCCTTACCGTACACCAAGCCATATGCGACGAACGCAACCTCCAAAGTCGGTGCATGAGCGGTTGCTATCATCCCTCCCGAGACAAGAACAGTTCCCAACACAGTAGTGCGTCGGTGAGAAAGTCTTTGAAGCAAAAGAGATGCCAGCGGACCTAAAATATCGGACGAGTGCTACAAATGCATGCATATACATATTAGTCGTACAGTATCCATGGTACGGACGCATTTTAGCCTCTACTTATTACCTGAACATGCACCTATGCACTCAGGACCCACCGCAACGAATAGTGAGCCGCCCAGCTGGTAAATAAACAGCGATAAAATTCACACGAAGTTTTCAGATGAAAACTATCGTTCGCATTTTCGTCATGGTGGTCTATTCTGAAAACTTGAAGGTTGTTTATCTCTATAATCCAAATCGAGTTTTGCTTCGACCCTCGCTTTATAATGCAATGTGGGAGCTGACTATGCGGTCATTTCCTGTAATACACAGATGCATAAGTTTGCAAGTAATGCTAACTCCGGCTTAAAAATATGAAGATACGCCTGGCTGACAATCGCAAGATGTGATCGCATCGTGGATTTTCTTTGTTGTTGACTTATTGCAAAGAACTGCATAGATAATGTAAATGAGTGATTTTGATTACCAGATCAAGCTGCACGTCATGATACTCATTATTTCGGATTCCAATCTACTTTTTTCTTGTAGTACAGTTGCTCCAGCAGCCTTTGAATAAAATTTATGGCAAATTTGGTTCTTATTTCTCTGAAAGTGATACCAGCTGCAGGATTGCGTCCGTCTACGTTTTCCTCTTTATCGCACTGTAATTCGCCAGCCAGTGAATTAAAGTTAATGCAGGTGTTGCTTTAACTTCCCCTAAAAGAAAATACATTTATTGAGGACTAACATATATTTAATTTCTTGCAGTGCTGCTTCTGTTCATCCTGCAAGGTATTAGGATTTAATTTAGCACGATTGCTCATCAGATGTGACGCTAGTTAGGTAGCTATCCCCTTTGATCAATTGCTATGCTGTCGCTGATCCAATAAATAAATGAAACTTAAGCATGGCGTGCAAGACAAAAACCACACCACTTTATTAACAGCCTCTAAATTTTGCCAAACTAAATTTAAATACATCCATGCCTTCTATTTTAGCTGTGTGTGCGTTAATTCAATATAAGAATTATTCGATGGCCAACTTAGTTTTATTTGTCGTAATTTTATGATAAATGACTCTTAAGGACCGGTTTATGGGAAGCATGTGAACCACATTTAACATACTTCCCGTGATTTTTACCATATTTGAGCTCCAAGCTAAAGAATAAATTTAGTTGTTCCTGTTTATAGCGGTTTTTTCATGCGGCTCCTGATTGGTTGAAAGATGGTTAGTTTGAAAATCTCGTACCTCGTATATGTAGCTTCTGCCGTCGTTCGTAGGCGTTCTACAGTACTGGTACAGTGCGCGTATTATGTAGTGGGAGTGCATTTTTTCGGCGAATTATCGCGATGAGTTTGCTTAGCAAGCTTTGATAGTTAACTGATTGCTGCGGCTTCGCTTATGCAGTTTTTAAACACGTGCTAATTCAATTTGATTACTGAACATTTTGGGCTACATCAAGAGCTCCGATAAATTTCGCCGGCTTATTGCTCAATAGACAGGCGTTGATGTTTTCGCGTAGTAAAAATGGCTTCTGATTGCGATTACTTGAATTGGAGATCTTCGAACTTGGATGACACAAGTAAACAGCAGGTGTAACTCAAATTTTGCTGCCATGTTGAGCCCGACAGCCGACCTCCTCCGACCTACGACCTTCTAGCCATCAGATAACTTGTACGCACGTCCACATCCTCCGGATTTTGTAGATGCCAGAAAGATTGACAACGCATCATGCCTGCCATTTACTTGTGTCGGCCTTTGTTTCACACGTCTGCATTTCTGCCTGTCGGCCTATTTGAAATGCATCACAATAAGCCACTTTTAAAACATAGGCCGGTTGTTATCGGCTTTGAATATAATTCATTCTAAGGATTTTAAAGCTGGTTAGTGAATGTTAGAAGTAGAATTTGCAGTAGTCAAATCTGAGGACATCATAGTTGAAGGGCTTTATAATAACGAGATTATCCAAGAGCCAGAGCGATGTTGTCGCATTTCCTTATTTGAGCTGGGTGACTTGGGTACAATTGTACGGGGTTAGGTGTCCGATGCATGGATTTAATCCTGCTACTAAGGTTCTGCAGCCACGTTTAGCCTACCAAACTCCCCCAGCATCGGCCTCGTGGCAGTAGGACTGAGTAGCCATATTGAACGTGTGGTTTTGCCTCAGCAAAGTCAGAGGGATTGCCTCCAGAAATTCACACTATACTCGAGATCGCACCGTGTTACAAGCGCTCTGAACTTATTGCCTTGGCTCTAGACGCATAATTGGCTCCACTCCTCGAATCCAAAAAATCGAATACTCTGTAAACTTATAGTAATAATTATTATTATCATACTTCAGTACATCGAGCCTAATAGAACTTATATTCAGACACTTTTTAGCTCGCTGTAAAGGAGGCAATAACCAGCATCTTTAAGCAAGCGCGGCATTACAACGAGTGCATTATAAGCTGCTCCGATGTGCCCAGGGTATGAGCGGATGCAATGGCGCAGCGCTGCAGCTATCAAAAAGCAAGCCCTACTTCAGGATAAAAGGCGTCAGTACTATGTCCGTGGGCTTTCGTGATGCTGTCCAGCTATATTCAGATGTCACACTGCGCGTGGACACCAACTCATCAGCTAGAATCTCAGAAGAACGGAAACAGCATTGCATTATATAAAATCGTAACTCAAAAATAAATCCCTCGTTTTACCTCGCACCAAATTCAAATCCTTTGAAGACTGTGCATTTAGTTTGTACGCTCTCAAAGCCTGGAACTCACTCCCGACTTGCGTCAAAACATCCCCTGGCTTGACCACATTTAAAAAGAACTTAAAAATGCACCACTTTATGAAAGCATTTAGTGGATCCGTGTGATTCGTCCTTTATGTGGCTATGTGTGCTGACACTGTGCATGCTGCCACTAACCATGTTATTAATGTTTTTTATCAAGCTTTATACCACTCACCATTCAATTGCGTTTCCTTTGGAGCAAATGTAAAGCACCTAGAAAGAGTTTTGATTTCTATGAGGGCGCTTATCAAGTGTGTTATTATTATTATTATTAAATCAAGTTCCGAATAATTATCACTTAGGACCCGCTAGTAAACTCTCACCGCCACAATACTATATGTCAATTAGCAGTGCCAGCGTTTCAATAGGTGGAATATCAAAGAACCCACTGTCGCGCGTCGGCTCTGAATACCTGAGAAAAGCGTGACGAGGCTTCGAGTACTGAACACCCAAAGTGTCATCTTCTGGTCGCTATTAAAGTGGTCGATCATTTCGAGATAAAGAATGCCAGTGATTCTCAAGCTTCCAACGGGAAGCCCAAAAATTCCGCACGACGCTGAAACGACGCAGAAAGACAGATGCGACGAGTCTCATCGAGCGAATCATCTAACGAATGCTGAATAGCTGACGAATATTTTCTCGAATAAAATTAAGTGTGACAGCAAGATAGTAAGTGGGGATATGTGAAAAACTGGCATGCACAATGTTGTTTGCCAGAAAATGTGCAGTCGGCAGTGGCAGGATCGTAAAGAGGCGGCCCGTGAACCCTTAAACGTACTTGTATATCATTAATCCTTGAACCTACTTAAACTTCCTTGTTTAAACATTCAATCGGATAGATAGTTGTTCAAGGTATTTTTGTTGTGTCAATATAGCTACGGGTAAAATAAAACAGTGTAACTAATTGCATGCGTTTGTTAAGACCACATTTGATGCAACTACTCAGGCAATGATAAATATTTCTGGCAAGAACTATTTCAACCCTATTTTTTTTTTAAATATAATTGCAACTGCATTCCATAATTAGTATTCAAACACTGCATAGGAATGGATCACAAGAAGAGTACATGCTTGAACTTCCACAAAAGCTCTCTTCGGCTATTGCTATCAAAGACACTCAAACGTTTATGTTAAAAGATTAAAAAGAGCATGAAAGATCCAGGGAGGTATCGAGTCAGAACTACTGGGTGTGTTCGGAAACAATCTTCTCAGGAAAACTCGCACATTTTTTAGCCCATTATAATACGTTATACGTTATATTATAATACGTAATACGTTTTTTATAGTTGTTTCAGAGTACCCACTCTCTTTCTAGGAGCTTTGCGTTTGCTGCAAAGGAAGCATGACTTAATAGTTCTTTGTAGCATACTGAATACAACGAAAGAATACTGTGGTTAGAGGCGACATGCGCAGGGTCAGCATGCAAATATGGTTAGTGGCAGCATGCACATTTTCAGCATGAGTAAGCACGTAAAGAAAGAATCACAGGGACCTACTAAATGCTGTAATAAATCAGTGGGTTTTCGCTCCTTTTAAATGTGCACAAGTCAGGGGATGTCGTGACGGAAGTCGGAAGTGAGTTCCAGGCTTTGGGAGCATGCGAACTAAATGCACGGTCTCCATAGAATTTGAGGTTTGTACGAGGTATAGGTAAGCAGTTATTTTCCGAAAATTGGATCGTACGATGCTTGGCCAGGTGGGCAAGTAGATCTGGTAGGTAGGCTGGAGCCAAGGAATGAAGTGACCTAAAAGTGATCGACAAAACCTAGAAGTCAATCCATTGCTGGACCGGTAGCCAGTGCAGATCGGCGAGCAGCGGTGTGACGTGGCAGCTGCGACGCTCACGACAGACAAGCCGAGCTGCAGAATTCTGCACCAGCTGTACGCGCCTGATTGCACAGACTGGTCGACCAGCAAGCAGTGAGTCACAGAAGTCGAGACAGAATTTCACAAATACATTGATCAATTAAAATTTGGAATTCCAGTATAAACAAGCCCGAATTTTAGCAATGTTATGTAGCTGAAATTAGGTAGACTTGACTGGAGCTGATGTGGTCATCTAATGAACGGCCACTTTGTGAGAAAAAAACGTAGATCGCTCGCAGATTGAGCAGGAGATACGCTGGTGGAGCCAACTTATATTTTTAGGCTTTCTAATTTCTAAATCACACTCTGCACACACTTACCAGGTAAGTTTATGGTGTCAAAATTAAATTTAAGAAATTTTGCTGCAATCCACGTGCAGATGTGATCAATACATGCAGCAAGGATTTTTGTGAGAAATCACCGAACTGGAGGGCCGGAAGAGATAAAAGCAAAGGTACAACTGAGTTTCATCTGCATAGAAGTGAAAGCCTAGATTGTGCGTGGCAAATCACGTCGGTAATAGGGAGATTATAAACCGTTAAAAGAGGCGGAACAAGCACTGAGCCCTAGCCGTTAAGCCTCTGCAGCTCTTAGCGGATACGGTCTTAGCTGTACGGTCAGTCATCAGATCCCAGAGGTTCAGCCACGTGTCTCCATTGCTGAAGAAGCTACAGCGGTTCCCGGTTTATCGACGGATACCAAGCGAAACTCTTATAAATACCCACGATTTCCGCCTCTACTTGGCTCCTTCGTATATAACTCTACTGCTGCACCAGTTTCAGCCTCCTAGTACCCTCTGAGTCACTCGTGGACCGTAAATTACCTGAACGATTGTATTACTTAAGCAGTGCTGCGACAGAAGCTTTCGCTCTGCAGGTCCTAGACTGTGTAACTCACTTCAACAGTTCCTAAGGAACAACAGCTATTCTCCAGCCGCCAACAGAAGCGCATTCTGTTCAACCCGTCTGGAGTTTCTGCTTCTATTATGCTCCTTCCTCGGCTGTCCTCTTGACTCAGCTATGTTTCTCGCATTATAACGACTAAAATATTAACAATTTATTTACTTAGCACTCCCAGTGAAATAAATCATCTTATAGGCACTTTGCATATGTTGTAATGGAAGCACGATCGATCGGTTGGTGTTAAAATGCACAGCGTCAACAAGCGTTTGTACGGTTAGCGGTAACGTTGGCAGTCTCCACGTGCCAATATAGCTAGTGGCAGCCTGCTCAGTGTCAGCACGCATGAGCACTTAAAGAACAGGCCCCAAGTACTCGGCAAATGTTATGAAAACCATGCTCCTTTTTATCTGTCTGTTTCGTGAGTTTATGTCAGATAGCTACCGTATGCGTACAGACAGCCGCTCACGCTTGGAGTGCACTACAGAAAACACTGCGGCACCGGTGCGCCCTCTGCAGTCTGCACGGCTCCCATGTGGAGTTACGGGCGGCAATGCTTTGTGTATAGGCCTCCGTAGTCATACTTTACAAGTCACTTGAGAAATAAGAAGCTGAAATCTGGTGCAAGAACTCGGGAAATACGCTTCGTGAACGTCGCATCAGCTACGTTGAACTGACCTTTACAGTGCCTCGCCCAGGGTAACCGTCGAGTGGCGTTTCAATTTCAAGGCTCTGTCACTTCCGCTTACGTCCCTACGATCTCTTGTTCCGGCATGCCTATTTGAACTATTTCATAACCGTTTTTCATTATACCACCCTCTCATCTGACCAGAGTCGTTTGGCTGTACCTGTAGCGATCCTTAAAAATCCTTTGGAGACAGTGCCTTCAGTTTTTTGTGATATCAAAGCCAAAAAGTTTCTATTGGCTGATATCGCGACGTCCGATTTGAAATTTAGAAGGGAGCTAAAAAGAAACGACAGATGTAGGTCTCTCATCAAATATTTTGTATCTCATCAAATATTTTATTAAATATTTTATCTCATTAATTTTATTCTCTTATTCTCTTATTTTATTCTTTATTAATATTATTCTATTTTATATTTAATTTATTTTATTCTTTTATTATATTTATTTTATAATTTTATTCTCTAATTTTATTAAATATTGTATATCTCATCAAATATTTTTTTAATCACATAGACCGATTGGGAGTACGGACGTACAAATCCGCTTGTAGTTTAGTGTAAAACGCACCCTCAGTTATTTCTTGAGGTATACCCTCACAAGTGCAGGAAATCTTAAAACACATAGCTTTGACGATGGTTTGAAACTAATTTTATAGAGCTTTATTGCCTTTCTCCCGTTTCTCACTTCCCCACACCAAGTGCTACCAGGGTGTCTCGTCCGTTGCAGATCTCTCTCCCAAGAATTCGAAGTTCTTGCGAGCACCGTTTACGGAAACCGATGCAGCTAAGACCTGCTTAAAGTTTATTTGTTTTTCGTTTGACCCTGGTGCGTAAGAAAGTACGTGCCTACGTACGTCTAAACGCTGCTCTTACTGTACTTATTGTACCACTCGTGCAGTTGCCTGTGTAATGTCTACACGCGGCTGCTGTCGCTGCTCGAGGCCGGTACCGGCACGCCGGCGGATGCGGCGGCATTAGATACGCCAGCGGCTAGTAACCAGCTTATTAGTTATGATCTGTTATCACTTTTTATCATCGTTTAAATATATTCCTAGATGTTTTTGCTTTTGCTAAAATCTTTGAACTATGCATTAATCAAGGAAAAGCGCCCCGGAGCCGACGAGGCGGTGGCCGCGAGCTGAGACGCCACACCTTTGGCCGGAGCCACGAGCTGATCACCCGCTCGTCTGATGTTCCTAGCATTGTCTCGAATCGCTCAGTGCTTTCTCCCTCGAGCGCTACTGTGACTCTCTCTCTCTAACTTAGTTGTCATTCGGCCTGCTATAACTCCGGTGGCCCCCCACTTAACGCTTATCTTTGGAATCGTCGTTCCGCGTGCAATAAATCCCTAGTAATAAGCGACCGCATTTCTAAAGAAGGCCTCGACCTGCTTGCGTTAATCGACACTTGGCGAAACATTGGTCAGCTAACCGACTATTAACCACGCACTTCGGCACGCTTCTCCTTCTTTCACACCCTTAGATCAATCGATCAATCGATCAATCAATCGATCAATCGACGGAGGAGGTGCGGTCGCTATTCGTACACGCGTGTCCTTCAATTTCAGGCCGTCTGTAGTCCCCTCGAATCAGTATTTTGAATCTATTGCTTTGAGTTCATGAGACAGCAAGCAATGGTGGTAGTAGTTTATCGTCAACAAGGCACCAAACGGTTTGTACTCTCCCTCTTGCTGATGTGATTGCCAAGCACAATCAAGGCTCTCACTTCTATGCCGATGACACTCAGTTGTACCTTTGTACCTTTGCTTTTTTCCCTACTTGCCTTCGAGCACCTCGAATTCTCTCTACTCACTTGCTGCATGCATTGATGACTTCTGCACATGGATGGCAGCAAATATTCTTAAACTAGACGATGATAAAACTAACTTATTAGTTATGGCGATCAATTTAGCGAGCAGCGGTTTAGTCAGTCAATGTGAAGGACCGTCAGCTTAGCCTCACTCATTCAAAAAAGGGAGATTCCTGTGCCATCCATAACTGAGCCGATGGTCTGAAACACAAACGCGTAAGAATTACCCCCTCTAAATGCATTCGCAAAACGATGGTGAGTGGAGCCTGGTCTTGTAAAGGTTACCCAAAGGTTACCCAATCTCAAATATGTGCCTAGGTAGCCCATCGATAGGTTATTTAGAGTCGCTTTTTCGACGGCTGACCGCTTATGTACGATACGTAAGCCTGCTAGACTTCGGCATGACAGGCTTCTCCTTCGATATAGAGAGGACAGAATTTCTCAGCTGAGCAGGAAATGTGCAGCTCACCCGTACATGAGCTCGGGAAATTTTTAGCCGTACGGAGGACTTCTTTGCGATGACTTAGGACATGTTCTACAACGACAGAGGACGTTTCCTGCACTGACACGGGTGAACGGGTGCTGCCGTTTGGTCAGTGCTTCTCTTTCCTTTCTGCTGCTCAATAATGTCGTCCTGCAGCATCTTTTGACCGCATGTGATATCTTTCTGCGTTTTTATTTACAGCAACGCCGAATTTGTTGTGTTGAATAAAATTTAAAAAACTGCTTCTTGTTACTACTTCACTCAACTAGCTCACATTTTCTTATGCAAAACTACCTATCATATCAAAGTGCAGCAGGTTTGCTATTGCTTGTTGACTGAAGCAGCTAACAGCCAAAAAAGACTAGCAGTTAAGGTTTTTCGTTCGATAAGATTTCTGCTCTTGGTGTAGCTTAGCTAACCTTTCAAACATATACATCGGCTCTCATTGAATGTCTAATCATTGATTGATGTAATACGAGCGGCTACTTCCGTTGTACAAGAATGTAGTAATGACCACTTACCTGCGACTATGACCCACGCCCATCCTCGGTCGATGGGAAGTCCTAGCGATGTGTCTTTTACAGATTTCTGTTGATCGTTACGCCCTAAAACCTTTGATTTCAAGCATTGGCAGCCCATTCTGGTTCTAATCCAATCTCCCTTCCCTGGTAGCTGACTTTGGAGAACAATGGCACCGTGCTATATCTTCAATCTATCATCACGTGGCCGCCATATTTGGTCAGCCTATCTAAGCTAAGAGCGCACTGACATCGACTAACTGATGCCCGTATTGACTTTGTCTCCAGATAACTCTTTAAAAAAATCCTAACCGGCTGTGCAGGCTTGAGTAGCCGTTCTAACATGTCAAGGTTGAATAACAACTGTACTGCTAGGGGTTTAGCTTCGTTTAATATTTGCAAGAGTAATCCACTAATTCGTGAGAAAGTAATCAAATGAAAGAACTGAGCTGCCGCTAGCTTAACTTCCACTCCGTCTAGTAGCTGGCTTCCATTGCCAAACTACTTAAGCATTGCGATTCCTAAAAAGCTGCTTTACTTTCTTTATGCAGACTTCTTATCCCACACGGTGGGATATATCGACTCTGCAGTGGTAGCTATAGCTTTTGGCTCTTTCTACGTTTATTGAGAACAATAGTTTGTGCGCAGTTGAATTTTGAATGAAACGTCACGAAAAAGCTGAATCTCTTCTCTGTTATTCAGTAAGAAAATCAATCCAGTAAATTGGCCTATGCTAAGGGAGTAGTAAAAAATGTAGAGTAATTGTCGTCTTACACGCCAACCTTAGTTATGAAGCAGTCGAAGATTCATAACGTGTGGCCAATATGGCCGATTGCCGTGGACGATACACGAATGCCTGCTTCTACAGAACTCAGAATCACTTCACGGGACGTGACGTGCAAGCACGTTACCATTGGGTAAAGTACTGGGCCCTTGGCACGTATTCTCACACAACACCCTATTTCTGTAATAGCGATGCAGTGGCTTAATTTTTTCCTAAAAACCCTGAAGATGTAAAATAATTGCTAAAATTATTGATATATTGCTCATAACGATTCCGTTTAATTACTTATGGTTTATCCAAGCACTCATCTAGCCTTTGAGCAGCAATAAATAATGGCCTAAATCTTTTCTAGCCGCTCTAGGATGCCGCTCTCGACGTTTTCTTTCCGTTTCCGTTTTCCGTTCTTCTAGTTAAAAACTCCAGTTATTCGAGGGATATATCCTTGTGGATACATGTAGGGGTATTGGAATCGTACAGTTATTTATCAGGTGATGCTTGATCCGCCTGGCTCCACAATTGAGACTTTTTGCTTGGATGTGTTGCTGCTGGTGCAAATTAATTGCTGTAACAGAAAGAAACGTTACGATCGTGGTCGCTTATTCAGTTAATAGTGCAAGCTAGTCAGTTTCCTGGGGCAATTTAGAGGACTGTGGTCTGCATTTTGTCTCGGTATAACAGTAACACAGCCTTTCCACGTTAATGCCTTTTCTCCACCGAATTCTCATCTCTCTGCTGTTATCCGAAGATGAGGCAATCAAGGTAATAATCTACGAGACTTGGCACTTGTATCACTGGCAGGGCAGTAATAATAGGGCTTGCATTTATTTCTTATTATAAATATGCATTTATAGCTTATATATATATATATATATATATGTATATATATATATATATATATATATATATATATATATATATTACGGCTTGCATTTAAGCGTTATTCTGTTTCAGGCAGTTTCTAGTCACGAACACACTCACCTCTTGCTGCAGTTTACTCTGAGTAACTACATAAGCTCATAAATTTACTATCTGCCTCATCTAGTTCAAATTTCCTTAAGGATTTCTAGCTTTATCTGTCCAGAAAAGAGTCTTAAATCCACTGCTTTGTTATGTAATTCCACACTTCTTTATGCTGACGCTGTTACCAACGTATTTAAAAGTTAAACCTCAAATGTCATAATTTAAGTGGTGTGGCACCTTTAGTGATTAGCACTGACAAAGCCAACTTTTCTTCAGAGGCTTTAAAATTTACCTGCGCTTTATGAGCAAATTGTTTACGGAAACAAATTAAGGCGTGCCTCCTATGCGTTAGTTGCTGCAGAAGTGCAGCCCAGCCTTGAACTGAACTAGTGCAGTTGTGCAGTCACCTATTCGTCAGAGATTCTATCGTGCAGAGTGACTTGCTGTGATTTGCTGCAGACTTGAGCTCAGCTGGTGCTATCAGCACTTTCATCTAGTTCTTCGAGGTCAGCTTCCCTCATGCCAGACAAATTATCTCAGCCACACAATCTTCAGCCGCTGTGGAAATGTGAATGAGTCTGAAAATATCGCACATGCATGAAAAGGTACGAACGACATGCGTTAATACATAGCTTTCGTCGGTTTTCAAGTCTGCATCTGGAGAGACTGAAGCGCCTTCACATGTATATATATATATATCTATATGTCTATATATATCTATCTATCTATCTATATATATATATATATATATATATATATATATATATATATATATATATATATATATATATATATATATATATATATATATATATATATATATATATATATATATATATATATATATATGTATATATATATATATATATATATATATATATATATGCTTTATACAACAAGAGAGGGGCGCTTTGTATACATACATAAATACATACATATATATATATATATATATATTTCACTCACATGCAGGTTATGTGTGAGCGAATTTTTATATAAACTATATGCAAGTCAACCGGATGGAAAGAGTTCGCCGCTAACTAGCAACCATTGGTTTGTGCGAAGCGAGCGTTGACACCCAGAAAGCGTTAGAGAGATGCTGCTCTTGTAGCCAATGACTTCGCCCTGTTTATCGCATGGCGAACGGGTCAAAAGCACCAATAGCGTAAACGCCAGGTGTGTATTTTATGGAATTATTTGCCTCGCACTGCAAGTTTAAAAAAGAACATCTACTGAACCTTTAACCTTACCACATGCGCCTTTATATAAATGAAGTTTACACCAAGTTTACATGAAGCTAAAGTCTAAAGTCTTAAGACTTGCGGTTTTTCTGCATGAACTTTGTACAGATAGCTGAGCTGCTTCATATGGAGAGGAACTTGAAAATTGATGTCATAGCCTTACGGGTTACTAATTCGCAATTTTTAGTAATGTGACGGTTCCCTGTTATTAAGCACAGCAGCCTTAATCCGTTGAACCAGAAGACAAATGCAGCCAGACGTCACTGCTCAAAGAGACATGACATTGTAAACTGACAGCATTCTACAGCTGATGCAGGCAATGATAAAGAGCTGGCGATGAATATACTGCCAGAAGCTTTAGACCAGGTTTGGTCATAGCATAACGTTACGAAACAGTGCAGCAGCTATACGCCATAGTTTAAGATCCACTCAATTCGCACCATAGCTTAAGATCCACTTGATTCGTACTGGGCAACGTAGTTAGTAATTCTAGACCTAATCACAATTTACTTCTAGCAATAATTATTTTAAATAATAATAATTATTTTAATAGTAATATTAAATAGTAATAGTGATAGTAAACAGTAATAGTAAATAGTAATAATTATTTTAAATAATAATTAGTATTACTATTATTATAATAAATAATAAATAATAAGTTATAATTAATAATTATTATAGAAACTACGGCTGCATATCCAAGAGGTCTCGCGCCTAGAAGTAAACGGCTCGAAAGCCAAGCGAAGCTCCGATCCACGAATGAATGCAGACAATATCATAATGCAGCAGAATCAATATTTTCCGTGCCTTAATAATACGTTTCTTGGCTTTGTCTGCAGGTCAGAAAAGTTGCCAAGGTCTGGTCAAGGTCAAGATCTGTATGTTCTACAGCACGAGAGTGCTACCATGGTGCGTGCAATGTAAGCAAAGGAGGGTGGGTTCATCAGATGGGCAAATCATAATTTTTTTAATTTTCCTAATGGTCATTCATTATTGAGAAACCACAAATGAAATGGAGCACCTTTTGTTTCTAGGCTTATTAGCCTACTTGCATTTCCTTAATTAGGTATCTTGCCTTAGTTATACTTGCTCGAGGTTGACTACCAACCTCTGCCGAATAGTGGATTTTCAAAGTGGGTACTAGGCTACATGTTGGGTAAAGTTCTAACAACCAGCTGGTTGTTAATGAAAAATGCTGCAGTAGAATTATGCAGTTACAAAGTGGATGTAATTTTGATGTGAATAATGATAATAACACACTATGCGTTTGATACATCTGATAATTTGATAAATCGCCCTCAGAGAACTCTATCCCTTTCTAGGTGCTTTACAGTTGCTGCAAAGGAAACGCGATCGAATGGTTAGTGGTAGCATGCTCGATAAACAACAAGAATAACATGGTTAGGGGTGACATGCACAGGGTCAGCATGCAAGTATGGTTAGCGGCAGCATGCACAATGTCAGCAGGCATAAGCACATAAAGGACGAATCACAGGGACTCACTAACTGCTGAGATACATAGGTGCGTTTTTAATTTCTTTTTAAGTATGGTCAAGTCAAGGGATTCCGTGACAGAAGTCGGGAGTGAGTTCCAGGCTCTGGGAGCATACGAATTAAAGGCACGGTCACCAAAGGATTTGAGGTTTTTATAAGGTATACGCAAACAGCTTGATTTCGAAAAGTGAGTGGTACGATACTGAGCCTGGTGGGGCAATAGATCTGATAGGTAGGCTGAAGCCAATGAATGAAGGGACCTGAAAGTGAGAGACAAACTTTGAAGTCAATCTGTTGCTTGACTGGTAGACAGTGCAGGTCGGTGAGAAGTGGTGTGACGTGCAACTGCGACGCTCATAACGGAGAAGCCTAGCTGCAGAGTTTTGCACCAGCTGCAATCGCCTGTTGCACATGCCGGTAGGCCAGCAAGCAGTGACTTACAGAAATCAAGACGGGATGTCACAAATGCATGGACAACTTAGACGTGGTATCCTTATCTAAGCAAGCCCAAACTTTAGCAATGTTACGTAGCTAAAAGTAGGCAGACTTAATTGTGGAGCTGATGTGGTTGTCCAATGAAAGATCACTTTGGAACATGACACCTATAATTCGAGCAGATTCAACAGGAGATATGCTGGCAGAGCCAATTTTGAACGTTAATCTTTCCCATTTCTGAATCACACTTGATTTTTCCGTAACCAGTAAGTCAGTTTTGTCATCATTTAATTTAATAAAGTTTGCTGCAATCCATGTACCGATGTCATCAACATATGCAGCAAGGTAGTTGAGAGAATTCGACGTGCTGGAGGGCTGCGAGGGATCGAAGCAATGGTACAACTGAGTGTCGTCATCCGCATAGAAGCGATAGAATATATTGTGCCTAGAAATCACACCTGCAAGAGGGAGAGTATAAACCGTGAAAAGAACTGGACCAAGACAGAGCCCTGAGGTACCCCATACTTCATATGTTCCTCGGATGATCTCTGTCTATTCATATAATAATAATAATAATATTGCACTTGATAAAGCGCCCTCAGAGAACTTAATCTCTTTCTAGGCGCTTTACATTTGCTGCAAAGTGATACGCAATAGAATAGTAAGTAAAATCATGCTTGAAAAACAAACAAAATGAATAACATGGTTAGGGGTTACATGCACTGGGTCAGCATGCAAATGTGGTTAGTGGCAGCATGAACAGTGTCAGCACGCATAAGCACATCGAGGACGAATCACAAGGCCCCACTAAATGCTGTCCTAAATAGGTATGTTTTTAAGTTTCTTTTAAATGTGGTCAGGTCAGGGGATGTTCTGATGCAGGTCGGGAGGGAGTTCCAGGCTGTGGGAGCATACGAGCTAAATGCACGGTCTCCAAAGGATTTAAGGTTTGTACGAGGTATTTCTAGACTGTTGGATTCCGAAAAGCGAGTGGTACGATGCTTTGCCTGATGGGGTAGTATATCTGAAAGATAGGCTGGAGCCATAGAATGAAGAGACCTAAAAGTGAGATATCAATACTCTGGAGTCTTCCACTGAGATAGGACCTGAAACATGCAGTACCAGTAATGCCCAGGCGAAATGAGAGGTGCTCACGAGGCATTTGGTGATCGATAGTATCAGAAGCTGGCGAACTACCGAGCAAAGTAGGCAGAGATACTCTAACCATGCCTGCATTCCTAAGTAGGTCGTGGTACACCCGAAGCAATTTTGACTCTTTGGAGTGGTTAGCTCTAAAACCAGACTGGAACTTTATAGCAAGATTTGAAGTTCCAACATATGAGGTCGGCTTGTCTGCCGCGACTCGTTCCAGTATCTTTGATAAGGAATGGTAGAAGGGAGACTGGGCGGTAGTTGCTCAAGTTCTCGAATCAGTCACATTTAGGGCATCTATGTCTGTATATTCGCTGTGCTTGGTAGTCTGTGTGCCCAGCTAATCCGGTCACTCAGCTAATCCGGTCACTTTCTACGTGGGCTTGGTGGAGTAGCCTGGTAAGGCTAAAGGCAAAGGCAGGGCTGTCTAACTGCTCGATTGTCTGGGATAGCAAATGACTCAAACAAGCCACTTGTGAGTATCTGTCGCCAGGTTTGTGCAAAAAACCTGGCAATTAGTTCATCAGTGGTCTCTTTGAACCTCAGTATTAGCGGTTTTCATGAGTCTTTGCCCAGGGGGTAAGGTGCTCGCTCCTACTTTACGATCCAGGTCGTGGGTTGATTAATGCAGCAGCTTTCATGCATGCTGCAGCTAATGCTCTATTTTCCACTGTAAGCGAAGTGATAGCGGCTAAGGCTTTTTTGCCTCTTAATAAATTAGGCTGCTTGTAAAGCTAAAACATTTACTTGATTTGTGTTTTTTGCGTTTGAGATCTGATATCGGGAAATCTGGTATCTCGAAAATGTTTGTAGAAAAATACAGGAATCTTTGTGAGAACATTTTCTAAGTGTCTTGGATTTGTAAACTTACTTGAGCTTTAAATGTAGTTTCAGGGAAAATGTATACATCTTATCGTATGATGTATTAATACTTTATTGATACATATAAATTGTATTATGCACATACTAATTGAGCATATTGACTACAACTCCTCCTTGAAGCTAGCTTCCAATTATATTCGTAAGCATTCAAGTGCTGAAAATGAAAAACTGCTGTTTGCTGGTCACTCGCAAATAGCTATCTATCTACTAAGTCATCATTTTGTTAAGTTTTTTATGTTAGACTTCGTGCGAGGTCTCTCTGATGTCAAAATATCCACTGAGTCGAGATCGTATTAGGGCAGCTGCAAAATGCCTGCATTCAAAATTTTCGTTATTACGGTATACTTCTCTTCACCTTGCTCAGAATGATTCATATCTGTTTGACAGTATCTCCGGATGTACAAGTGTCTGGGCATAGTACATAGATGCACGCTTGCAACCGGTTTTGAAACGATGAGGGGCTCATGGGGTCAACCGCATTGTGAAAACACTAGTGACTTGTCGAGCGGGGCTGTTGCGACTTCTGTGTAGTCTAGGGAAGCTACTGAAATGGGAAAATGTAGCCGCCTTCATATGCGGTGGTTCTACGTTGCTTTCTATCAGCTGGGAGCGTGCCAAGGACACGGAGAAATCTTCGATACACATCCTTGACCTCATGTGTTGAGCTTCTATGAAGAAAATCCGCAAATGTGTTTTGTTGTAGCCACTCCGTTCCATCGTCGAAGTGCAGCTGCCCTCGGGTGATGACAAATTGTTGCCAACACCTGAGAGAATGTTGCACAGTTAAAGTGAGCTTGCGGAACATGCCCAAATGTTGCTACCACGGACGAATTTTTCAACCGGCTTGTTAAGCTGGTAACACCGGCCTGACAGCTGGCACGTCGCTTCGTAGGCAATCGGCGGCAGCCAAGCATTCCCTCGACTCGATCACGACGCCATCACGTGTCCACCACTCGATCACGTGTCCAGCCATTCCACTGTGCGATGCTCTTTTGTATGCTGAGTCGGTCGCCTGACCGTTGACAAATGACGTCTCCGGTCGCGGTCCGCTGTCGTAGTGCAGCTCTGCTCATCCAACGAAATCCTCTACCCTGGTACGGCTGAGCTATCTAACGCAATCTTCCGTCACGATGCAGCCTAGCTACCTTGCTTTTGTCGCTCCTCTCTTGCTTTCAAGACCAGTGTATAACCCATGCAGAGCATGGAGGATATCATCAAATTGACGCCAATATAGTAGAACATGTAGTGCCATGATCCGTAAGCCTCCGTCGTATAAACTAAAAGGCAGGCAGAATTGTCAGCACAGCAAACGGTCTCTGCATTCACCGTCGCTACTGGTAAAATCGGTGAGGCCAAAAAGCGCCCCGACGGCGGTCTACCAGATTCCCAAACGCCCCCTCCCCCCCCCCTCTATGGCAACCCTCTCTCTTTCGGATCGTTATTGCACAGCCAGCTGCGACAATATTACTTACCAGTAGCAGACGTCGCCAGAATGTATGACAAAGACACGAAAAGTGACTGAATACCTATAGCTGAGGTCACTTTTTCCGCTCCCAGGAGCTCACGCATGACTGCAATCGTTAGGACATAGACGGAAGTTCCCGCGGCTCCGAAGAGGGCAGTGAGCAAGCCGACGCCGGCTGCGCCGCCGATGATTGGGCACAGCACGGCGCCGATGCCGGTGAGGCCCGTGCACAGCCCAAGCTGGACAAGAATCGGCATCAAGCGGAGATCGCTAAACCAGCCTTGCAGTCCGCGGCAGAAGATCTCCAGTACACCGCAGACGGCGATCAGCATGGCGGTTGTCGAGCGAAGCAAGCCGATGGAGTCTCCATAAGGCAGTATCACTGTGAACACAATGTTTACGCTGCCGATCGCGAACAGACCAATCAGACCTATCATCCACATCCTCTCGCTTCTAAAGAGCGAAAAGTCAAAGCGCTCGTCCTTCTCTGCTGCAGCAGACAGCGAGCAATCTCCGCTCCCTGTCTGCTGCTGCAGCTGCTCAGACGGCCATTTCCCAGCATCCAGCGGCTTCTCCTCGCCCAGCGATGGCAGCTTGGGAGCTGCAGACGATCGCTCGCAGCGGTCCGTGTCGAGGAGCTCGTCAGCAACTAGTCGCTGCTTCGCCGTCTGGATCGGGTGCTTATTGCGGCGCTTGCTGTACATTGCCAGCGGTCTCAGGAGACAGCCGAGCACGGTGGGTTGCAGCAGGAGCCCGGCGTAGATGAGCATGGCGCCGCTGAAAGAGTAAGCCTCGAACACAGCAGCCATCAAGTTTGGAAGTACGAATGACATTACTCCGGCGCCGGCCGATATCAAGCCGATGGCCAGCCCTCGATGGCGATCGAAGTAGGGCAGGGAGCAAGTCAAGCTGGATACGTTCAGAAAAGTCATGCCGAGTCCTGTTAAAGACAAAGGAAATTCAAGCAGCTCATGGAATGAGCTGGAGCATCAATTTCTTAAAGCTCGCTATAAGGAAGGTTTTCTGACACAATTATCGGATTGCCAATGCCATTAAAATAGGTCGTCCAATTTAAAAGCCTCATTTAAATAGCGGCAGAAGAGCCTTAACGGCAGTCAATACCGCTTGCAGTGGGAGATAAAGCATCGCGCACTGCAGGACTCAACCCGTCACGTGGGTCATGAAGAGCAAGCACCTTAGCCTTTGCTCATCTTGCGCATTTATTGCCGGACGTTATGGATGTGTGTCCCGTATATAATAAAATAACTCTTCTCCTTTCCTTCCAGCCAGCGATTAAATATCAAAACATATTTAAGCCGTGCTACAGGTAATAAATTGTATTCGATAAAGCCACCTGGTCAGGACAACTTTCACGGACTTTTACAAAGGTGCCACTGGCAAAGGTCCGAAAGAGAACAAGTCCAGTTGCTGGGCCGCTTTCGCAATTCTCCAGGTGGCACTCATTCTTAGAACATATTCAGAGATGCCTCGAACATCGTGCGAGTGCAATAAAAAGCCGGTCGACCGTTTCTTTGTTTTAGATCATTCAGTTGTGGGGCGGGCATCATAACAAGCGAATCGACTACTGGTCTGCTATTTTGCAATCCTTCAATTGTGAAACGGCTGGGGGCAACATCAGCCGATTATGACTTTGAAAGCATTCTCCACGTCTTTAGTCTTATAATTACTGAGTTCCGAATAAGTCATAATGATAATAATAATAGCAGCAAGACTTCGACATGGCATCTAAGCAGAACTTAATCACTGTTAAGGAACTTTCCATATGATGTAACGAAAGGATATCGACTTGGTCGGTAATTAAATACACGGCGTCAATATCCATAAGCAGCATAAAATCCAAATTTATTTAACGTTCAATCAGTCATACTTGAGGAATTGAGCGGGCAGGTAAATTTAGTTCAATCATCGAGACATCTGAAAGCTGCGTCCGAAGCAATACGTTTGTCAGCATTTGAGTATTATATATGTTTATATATATATATATATATATATATATATATATATATATATATATATGTATATTATATATGTATATATACATATATATATATATATATATATATATAATTCATCTCTTACGGCGCTATACAAATGAGTTATATTTAACTAATTTTGGTCGAGGCTAGCGCCTAACTACTTGGCCAAAGCACCTCGGTATTGCCATGGACGCCTTACGATAGCTATGTATATATGCATGAATGTATATGTACGCATGTATGTTTGTATTATGTATGTATTTATGTATGTACGTAGTTAGCTTAATCCAAATAACCACATTTGCATGCTGACCCTGTGCATGTCACCCCTAACCATGTTATTCATGTTGTTTGTTTATCATGCATGATATTACTCACCATTCAATTGCATTTCCCTTTGAAGCCAATGTAAAGCGCCTAGAAAGAGCTTGAGTTATTTGAGGGCACTTTATCAAGTGCATTATTATTATTATTTTTATTATTATTATTATTATGGCCAAGCATTGCAAAGCGCAGCTCCAACGCCAAGCTCGGCCAAGCTTTCAGAGAAGAAAAACTGCCTGCCTAGTACTCGCCTTATTACTCGCTGCCTGTTACTCGTTGCCTGTTACTCGTTGCCTGTTACTCGCTGCCTGTTACTCGCTGCCTGTTACTCGCTGCCTGTTACTCGCTGCCTGTTACTCGTTGCCTGTTACTCGTTGCCTTATTACTTGTTGCCTGTTACTCGCTGCCTGTTACTCGTTGCCTGTTCCTCGTTGCCTGTTACTTGTTGCCTGTTACTTATTGCCTGTTACTTGTTGCCTGTTACTCGGCACCAGCTTCTATGCTCTAAGCTCTTTCATATAAGATTATCGCACAATCGGCGCTTCCAAGCCATCGTTACAATTCGGCGAATAACAAGCGTCAGTCACAATCTCTCTGTTTCGGCACGCAGCCGCCTTTGCACGTGCAGCGATGCACATTTTTCCTGATAAAAGTGCTTGACTGCATCTACGCCCTACCGGACGAGCTGGCCACGTGCGGGTCACGTGCCAAACACTCGAAAGCCTACCGTGCAGGATGCTGAAAGTTAAAAATCCGACCTCCACTCTTGGGATGTAGCCGGTGGCGGCCATCCCGGTGGCCGCTAAAATGCTTCCCACCACGGCGACGAAGCGATGAGAGGTTTTCTTCAACATCAATGATATAAATGGTCCTACAATTGGCAGCAACTGAATTAGGTAGCAGACAAACCTCGAACCGAAATGAATCGAGGGAGCTTGACATTTGGTGCGGCACGTGAGTAGAGCCAGCATCAAAGCTGACTCAGTGATAACGCGTGACTTCAGCTAAGTCCACGTTAGTGGAACTCTTAAGCGCGATATTTAGCTCGTCGCTTCATCGAAGGCGACGAGATTCGCATCGACACGACAGTCTTCTTAAGAAGTTGCGCGAACCCCGAGCTCGAATGTTTGAAAAGTAAAAGAGTCCCGGCTATGCATGCATTTTCAGTCTGAGCGGAAGCAGTCGGCACTCAAAAATGGTGCTGATGGTACTCACCTGCTGCCAAGGCGATATGGCCGCCCGCCGCCATGATCCACATGATCAACGTCGCGTCGCTCCGGAAGTCGTCCACCATGTGCACGTATATCAGTCCATAGGTCTTTAGTGAGGCATTTTGCAGACCATATATGCCGCTCGCAGCTACAATTAAGCTCAATGCAATGAACCGTTCCGTGACATTGAAAAACTGCATTTCAGGAGCTGGGCATGCCAAAAGCAGAAGCATCTCCTTATCTCAAGTTGCCACAACCTGACAATAATAGAGTTAATGCCTGTTGTCGCGAAGAGCCTGTCTCTACCAAAGCAAGCGGGGTTCTGCCCCAAACTGAAACATACTGCCAGCAAAGACATCAAATCGGTTTGGCAGACGCGTCTGGCAGCAGCTAGATTGCTCGAGGGCTGAAGCGGAATCTTCCATGGCTTCCATGGTTTTGGCAGCGGTTTGTAGCGACACGGCGAGTGACAACTTGTATGGCCGTCTTTATAATTTTGTCTTGGATAACCGTTGCAGAATGAAAGGACTTTTTTGAAGGTGCTTCTTTGGTACATTGAAAGATAATAGAGGATCTCAGGTCAGCTCTAGTCTAATAGAACGTCCTCATACTTGTCGATACCTGAACCATCCCGCCAAAATTCTCCTGCACCGATTAAACCCCAAATTACGGTGGCGCACCGGGTTATAAGTGCCTTGGCTAATGAACGATCCGGATTACGAACACCGACGGGGGCGGGGACAAGAAATCACTAAGGTAATCACTTCCGGTTCCGGGACTGTATATGCTTGCTTAAAGCAAACTTAAATTTCCGCTCATCCACATCTAGGTAAAGTCAGTAGCGACGACAACTCGTTGGTCCCCCGAAGCCTTTGCTAGAGTTTCTTAAAGATTAAAATAGTTTAAGGATTTCATCGAATATCTCGTGCACTCGTAAAGAAATGGTTGTTCGTGGATTCGAGCAGCAAGACTGCACACCCAGTGACGCCGGGCGCCTGTAGGCCAATTGCACTGGTCTACATACATGCAAGTGACCTCATAGAGCCAAGAGGCTAAATATGTAGGAGGCATTGCGACCCGGGGCATCTGCCCACCACAGGGGCTTGCCGCGTGCGGCACCGAGCCACCACGTGTGGGCACCGCCCCTTGGGCTTAGCGGTTAGAGCGTCACAGGGCACGTAGTCGAATTCTGCGACGCCCGGGTTTTCTTACTACCGATTAGTGGAGGAATTGATCTGGGGCGGGTTCGCAATATGCTTGATAGTATTATTAATATAATGAATAGTAATAATAATAATAAATTAATAATAGCAATAAGCGGGCGATCACATTTACTCAATCGCGGGCTCTGATTCGACTAGAGCACTCTATCTTGTGTGCAAATAACCACGAATCGCTATCTGTTTCACAAAAATCCTCACTGTTCCGATTTTTCCAGGGCTGCTACCCCTAGGTGCGACCGGAGTCAGCATTAACACGAGAGCGAAAACTAAGACGTGGCGACAGTCCTTAGGTGTTTAGTCTTTAGACTAGTGGTCTCACCCCCAACCCCGAAGAGTTGATCGACCGATCTTTGTCTTTGGGAGGGTTGGGAGTGGGTATCTTCATCTTCTATCCTACCGCCCACGTCAAACTTTTGGAGAAGCTTCTTCTATATGACCTAGGTTTACGGATCCGGGTACCGGGTACCTCTTAATTAACTAGCGCCTCTAACCTCTTCGATTGTCAAGCTCATGCCAAGGGAATTACAGCGACTACGAACGCAGCTTCAGAAAGTACAAATCAAAGCGAAACACGAGAGGACAACGTGAAAGCCTGCGCGAGAGCAGCAACACCACCAAGGCCGAGCGAGGTCAAGGCCAGCTGCTCTACCCAATCATGCCCAGCCCCGAAGGAGTCCGAAAGCTGAGACGAATGAGACCATGAATGCGAGAATGAATGAGAGTGCGTGAATAGAAAGAAATGGACACCTTTGCATGCCTGTAAGCCATGCCCTGCCGAAGCTGGTGCCCCGCCTGGAAGTCAGAGGGCAAAGTGAAAATGGGTGTGAGGCTGAGCGAAGTAGGGCAGCAGAATGCCCATCCCATCCTTACAACATGGGCTCTGCTGAGAGCCGGGCTATCTTTCGACTGGCGGGGGGGGTCGAGAGCTATTCAACCCCTCTCCTTGTTGCCTGCTTTGCATTAATTGGGCGATCAAATTGATCCAGCAGCCCCCTGCCCCCATGGAAAGCTAACTCCGCCCCTGATCGCTGATGAGCCAGATGTGTTAGGGGAGGCATTAGCAGCAGCAACGTTAACATCACCAGCCATCTCGTGCTGACGCTGATGCAGTTTGAGTGCAGCTACTACGACGTCCTCGACTGTCCAAGCCCAGTGACTTTGAGCTTCTTCACCCGTTAGCCGTCTTGAGTGAGGACTAAATCTGTAGCTAGCCAAAGCGCTAACCAGTTCTAGCTACGATGGGTAAATCTAGCTAACCTATTCGTCCTTTTAATACGCTCACACCAACCTAGACATATGCATATTATAGACATCTAGTAAACTTGTAATGCTAGCCAAGATATGAACAAGCTTAAAGCTACTTATATTTCACATTTTCTGCTCTATCAAGTTAGTAGTGGCGAATATTTAATGGTTCCCGGATGCTTCAGCTAGAGTTTATTGCTAAATTTTTTCACTTGATTGGAGATCTCGAGAGCTCGTGAAGAAATGGTTGCTCTCAAATTCGAAGATTTGAAAATAGAGACTTCGACCGAGACTTGACCTCCACGGCTGGCAAGTAAGGGATGAGCCATCTTTCTGAGCTTTCTAACCAGTTAACACATAGTCACACAATCGCCATCATTGCTGATGGCGCCTGTGATTTGTTTGGCCCAGGTCAGCATAAAAGGGGGGCTTGATTCATCAGCCTCGTGTATATCGTGGCAGAGGACTTGCATTTATATCGCGGCAGAAGACCCTCTATTGGCAATCCAAATGCTACTCGCACCATAGGACTTCCTTTCGCAATACTCAAGCCTATGTCCGGGCAGTTCAGTGCGAGCAACTTACTCTAAGAGTAATATCCGGGGTAACATATATACTGTACTGATCGACGCCTGCAGAGACGGCAAGCTCTGTCACGTGATCTTTGCAAAGTGGCAATGCTCTCTTGAGGCAGGCGAGAAAGAAACGTGGCCTTTAGCAGCCGATCAAGCTAACACATCCACTATTTTGGAAAAATCTAATTATAGCGTTGCAATTCCGAAGATATTGTAAGAAGTATGTCAATCTAGTGAGCCACGCCATTGACATGACCTGGCAAAGCTAACACGAGCCACCGAGCAGCAGTTCGCTGGCTCTCGCTTCGGTCCGAGCAGCACGCAGCCGATGTAAGTCCGTGTCCTCGTGCTCCCCCCTTGCACACATCCGGGTTCGCGCGTCCATTGTAATCCTTTGCCGAACGCTTCCTTTCACATCCTTACCCATGCATTGCCAACAGACAGGAAACTTACGAACGTCCATACCCGCGTTTGTTTTGCCACAAGACGCTAATATACATCAGCGTCCCCAGACTAGACTTATCGACGTCTACGGCCATGAAGCATCCAAGCGTGTCCAAGTTAGTATATTAAATATCACTAGAAATATAATAGTAATAATAATAATACAGTTGATAAAGCGCCCTCAGAGAACTCAGTCTTTTTCTGGGGGCTTTACATTTGCTGCAGAGGAAAGACGATCGAATGGTCAGTGGTAGAATGCTCGATAAATAACAAGAATAACAAGGATAGGGGTGACATTCGCAGGGTCAGCATGCAAGTGTGGTTAGTGGCAGCATGCACAGTGGCAGCACGCGTAAGCATATCGAATCACGAGGACCCACTAAATGCTGTTATAAATAGATTTTTTTTTTAGTTTCTTATGAATTAAGAAGATCCTAATGAATTTTCACAATTGAACACACTGACGCTTCAGTACGCTTTAGTAAGGCGGTTGCTTTCACGACCTCGGTCCCGAGGTCGTGGGTTCGATTCCTGCAGTGGGCGATCCAATATCGCCACTGCAAGCGGTGGTGATAGCCGTAAAGGCTCTTCTGTCGCTATGCAAAAAGAGGCTGTTTAATCAGCTGGGATTTTTTTTTAGCAGCTCACTGGCCGGTTGTAATCGCTATCGATGCATCACATAAAATTCCTTTGGCTGCCGCTTTGGCTGATACCTCAGACTGGAGCTGCAAGCTAGACGTCGCTTAGACGATGCAATCGTCCTCGCTGAAACGACAGACAGAATTCGTTCTGTGCAGTGCACAGCGGTCTGCTACCTAATCTGCTCTTGTGCTGTTAATTGTCTTCCCCACGCTTTCATGAGCTACGGCGATGAAGAGCCCATTGACTGCTTCATAGGTTTAAAGTTTTATTTCTTAACCTTAGTATTCACTGAAAGCATTCATCGTCTATGGCTCGCAGCAGAGCAAAGAGGTCTCTGCGAACGCTCGAAGTCATAGCCAGCAACTTCAAGTAATTATACAAGGTATCTTCGCCCTAAATGTTTTTCTTGCCAGTTTAAACTTTCTAGGGCCACGATTTTGTTGTAAAATCAAATTTGTATCAACGAGTTGGATGAGTTGTAGTAAATCTTGTCTCTGACTTCCACAGGTATGCAATTAAATTCTTAATTTGATGACGAAACTACGATACTTTCTCTTTACTTCGCAGTGATAAGACAACTGCTTAATATCAATGATTAACCGGTATCATTTTTAGGGGTCAAGCAACAGTAATAATAATAACAATAATAATAAATACATTCGTATAGCACGCTCAGAGAACGGAATCTATTTATGGGCATTTTAAAGATGCTGTATGGAAAGCATTGATTGATATCTACAGAAATGCGCGTAACTGTACACCTACACGATCTCTTTTATTTCCTGTTTATATCAAGGAACCTAGCTGCATCTCGATGATTTTCTTGGCATGAAACTTCGACGAAGCGCCGGTCAAATGCAGTACCTGTATTTGCTATCGCATGTCTGTGATGTCTACCATCTATTTATCTCCTATCCATTCGTTTGTCATCAAGGCTGCAGCTCTTAAAACCGGCTTCTCTTTCTCGTTCGGGGCAGACAAGTGATATCGTTATTTGATGTCAAGCTAGTAGTGATGGGCGCTTATTTTCCCGGATCGTTCACCTAGAGTTTATTGCTAAGTTTTTCCATTTGATTAGAGATCTCGGCAGCTCGTGAAGAAACGGTTTCTCCTCTTAGACTCGAAGATATGAGCATGGAGACTTCGAAAGAGACTTGATCTCCACGGCATCAGCAAGTAATGGATGAGAGCCATCTTTCTGAGATTTCTAACCAGCTATTACCACATAGTCGCACAATTGCCATCGTTGCTGTTGGCACCTGTGATTTGCTTGGCACAGGTGAGCATAAAATGGTGGCTTGATTCACCAGCCTTGTGTTTACCGAGGCTGAGGACAGTCTATGGCAGTCAGCATGGTGCTGGCAGCAAAGGACTCCCCTCCACAGGGCTCAAGCCATAGACCCGGGTTGTTCAGTGCGAGCAACTTACTCCAAGAGTAATATCCAGGGGTAATATCTATACTGTAATGATCGACGCGTGCAGGGACGGCAATCTCGGTCACGTGGTCTTGGCAAAGTTGCAATGCTCTCTTGAGGCAGGGGAGAAAGAAACGTGGCCTTAAGCTGCCGATCAAGCTATCGCATCCCCTATCCTGGCAATATCTAATTATAGCATTTCAATTTCGAAGATATCGCGAGAAGTAGGTCAATCTAGCGAGCCACGCCATTGACATGACCTGGCAAAGCTAACACCAGCCACCGAGCAGCAGTTCGTCGCTGGCTCTCGCTTCGTTCCGAGCAGCACGCAGCCGATGTAAGTCCGTGACCTCGTGCTCCTCTTTGCACACTTTCGGTTACGCGCGTCTATTGTAATACTTTGCCGACAGGGCACTGATGTAAGTCCGCGTTCTTGCACTCCCAAAAGTAAATTGAACGCCAATGGCCCTGTGCTCCCCGGAACGCCTTCTTTCGCGTCCATGCCCATGCATTGCCCACAGAGAGGAAATGTACGTACGTCCATATGCCTGCGTTTGCCACAAGACACTAAAATACATCCGTGTCCCAGGCTAGACTTATCGACGGCTACTGCCATAACAATAATAATACAGTTGATAATGCGCTGCCAAAAACTCAATCTCTCTCTCTCTCTCTCTGGACGCTTTACATTTTCTGCAAAATAAACACGATCGAATATTTATTGGTAGCATGCTCAGTAAGCAACGACAGTAACATAATTATGGGTGACATGCACAGGGTCAGCATGTAAATACGGTTATAAGAAGCGTGCAACTGTGTCAGCACGCATAACCGCGTGAAGAACGAATCACTGGGAACCACTAAATGCTTTTATAAATAGGTGCGTGTTTAGTTTCCTACGAATTAGGAAGACAGTTATACAGTTTCTTGTAAAGATCCTTATGAACTTTCACAATTGAATACACAGACGCTTCAGTACACTATAGCAGCTCACTCGCTGGTTGTTGATCGCTATATCGATGTATCACAACAAATCCCTTTGGCTGCCGCTTTGGCTGATGCATCAGACTAGAGCTGCTAGCTAGACGTCGCTTTGACGCTGCAATAGTTCTCGTTGACACGACAGAGGTAATTCGTTCTGTGCAGTGCACAGTGGTCTGCTACCTAGTCTGCTCTTGTACTGTTAATTGTCGTCCCCACGCTTTCATGAACTACGGCGATCAAGAGCCCATTTACTGCTTCATTGGTATGAAGTTTCGTTTCTTTAACCTTAGTTAATAATAATATATAATAATAATAATAATATAGCACTTGATAAAGCGCCCTCAGATAACTTAATCTCTTTCTAGGCGCTTTACATTTGCTGCAAAGTGATACGCAATAGAATAGTAAGTAAAATCGTGCTTGAAAAACAAACAAAATGAATAACATGGTTAGGGGAAAGCATGTACCGTCTATGACTCGCTGCAGAACGAAGAGGTCTCTGCACACGCTCGTAACAAGCAACTGCACGTAATCATACAAGGTATATTGACCCCAAAAAGTGTTTTTGTCGGTTTCAACGTTCTACGATCACGATTTCGTTACGAAATTAACTTTGTTTCAAACACACCGGATTAGTTGTATTAAATCTTGTCTCTGATTTCCACAGGCGTGCAATTAAATTTTTGATGACGAAACTATGACAATTTCTCTTTACTTCGCAATGCTAAGACATCCATTTGATATCAATGGTTAACCGACATACTTTTAAGGGGTTAAGTTAATAATAAAAGTAATAATAATGAATTTGCATAGCGCGCTCGGGAAACTGAATCTCTTTCTAGGCGCTTTCAATATGCTGTTTTAGAAAGCATTGCCAATTTACTGGTATGTATAGAATGGAAGTAACTGTAGACCTACACGGTCTCTCTTGTGTCCAGTTTACATCAAGGAACCTAGCTGCATCTCGATGATTTTCACAGCTTGAAACTTCGAGGAAGCGCCCGTCAAATGTAGTACATGTATTTGCTATCGCATGTCTTAGCTATCTTTATATCTCCTATCTATGTCGTCCTTGTCAAGGCTGAAGCTCTTAAAACCGGCTCCTCTTTCTCGTTCGGGACAGACAAGTGATATCGTTATTTTCTTGCGTTACGATTCATTCTGAGAAAATTTTAAATGTTTCCTACAAGCTACATTGCTTCGTCGTACATTTATAAAGTTTTCTTTGTCTTTTAGTTAATTTAAATCACTTAAGTTGGGAAGACAACCTGTTAAAGATAATTCTATGACACTAGCAAATGCTATCGCCCGCTTTTCAATTTCAAGCAAGTTGTTCCGGCACTGTCTTCTGTGGCGAGCAGGACATAAGATGCCAAATCTGACGAGCCGAGCAGATCTAGCGACGAACTAGGCGTATAAACCGGCATGCAAACGACTACGTAGCAACGGGAGCAAATTCTGCACAGTCTGCAGCTAGACTCGCCTGTCTCGGGCGCCCTAACTAGTACATTGCTCCTAGGTCTTAGCCAATAGGGGTAAAGTGCCCGCTCTCCGCGTTCGAGATCGTGGGTGGTCCGAGTTCTGCGATCCTTGGCGATCCTTTATTGCCCGCTGCTAGCGGCGGCGAGAGCAATTAAAGCTCCTCCGACGCTACGCAAATGACGCTACGTACTAAATCGGCTAATCTTAGTAATACATGTCCTTAAGCAGTACATAGACTTCAGTTTCCATTTACTCACTTTTAGGACTCTTCGCTTCTTTGCTCTCCGGCTAAACTATATGAACGTCTTACTCCTCGGGTTTCCATACGCACTAAATCCACTTCTTGGGCTCTGTTCTTCTATCTATCGGCCCTAGACAGCCTCAGTTCTCTCGGAGACAGTTTCAGAGAAGGTTGGGACCACGCCTCCAGCTCCTGTGCATCTACAGCTTACAATTCGAGACTGACTGACCGACTGCACGACAATAATTCCCTAAAAATGGCCAATCCCTTAAAATTGAAGCTATATAGAATATATATATACAGTTATAACTATATATATATATATATATATAACTATATATATATATATGTATATATATATATAACTATATATATAGCTATATAAGTATATACTATATATATATATATATATATATATATATATAACTATATATATAGCTATATAACTATATATATAACTATATATATATATATATATATATATATATAAATGATACAGCGTGCGATCGTTTGTCCAAGTAAATTATACAGCCCAGCATTAAAATTAAAATTAAAATTACTGTTAGTACGGAACGCGAAAGAAGACGACACCGCATCTTTTGAAGATACTGCACCGCCTGATGACTCTCCTATTGAAGTCGGGCCTTCAGAGGAGCAGTAACCTTGCTCTTCTTTGCTGTGCTGTACATCTCTTTATCTTAATCGCTTCATCAACAAACGCACTATTTTTGCAGCTTGGTATTTGTGCGTAAGAGTTGCTTGTGTGCAATTAAATGTACAATAATAATAATAAGATAGTTGAAACTACTAATATGCCTTATTTTCTCTTAATGTGTCTAATATATTTTGTAGTACGAGTGTAATAGTGACTAAAAGGGGTGTTATTTTTTGTCCAGAGGGCTCTAATAATGTTAAACATCGTATTTAGAGAGTCATAAACAGGTCTTCTATGCTCTAACTACGAAAATATTCGCTTTATAAATAAAAAAATCCCACTTCGCGGAAATTCACTTATCGCGGTAGATTCTGGAACTGATTTACCGTAATAAACGAGGGACGACTGTATAGAAAACCTATATATTTGTCACAGCATATGCGCTGTTCATGCAAACTAATCGCCATACGAGCTGCCCTTGCTTGATGCAATTGCGCACGCTATTACCAATAATAAGGTACAGTCGTTCCTCGCCACTTTGGGCTATTATTTTCGCGGCTTCACTCTATCGCGGTTTTTTCAAATACTCATATATTCAATATATTCTCAAACGTTCTCAAATACTCATACATAATCAGCAACTCATATATTCCCAAATATTCACCCAAGAGTTTATCGAGATAGTGATAATGATACAGCGCGCTCTTGGTTGTCTGAGTCAATTATACACTCCTGTATTACAATACAAAGTAAAATTAATATACATATGGTCTGTAGGTCTATGTATTCGATGACCCCCGCATACCCTTCAACGCCAGGTGCGCGGCCGCTCGACCACTCCGTGTGTGTGGGCAAGAACTTTTTCCCAAAAATTATGGTGCGGTGAAACCATGCCAATCAGAGCGTGCTGTTCACTTTACTATCCTAGTACAAGAACTGTATGTGTGTCTAATTAAATGTGCGATAATAATAATAGGATATTTTTAACGCCTAATGTGTCTTATTTTCTCTCATTCTGACTGTTATAGTGGTAAATATATGAGTGTAATGGTGACTATTGTGGTGTTATTTCATATCCAGAGGGCTCGCATAGTGCTAAAAACCGTGTATAAAGGGTTTTTAAACCGGTGTTCAATGTTCCAACTACGAAGATATTTGATTTATAAATATAATCTTAATTTTCGGAATTTCACTTACCGCGGTAAAGTCTGGAACAGATTAACCGCGATAAACGAGGTTTGACTGCATACGTTACATGCCCAGCCTATGCAAGGGCCCCAGAAAGGGCAACTTGTATTAAAAAGCTGTCCTGCACAATAAAGTTGTCAAAAGCAAGCTAATAATCCCGACGACGAGAAACTCTGCTCGCTGCATCAAGCGAGAGCACAGTCAGAAACCCGTGTACATCGCCTTCACATCTACCGCGTATATTGCTACCATGCGTATTTGCGAATTTGCGAGTATTCCCGGAGGATACAGAGAGAGAGAGAGAGAGAGAGAGAGAGAGAGAGAGAGAGAGAGAGAGAGAGAGAGAGAGAGAGAGAGAGAGAGAGAGAGAGAGAGAGAGAGAGAGAGAGAGAGAGAAAGAGAGAGAGAGAGAGAGAGAGAGAGAGATTACTAGCAAACACGCCTGTTTGAAGTGATAGCATGAAAATTCAGGTACAGATCAATCGTATACTGTACGAAAATACGTTTTAACGTGCCGGAGAAGCTCCGGATATGAGTTTATGCATGTCCATTGAATCACTTCGCACCTGGAGAAGTTTTGTTTTTAGCTAGTATAACACTTCCTTTAATCACTCTAAAAACGAATTTATAACATTGACTAAGGTGAAAATTGGTTATGTTACTCAGTTTAAAATCTCTATCGTGATCAGATAAAAATCCTCAAGTTAATCACAGTATGTCAATGTGCGAGGAGAGAGCAAGGGGGAGAGGGAGAGAGAGCGATGGGGAGAGGGAGACAGAGCGAGGGGGAGAGGGAGAGAGAGCGACGGAAAGAGGGAGAGAGAGTGAGGGGAGGGACAGAGAAAGCTGAGGGGGATAGGGAGAGAGAGCGAGGGGAGAGAGAGAGAGAGAGAGAGAGAAAGCTGAGGACGATTTAAAGGGGAAAAGGCAGAAATAGAGACACTGTGCGAATCGCTTCTTAATTTAGCACCTATTAAGCCTTTGATTTAAGAAATAGTTAGTTACCGTGTTAAAACCTGGCTAGCCTTTGGACTGCGGGGAGACAGAGAATTTTGGCGAAACAACTTACGTAAAGCCACTAGCAAACGGACTATCTAGGCACGTCGTGGTCGAGCATTCTCTAGACAATTCGTAGCGCTCAATTCGAGATCTAAAACTAACTAACTTACTTGTTATGGGCAAACCCAGTGTGATTCAGAGATTGGACAGGCTGACTCTCAAAATTGGCTCTGCCAGCATATAGCCAGTTGAATCAGCTCGAAATCTAGGTGTCATATTCCAAAGCGACGTCTCGTTAGACGACCATATCAGCTCCACAGTCAAATCCGCCTATTTTCAGCTTCATAACATTGCTAAAATTCGGGCTTGTTTAGATCAAGATACCACGTCCAAGTTGGTCCATGCATTCGTGACATCCCGTCTCGACTTCTGCAACTCACTGCTTACTGGCCTACCAGCATGTGCGATCAGGCGATTGCAGCTGGTGCAAAACTCGGCAGCTAGGCTTGTCTGTCGTGAGCATAGCAGTTGCCACATTACTCTACTTCTCGCCGACCTGCACTGGCTACCAGTCAAGCAACGGATTGACTTCAAGGTTTTGTCGCTCACTTTTAGGTCCCTTCATTCTATGGCTCCAGCCTATCTGTTAGATATACTACCCCATCAGGCCAAGCATCGTACCACCCGCTTTTCGGAATCCAACAGTATAGAAATACCTCATACAAACCTTAAATCCTTTGGAGACCGTGCATTTAGTTCGTATGCTCCCAAAGCCTGGAACTCCCTCCCGACCTGCGTCAGAACATCCCCCGACCTGACCACATTTAAAAGGAACCTAAAAACACACCTAATTAGGACAGCATTTAGCGGGTCCCTGTGATTCGTCCTTGATGTGCTTGTGCGTGCTGACACTGTGCATGCTGCCACTAACCGCATTCACATGCTGACCCTGTGCATGTCACCCCTAGCCATATTATTCATTTTGCTTGTTTTTCAAGCATGATTTTACTTACCATTCAATTGCATTTCACTTTACAGCAAATGTAAAGCGCCTAGAGAGAGATTAAGTTCTCTGAGGGCGCTTTAAGTGAATTATTATTATTATTATCTCTGCCGCGTGGCGGCTGCCCGACCTTTCCCCCGAGACCCGCGTGACTTGGCACTGGCTCAGATGAAATGGTGAGTTGACATCGGTTATGTCTGAGCCCGCGTATGACACACGGGGCTCGACGTGAGCTCGCGGACTCGTCGCAAGCCCCACTCATTGCCTGCACTTTGACCACGGCTCCACCTTCGTGGACCTCCAACAGTTAGAAAGATGTGTGCTTGTGCGTTCTGACACTGTGCATGCATGCTTCCACTAACCGTACTTGCAAGGTGAACCTGCGCATGTCACCCCTAACCAAGTCATTCATGATGTTTATTGAGCATACTACCACTAACCATTCGATCGTGCTTTCTTTGCAGCAAATTTAAACCACCTAGGAAAAATGTGAGTCCACTGAAGGCGCTTTATCAAGTGTGTTATTATTATTATTATCATAACTGAAACTGGGGAGGGACAAGCACGTCACGTGTCTAGACTTTCGCACCATTGCAATAGCAGCAGTGGAGTCAACTTACTAAAACTATAGACCCCGCGGTTTCCAGTTGCCCACACATTAAACCTAGGCCAAGAAGCGCCCGCCAACTAATACGGTGGCAGTGCGTTGCCCAGCAGCATACTTCGGCTGACGCACGCAACGGCGCTAGCGCGACAAATGTCGGCTTCAGTGTCGGCAGCTCGCGTCAGCACCGGGCCCGTCGCGGATCGACGGACATTGTTGGCTCAGCTAGCCTAGACAAGGCTAGACACGGCCGGACAACGTCGGGCAACGTCAGCTCGGCGCGAGCTCGCTGAACCGACAGTGCTACCGCAGGTCTGGACCGAAGCAGCAGAGCGCCGACGCCGCCGCCGCCGCCGCCGCCGCCGCCGCCGCCGCCGCCGCCGCCGCCGCCGCCGCCGCCGCCGCCGCCGCCGCCGCCCGCTCACCGGCTACGACGACCCAAGCCCAGCCTCTATCAATGGGCAGACGCCGCCGCCGCCGCCTGACCTCGGAGCGCTCGCTGTGCTCCGGCTTCGCTGCCGCCGGCCTCGCCGCCGGTCCGTCGCTCATCGTGCGCGGCGGTAGCCGCGGTCGCCCGGCGGTGAAGCGAGCGGCGAGAGGCGGCGATAGCTGCGAGCTCGCCGCGCGTCGGCCGTCTGCCGCTTGCCGGACGAGGCGATCTGCGCGAGCGCCGTTCGCGCCTGCGTCAGTCCAGCAGAGCTCGTGCGCCCGCCCCGACCCGACGGTTGCGGCGTTTCGCTGCGTCGCTCGCTCCGCCCATCAGCCGCTGATTCGGCGGCGTCCACGTTCCAGTGCGCGCTTCTATCGCTCGGCGGTGGCGGCTGCGCCGCTATCGAGCAAAGGTTGATATAAAGGCGTGCGGCAAGCCCGCCGCAGCCGGGCTAGGCGGCAGCGAGGCACGCACCTGTTGGAGCCGCGGCCAGCAAGCGGCGCTCTTCGTTGATAAGCGCAGCAGCGCAGTGTCGCAGCCTCAGTTAGAAGCTGACCAGGCGATAGCCGAGCGACCGCGCAGATACGCACATTTTGGCACGCCCCCAAAGGGGCTTCCTTTCCAGCTTAGGAGCAGAGTTCCGAGCAAGAGCCTTGGCTCTCTGAGGTTGCGGTATAAATTTTATAGAAATAGTATTACTGTTTTCATTATTATTGCAAGAAGGAAGCGGCATTCCAGGACGACGCTCGCGAACCAGGACTCCAAGGACTGAACCCTCTCTGCGGCTGGCTGCTCTCGATCCCGCGCGCGAAGCGTCCTGCCGAGAATGCACGAGAATGCACGAGAATATACGCTTACAGCGGGAGGATCGTCTATCGGACCCATGATTTTCAGCGCCTCCTTCTAAAACCGAGCGAGCGAATCAGAGTTGCTTCGAAGGAAGTAGCTGGCGTAGCAGGACAACAGAACAGACCAACGGCGAGGGTGTCGCCTTTTGTGCACTGGCTCAGGAGTAGCCACCAGGCGCCCCGTAATGCCAATTAGATCGGCTGCCACGGACACGGCTGCCTGCCACTCTGCTAGGTATTTTTTTGTAAATTCGTGCGTGCGGAAAGAACGTTGCCACGCCCAAATAAGTCTGCGAGCTTGCAAAATCGCGACTGGAATTCGACAACTCTGCATCCTAGTGCATCCGCCTGTCTATACAGGTAGACGTTTAGTGACAGTTCAAACTTGGCAGCTGTGCTCTCCAGTCAAGAACTTTGCAGCTGCCACGCCGCATTGCATTGTCTGCTAGACCAGCAACGGCTGCCTCATCGACTTCGACTGCTTCAACTTCGAAGTTCTGTCTCTCACGTGCCCTTGACCCTTCATTGTCTTGCTCATTGGACTTCCGCCCGCAGCAGCTGCTCCATTGACTCGGCTTGTTTACCTGCACCTCTAACCAGCATCGATTGCATATGACCTGTCTTGGTATATGCTTTGAAAATGGTGCCTTCAATTATTATTCGCGACAAGTATAGAGATCATTGCTGACAAACACTATGGCATTCCCTGGGATAAGGGACATAAAAGCGAAGCCGACTTATTCCCCTTATTCTTCACAGTACAGGCTTTATCCGCCAGTTCTCTGTGTGTTAATGCTTAATGCAATCTTGGATGTTGTCAGAGAGGTGCACAGCGGCTCAGAGCAACTCTACAGAGCAACAGTAAAATTGCTGTTGCTAAAGATTGCCATCGGCAGGCTGTAGGGCCACGGTAACCAGCACCGTCTCGTCTTGGCGCGGCAAAGATTAGCGATTTGTTCTATTTCAATCTCAGATTAGCGTTGGCGACCGAGGCTTGTGCTTTGCATGTCCTAGAATGCGGTTCACTTAGATAAGTCTAATGCAGAGAGTTATATGCCCCAGCTGCTGATTGTGGCTCATTGATTTCAGTTGTCCTATGCTACTACTTCCATGCTAGTCACTTCCTTGACTTCCCTCCTGACTTAGCTGTGCTTCTCACTTTCTCCTTGCTTCGTGAGATAGAGTCAGTTGGTCACTGGATGCGTCCAAAAAGCCGCTTAGGCTTTTAGTGGTCTATAGAAAATTTTCATACGCCACCCTCAACTTTGTCCTTTTGGCTTTGTGGAGTTACAGATGGAGATGCATTTTATTGTGGCATCATTGCGGTACACGAGACGTCCAGCTTCTGCCAGGGCCCATGCGATCGGGCGTTGCCTAGGGAGACTTAACATAGTACACAGCAATCGGTAGTCATCGGTGGCCATAGGACTGCAAGCACGCACAGATGGCCTCGGCTTGGGATTTTTCCCCGCCTCTGAAAACAAATTATTGGCGCAACAATTATGCTAAAGTAAGCAATCGGCCCAAGTGTCTGCTTCAAGCCGACTCGGGGCACCACGGCCACGGAGAGAGTGACCACAGGAGAGAGTGACCACAGGAGAGAGTGACCACAGGAGAGAGTGACCACGTGACTACGACCGAGCCCGTAATGGCATAGAAGAAGGAAAGTCAGCTGCAGTCAGCTGCTGCCCGCGTGCATTGCTAGGGCTTGTTATGCAGGCCCGGTCGGTTGGCCACCAGCCACCGAGGATGCCGCTTCCGTCGATCCGGACAGTAGCGATGACGTTCAATATGTCCAAGCCGCTGTCAACGACGAGGTCCGGCTCGAGCGAGGGCCGGACAGTGATGTCGACCGGCTTAATGGTAAACCACGTGACACTCGGTCTCAGCCTCTGAGTGGCAGAAGGGGCGGATGGTGGCCATCGCTCGCTCATCACCTTTAAATTAAAGGATTCGCTACGGAACTATTCCGGGTCCGTCCACTTGTGTTGACACTCCATATACCGCCCCTCGTTCCGCCAAGCACAGTCTAGGCTCCCGGTGACCGCTGCGACGCTTGCTTGCTTCCGTTCATCCAACACTGCACACTCTCCAAACTCCGTTGCAGCTTTTAATGCTGACATTCAAGCTTGGATGTCGGCAAAATTACTTAACTTTAACGACGACAAAACCAACTTACATGTAATGATCAACTCGGTACTACTCAAAAATGGGAAGTCTAACCCTTAAAATAGGCTCTACCAATTATCTCCAACAGCTTCTGGACAAAATCTCAATGCCATTTTCCAAAAAATACTTGCGCTTGATTATATCACATTATTTCCGCATTCAGGTCTGCCAACTTTTAGCTACGTAATATAGCACAAATTCGTGCTCGGTTAGCTTAGGATGACACGGCTGGTCGGCAAATTTGTGACATCCCATCTTGACTTCTGGAACTCACTACTTGTAGGTCTTCCTGCCTGCGAAATAAGAATACTAGTGCTGGCGCACAGGTCCATCGCGAGGTTTGTATGTTGCAAACGTCGAGACTGCCACATTGCAACCTGCAGTGACTGTCTATCATTCAATCGAGCGGCGTATCGACTTCAAGCTTATGCTTTGGGGGCGCACAGGTGCTGACCTACTTAAGTCGCACAGGTTGACTTTGCCCCCTTCGTCAAAAAACGACAGCCGCAGCAGGGGTCAACTTTCTTGCCCTGCAAGCCGCTGGGCCGCTGCCTGCTTAAGCCAGCTGCAAGTTCGGTCTGGTCGTTTACTGTGTGGGTCACGTGACCCTCAGCTGCTCTCGGTCCGAACTTTTTTACTATTCATCGCCCTGTACGAGCCCCATTTTCTCTCTCTCTCTCTCTCTCTCTCTCTCTCTCTCTCTCTCTCTCTCTCTCTCTCTCTCACTCTCTCGCTCGTTCTCTCTCTCTCTTCTTTATCTCTCTCTCTCTCTCTCTCTCTCTCTCTCTCTCTCTCTCTCTCTCTCTCTCATTCTCCCTCTCTCTCTTTCTCTCTCTCTCTCTCTCTTTCTCTCTCTCATTCTCGCTCTCTCTCCCTCTCTCTCTTTCTTTCTCGCTTCCTCTCTATCTTTCTCTCATTCTCTTTCTATCTCTCTCAAACTCTCCTGATTCCTCCTCCCCTATCATTCTCTCTCGTTTTCTTCTCTGCCTCGAAGCAGCCGATCCAACGCTAGTGAACACGATTAATTACGTACTTGCCCAAGTACTTGCATGCGACTCTCGCTAGTTATAACATGTGACTCATCTGAGCCCTAGTGGATGACTCATCTGAGTAGCAGCATGTGACTAGTCCTACTTGCAGCATATCCTTCTCGCGCCCTTTTTCTGGTTGATCTATCGTCTGAGAAAGATAAATCGACCGTAAATTATTCTTCGAGGTCTGTCACCATGGCGTTAGGTATGCGTGCTCATTCATTACTGTCGCTCACTTTTAGGTGCTCTCGCCACCACGCTCTTGCTCCGGCCTACCCATCCGAAACACTTCGTAATCGGGATTCCTATAATCTCGTGCTCGTGCTTCCATGCTCTTGCGGCTCCGTCACGTAGCAATCTGTCAGCAAGCAGCCTCGAATCTTCTTTGGATACCGCGCCATCACTTCTTGTGCTCTCATAGTCTGGAACGAATTCCGAACTACTAGTCACAGCATCCCGTTCGCTCGATGACAGGTAAGAGAGAAGCCCTCACGCCATGCGTTCCGTCAGTGCGATGCGTCCTTTGCGTGCTGATAATGTTCACACTGTAAAAAACCAATCGTGGTACTTCCTCTCCGGCATATTTTATGAGAAAGAGATTTACTTTCCTCGCGGTGCTACAGTAGCGTTCTCTCATTACTAACATCACGATTGGGCCGGATGCTGCGCCCCGAAGGTTGCTCGGCCGGTAAGCTTGCACATACCATTTAGAGCAGTAGTTGTCTCCTCCTGACAAGATAAAGCCGCCGAAGCGGCGCGCCAAAGTAGATCGAAAAGAATATCTCTTCTTCTTCTTTAAACCTCTGAGATAAAAAGCATCCATTCCCAATTCTGGGAATTCTGGGAAGCCCGGAGCTCCTTCCAAAAGGCGCTCCGCCCAGAACCAGTTCAAAGAAATGTGCATCAAAACGGCAGCTAAATCACCAGATTAGGAGCGGTATTCATTATTTCTGAATTGATCCTGCGATAGTCTATAACCGAGGCCGCATAAAAGCCGACGCCGCAATGATGTAGGCAGTAACTTGCGTTTCCGGATTGGCATTGGAGCTGATTTGAGCTCTAGAACTGGGTTCTAGCTCAAGAGGCGCTGGCTGCTCGCTCTTCGCTACCCAGGTCGTCGGTTTTGAGTCCTGCAGCGGGCGCTTCTTTACGCAGGCTAAGAGCGATGGGGATAGCCGTAAAGGCTCTTCTGCCGCTATAAAAATGAGGCTGTTCAATCAGGTGAGCTTTAAGGCCGCGGAGCCATTGGAGTACGTCGTGGCCGCTGTCGATAGCCTGTAACTCGCCGTTGCTGTCGAACAGACACTTGCCTACGCCAAGGTACCAAGGGGCGCTCTTCGTCGCCGCCATGCCTTAATAATGTCGGCATACCTGCGAGCATCGGTGCTGCGCGACGGCCGAGAGACGGCACCGCGTTACGTGCAGCGCTGCTGCGTTTGCGGCACAGTTCCCGCCCGGAAGTCGAAGCCGCACAGCGAGTGTTTGCAACAGCGTCCCATTAAAAGAGTCCGTGTAATTTCACGCCAATGCTCAATGCTCTGCAGGCTTCATTGCAACTCGGTAGAAAATAATTTACCTCAGCCACTCCGGTGCGAAAATAGCAACAGCTCCTCTGGGAGCTGACCTTAAGTGCGAGGTGAGGAACGACGAACGCGCGCACGGCACCCAGGCAATGACGCGCCGGGCACATGCGACGAGTGGCGTCTCTTTTTTATAGCCCCATCTCAGCAAGAGCGGCCGCAGCTGCGCACCGAATCAGCAGGCTAGTCCGGGCACCGGCAGTTTGCCGCCCGACATGCGTCTTTGAGCTATGAAGTTCGAGTATGTATTTTATGTAGTATTTTGAGCTATGAAGTTTGAGTCTACGAAGTTCCACACCGGAAGCGCAGTAGCCTACTGGCAAGGGTTTTCGGGCCTCCGGGGGAGGGGGCGCTCACCCAATCAGTTAATTTTTAGCAAAGGCCGTGTCGAGCGACTGTATATATATATATTGGCTGGGCAGTTCCGCCCCTCCGCTGCAGCAGCCAGACCTTCGGAGTGGGAGGGGCTTTAGCCTCCAGCCTTAACCCCCTTCCGCCCCGAAGCACAGCGAGTCGCCGACGAGTCGTTTCTCGAGGTGCCCCTTCTGGGAGCTTCAAGCTCCGAGCCGGTCTCTTCCGGGCGGGGCTACCGTAGGCTATCACGATCGTTCCGTTGAAGAATCGCCGGGAAAATGAGCTACCGAAAATCAGCACAGCATGCTGCTAAGAATTCGAGGGCCCCCAGCGTACGTATGTGAAACCAATTAAGAATACTAACGGATTAATGATACAAACTAACGAAGACTCACCGAGCGCTTGGCGGGCGCCCGATGATAAGCGAACGGTGCTCCGCAGAGACTATAAAAGTGCAAGACTACTTGCCGATAATAACTTTAAAAAAATATTAGCTGATTTAACAGCCTTTTTTGTATAGCGACAGAAGAGCCTTGACGGCTATCATCAGTGCTTGCAGCCGCGATAAAAAACCACCCACCACAGGATTCGAACCCACGACCTCAGGAGCGAGGTCGTGTAAAGCGACCGCCTTACCTAGTGTGCCATCACAACTTAAGGCGCTTCACCTGAGACTATGCAGACAAGCGGCGTCAGGAAGTCAACATTCAGCGTTCAGGTGTGGTGTGGGATCGTTCTGAGATCAAATGAGCAACGGCTATCGAGCCATCTGACCCGCCCCGCCCCCTCCCATCTGCCAAGCGATCCTTCGGCCGGGGGTGAGCTTGACCAGTGGGATGTCAGAATGTCAGAATTGCGTGAGCTAAACCATTGAATAGGCACGCGGCGATCCTTCGATTGTCACGACCTCGAGCGGCTCATATTCACCGCACAGATTCACAGCGTTTCGACAGAGGACATCAAGGTATGTAGGATCCTGTTGTTTGAACTGCTAAACGGACTTTTTAGATGCACCCAGTGACGCCTGTCAAGCCGCCTAAGGCCCTTCAATTAGGGCGAGCACTCATTTTTATCTGTCGAAATGGACTTCCCGGGTGGCAGTTTGGCAAGAAACTACGGGCTTGCCCGACATTCTCATGAGGTTTAAATAAATAAATAAATACTAGCTGATTTAACAGCCTATTTTTGAATAGCGACAGAAGAGCCTTGGTGGCTATCACCACGGCTTGCAGTGGCGATACAGGATCGCCCACTACAGGATTCGAACCCACGACCTCGGGGCCGAGGTCGTGAAAAGCAACCGCCTTACCTAGTGAGCCATTACGAGCTTTGACTGTTAGGTAAGTAGTTATAATAAAAAATAAATAAATATAAAGTTTCCACAGGGGTCAAAGAGCTTTTTCGAGCACTTCAAAGACAAGTCTTTCACATTGTCAGGTCGAAGGAGGAGGGCAGGTCCCGAGCAGCAGCAATGCTGGACGGGCCCTTACAGCCCATCTAAACTTTGGCATCTCTGCTAAATCTGCTGCATCTCACGCTCCAACGACTAATGTGCAGTAAGAATTGTCCAGCTGATGCAACATTCTGTAACTAGGCCAGTCTGTGGTGAACAAGTCAACTGCAAGACATCCCAATACTTGATCCCTGCTTCTTAGCCCATGGGTAAGGAGCTAGCTCTTCGCGAACCAGTTTGTGGGTTCGAGCTTGCACTAGGCGATTCTTTACTACCCACTGCAGCAAGTGGCTGTGATAGCCGGTAAAGCTCTTCTGCTGCTATATATAAATGAGGATGTCGGATCAGCTAACCGATTTTTTACTCTTTAGTCTGCACAGCTTGCCTTGCCATCAAGCAGTATGGCATTGACTTTAAAGTGCCGCTGCCCATCTCAAGCTCATATCTCAAACTCACATCTCAAGCTGCCCATCTCAAGCTCACATGCTCTTGCTCCTGCCTCATGCTGCTCCTCGCTTGCTTGCTCCTAGCATCAAATGTATTCCTCGGTGAGCCCCCGGCCCTGCCCCCGGTTCCTGTGCCTAGGGGTGTTAAGCTGCTTGCCTCGAGTCTATCTTTATCAGACAGCATTTAAAGCTGATCTGCACCAAAATCATGAAGCTCTAGAGAGAGAAGGGGCGAGAGGAAGAGAGAGAGAGAAAGAGAGGGGGAATTGCGACTCTCTCCTGCCTCGACTGAATTAAAACGAAGCTACAAGTTTCGGATTTTGACGGCATTGCCCGTTCATATTCATCTGCATGTATTGCATCGATCCGCCTGCTTTAAACAGCTCTTGCTTCGTCCGTATGAGTCATTCTGCATGTCCTTGTGCATCATCCAAATGCAAATGTTGCTGCAGCTAATCGGTTGTCCTCAGACAAGAGTAGCCCCTATGGCACTCCACTATGGTGGGTTATTATTTATCAAGACGTCACGGCTCCAGGACGCTATTCAGCAGCAGCTAGCTAGATGTGGAAATGCAACACCGAGCACCGGCAGCACTCAGGGGCTGCACTCTCTGAAGATCAGGGGGGACGATGCTGCAGCTATGCAATTCATTTACTACCCGTACAACTTAGCTTTGACTAGCTGAAGGATTTTTAGGTTGGAAGAAGCTAGCTAAGACGGTCAAGGGCTGTGGCACAGTCTGCAAGTCGAAACACTGCTCAGTCATGACGAGTCCTGAGCAAAGGAAAGCTGGTTTGCACGTGACTCAGACTTTAGTTGTTATCCATCTACTCGCTAGCGTTTGCAGCAGCTACAATGACGTTGGCTTGTGTTCAGTTAAAACAAGAGTGCAGCTGATCCTCAACTAGATACAAATTCGTAGTCATTCCGAGTCGACAATAAATAGTAACCATCGAATAAACAGGCTTCCCGTCAGATAGAACACTGGGCTGTGGTGGCGGGTGACCTATTTAGTACAGCGGAAGAGGCAAGCCGCTGGGTGTAGACTCGACTAGATCGAGGCTTGCCATGAAGCAGCCGCAGCGGCCCCGAGCTACTGAACCACGCAATAGCTGCTGCACGAGCTGTTGGATGAGCACTCGCCATGCGTCAGTCACCAGATGGCACCGCCGCATACTCTCAGTCGGCATGCTGCGATTGCTTGGCCGGCGACTGGTGCTGCCTCAAAGCCAGCACCGTGCCGTAGCTACCGGCCAGCAGAGAGGCAAACAGTAAGTTGCCGCCGATGTAGTAGAACACGGGCACCCACGATCCACTCAAGCCGGTCAGGATACCTGGAATGGCGAGCAGAGAGACGACCGTGCAGCCGCTCAGGCGACAGTGCAAAGCAGTGGCAGAAAATGCAAGGAGCAGACACCTTCAACAGTAAATCGCATCATGAAAGGGCAAAACGTGATTACTGACACACCATTCTAAGACGGCCTCTGCCAACGCAGGCAGGCAGTCGGCTGCTCCGCAGGTTTCGCTGAACTACTAGGGTAGTGGGGCGCTGGCGGTGGCCGACCAATAAACGATACACCTTCGGGTCCGTAAGCCGTCTGCTCAAATGATGCAGGCCTGCACGTGCATGCACACTTCCATGCACACTTCCATGCACACTTCCATGCACAGCAGCAAAGACTAAGCCGGCGTCCGGTGCCAGAAAGCTTCTCAAAGCAGACACAGAGCCAGGGTGAATGTGCTAGCTAATACATAAATTGTACCTGTTGTTTAACTTATTATTTGACATGCTTCATTTTTAGGACATGTGAATATGTTATTAGTATTAATATATAGGATTGCCCACTATAACATCCGAAACAACATCATAAAGAGCGAGCACCATACCTCCTGGGCTACCAGGGCCATCTAGGAGTGCGAAATCATTTATTCAGACCCACTTTTACGTTGTCCTGCGAGGGGTTTGTTACTTCGTTAAGCAGAACATGTAGCTGCCATCCGTACAGCCGACATCCAGGACGTAGTGCTTTTTCAGAGGCGTTTCGTTTATCAATCGATGAATATAATTCTGAGAGAATTAAGGACGAGTAGAGCTGTGTATCATTTGCATCAAAGCACTTGACACTTTGGGATAGAGAGGAGCAGCAAGCACTGAGAAAGGCAACATTGCAGCAGCAGCAGCAGCAGCAGCAGCACCTGCAGCAGCAGCAGCAGCAGCAGCAGCAACAGCACTGCCGCAGGAGATCGAAAGTCTGGGAAAGCGTGGAAGACCCCTACCCTTCAGCGAAGCTAAAAACCCTCCCACTCTTCACGGCACTTGATTAGTTCCCGAGAATTTCCCACCATGTGCTTATATGTGCTGCACATGTATATGCTATTGTCGCAGCTTAGCTCATAGGCTTATTTTCCTGACTATGGATTTGCATAGATGGATATTTAGGTTTCTTTAAGTACCATACATATGCACTGAGATTCATTTTGCACTGTAGCAAGACTGTGTATGCCATTAACTTCACACATCACGTTCTGTCGCACTACACGTAGCTAAAGAAAACAATTTCTCCCAGTCAACAAGCAAAAACTTCAAGGGCTAAAAATAAGGGATAAATCCAATAGATAACAGTAACTGGTTAGCCCTGCGGGTCATGTCTGGTTAGATCAGGAGCAGATCTGAGAGCAGGCTAGGCTCACTCGATAACCGATCGTACTTGTATTTGAGTGAATTTATTTGACTGATAAACTCCAGTATCTAAAAAAGCAGCAGCCATAAACTAACCTTCTGACGATACCCTCTAGTGGCTCTTAAGCAGATGGGGCGATAATAAATAAAGTGGCCCCACTAAGCAGGTTCTACATGCTCCCGAGCAGCATGTAAAGATAGGAGCAGACCACTAGCTCAGCCATCAGTAGCTGGTGACGGCTGCTCCACTTTCAATCGTCCATCACTTGAGCAGTAAACGGATGTTCATTGCCCACTGACGGACGAAATCGAATGAATTGAAGAAAAAACGCCAAAGCGACGAACAGTGAATGGTCGTGCATCAACCATAAGAAACACTGCCTTGACCTAAGTCAAGTTTATCCGACTACTCCCAAATAAGTTCATTCTAGTGGTCTCGAGTTCATCACAGTAGTCTAGCTGTCGCTATGCAATCCAGCAGTAGTGCTTCAGATGATCCGGTCTGCCAAATTGTGAGTAGCTCTGGCGATCCGACCCACTACGGGCAAAAAAGGACCGATCAGGTTTTTTGGGGCCTTGCAGTGATGAGGTTTGAGGTTTTCCTATATGTCATACGAATGCAGCACTAGGCATACTCAACAGTGAAGGCTTTCAGCACTAGACTCCAAAGGCCAGCATACCCTAGCGACCGTGCTGATTTCCCAGATCGTTGGTGCCAGCATGCAAACTCCCTGACCTGGCAGCATCCCACACGCAAGCATGCAGTATCCCCTAACCAAGGGAAGGTCTGATGTCAGACACACAGACACGATACTGAGGGCAAACTGTGCTCACCGGCCATGTATGTGGAAACCATGTGGGAGGAACACTGGAAGAAGAGCTGCAGGCCCATGCCGGCCGTGACCTTGTCTGCGCCGAGCAGCTGCCGGATGACGATGGGCACGAGTGAGTAAACCGACGTGCCGGTGGCACCGCAGGCGGCCGTCAGCAGGCCGATGCCCGCCTCGCCGCCCACGATCGGGCACAGGATGGCGGCGAGGCCCGTGAGGCCGCTGCACAGCGCCAGCTGCAGCAGGCACGGCATGACGTTGCGATCGCTGAACCAGCCGTGAAAGCCCCGGCAGAAGATCTCGAACGCGCCCGTGACGGCAAGCAGTAGCGACACGGACTGGCGGCTTATGCCGATGCTGTCGGCGTACGGCGGTATGGCGGAGAACACGATGCTGACCGCGTTGGAGACGAACAGCATCGTCAGCCCGATGAGCCACATGCGTGGGTTACGCAGCAGCTCGGCGTACGAGGCAGACTGAGGCTGAGGCCGCTGCTGGAGGCCCGTGGTGGCGGCTGCAGTGGCAGAGGAAGCAGGCGCCTTGTTGCTGCCGTTCGTCGGCGCCTTCTCGCTATCGGTAGCAGCACGGCCGTCGCCAGCCACATTGGCAGCAGCCATATTTGCAGAGGCAGCTGGGTGGCCCGAGGTTCCGGTCCGGTTGGCCTCGAGGCGCTCCGGCCCCTCCTCTTCCTCCACTATGCCATCGCTGCCAGCCATGGCGGCCTTGACCTCGGGTGCCATGCCGTTCTCTCTAGCAGCAGCCTCGATGGCATGGGCGTCACCACTGCCGTCGGCGTGGCCTCCGGCTGCCGGCGGTGGGCGCCGGCTTCGCAGGGTGCAGCAAGCGAAGCGGGCGGCCACGTCGAAGCCGAAGCACGTTTGCAGGGACGACTGGCGCCGCTCGCTGTAGTAGCTCGGCGAGCGGACGAGCATGGCCAGGATGAGCACCTGTAGAGCCACGCCCCCGAACAGGAGCAGAGCCGACGAGAAGGAGTAGTGGTCGAACAGGGCGCGCAGCACGTTCGGCAGTATGAAGGCCAGCACGCCATTGCCCGAGGCGGATATGCCGACGGCCAGGCCGCGGTACTTGCTGAAATACGGTCCGGTGCATGTCAGGCCGCAGATGAGCAGACATGTCACGCCAAACCCTGCAATGCAAAAAGTGGGAGCGCACGAGGTGAGAGAGTGGGCAGAACGTGACGGATGCACGACGAAGCAATGAGGTAAAGGCAGCTGGAAGCCTAAGAATATAGCAGAAGCAAGCAAAGTTTGGAGGAAGTGACGTCATCGGCAGTGCCACGTGACTATGGGCACATGTGCATGCTCACACACATAGACGCACACACACACACACACACACAGACACACGCACACACAGAATGCCATCTGCGCAGCTCAATCGCTTACCCAGAAGGTGCAATGGGGTATACATAAGGTCAATGCAATGCAACAAAATGAATAAGGGTTTTAAAAGATACCCGACACATTACCACGTTGTCGATTCGGCGATTTTAGGAGGGGACCAAAGGATGTAAAGCACGTAAAAATGAAAGATAATAAACATAAGGAGAACAATGGCAACCGCTAGACCGGATGCTGGCCAACTGACGGTTTGGTTGAGATATAGCTTCCTTATATATTATCTTTGTTTCACATTATGTCATGGAATGCAGGCGGTGTTCTTTTGGTGTGACATTTTAATTTTGTAATGACAATTTTCTTAACACGACTCGGCCAGATGACACCACACACGGCTGCAGCATGGCTAGTAAATCCTAGTTAAGCTGTAGGGGCTCGTGGGCGCGCGATAGCGTTGCGACGAAGAGCGAAGCCCTCACAAGCGAGTCGTGGCGTTGTCAACGAAGGCTGTATTATATGATCTAGCAGCCGTCGTGCGTGCTGCTCCGGAGCGCGTGGTGTTAAGAGAGAGGAGAGAGTGGATAGCGTGCGTGCAGGCCGACACACAGGCAGAAAGTGATTTGCGCGGCAAGGAACACGTCACGTGCCGGCAAAGAGCGCGACCGTTGGGCGAACGGAACGTTGGGCTGGGTGCAGAACCACGTGACGGCGATGACACGCCCACAAAGCCACCCCACATGGCGACCATACGCCACCATGCACATGCTCGGTCAACAAAAGCTCACCAACGTCCCAAACAGCAGTAATTCCGCTGGACAGTTGACCGGCTGGGTCACTCATGTCAAGACATTGAACCTGCAGTCAGCAAAAATGCTCCTGAAGCAGCTTGAAAGATGACTGCAGTCTCTGAAAAGCGCCAGCTACAATAGCAGTTTAATCATTAGGTCGTCTGCATAGAATCCAGAGATAACCCAATCTCTGACCAGGTGCTTTACAAGTTGTTGTAAGAGATGCAATAAATTAGGGTTAAGAAATGCAAGGTATCATGTAACGTAAAGGTTGGCTGATTCAACAGCCTCATTTATACAGCAGCAGATTAGCTGTACCGGTTATCACCGCTGCTTGCAATGGTAAAAGCTATAAAAGATTGAGCAGTGCAGGACTTGAACTCATGACTTAGTCTCGCACAGCCAGGCACCGTATCCCTGAGCTAAGATCCAGGGGCAAGCTTTGAAAAGTAAGAAAAAACCCAATTTTAGCACTTACACTAGATGCAAAAGCTCACAAGGAGACACTCTGGGCCAATGGTTAGTGCACCTGTGAGGGTGCCATCGCCGTCACGTGGTTCCCCCCCCCCCGACGTTCTGTCCGTCCAACGGGTGTGCTCCTTGCCGGCACGTGACGAATTCCTTGCAGCAAAATTCACTTTCTGCCTGTGCGTCGGCTTGTATGCTCGCTATCCTCTTAACACCGCGTGCTCCGGAGCAGCACGCACGACGGCTACTACATCAGTACGTGCGCTAGCTCGCTTATGTTGCCTTATGCAATACAATACAGCCTCGACAAAGCAACAACTTGCTTGTGGTGGCTTCGCTCTTCGTCGCGCCGCCATTGCATGCCCACGAGCCCCTACAACCCGGCAGTTGGATACATGGAAACGAGGCAAACAGAAAAAAACCAGAGTTGAAAAGGGCATCAAGAAACCAGAATAGGCCAGAAATGATTAGAATCCATGCGTTTTAGCTGAGACCTAAATAAAGGGAGGTCATTGCAGGTATTGGCCGAAGCTAGAAGCAAGTTACAGACTTTCGGTGCATACGAGCTGATGGCCAAGTCTCTAAAAGATTTCAATGTAGTGCATTCGACACCTGCAGGACAACTGGAAGCCAAGGGTACAATGGGTTGTGCACGAGAGTACAATCGGGGAGTAAGGAGGTCTAGTAGGTAGGCTGGTGAAAGCTAGTGAAGTGACCTGTAAGCCAGACAGACGGGATCTTGAGATCGATTTGATGATTGATGGGGATGTGCCAGCAAAGCTCAGATGGGACTGCGACAAACTGTGACAGTTATGACGTCAAACATCGTGACATCAAACCAGATGCTTTGCAGAGTTGTGCAGCAGCAGTGGACGATTAAGAGCACCGATCCCGAATCCTGATTATCCGAATCCTGATTAATACCATCACAGTAATGTTGACAAGGCTTCACTAACGTGCCAATTAGTTTGGCTGTCTTTGTCTAAGCAAAACCCTACTATGCCAATACTCACCAGCTTAATGTAGGCAGACTTGACAATGAAGGCGATGAGCTCATCTAATGACAAGTCGTCTTGGAAAAGTACTCTCACTAGACAGACTATGAGACACAGACTATGGGCTGACGTCAGTGGAGTGATGCCAGATGAGCTGGTTTTGAGGGCGAGGCCTCCAAATTGAGTGACACTGGGCTTGCTGGTAACTATAACATGGATCAGTCGTATTGTGGTTAAGCTTCAGGTAGCGCCAGCATGAGTGCAAACGATGCAGATGACTCATATTTGAAGAAGAGCATAGCAGGGAAGAGGGGTCTTCGAGCTAAACATCATCGACAACGATGTGAGAGCCAAGATCGAGTGCGAGGCCATTAAATCGGCCAAAGGCCAAGCATAGATGGTGAACATAAGGCAGGGTGACCGAACACTTAGGTAGCCATACTTTTAGAGCCCAGAGGATCTTGTGGACTGCTATTTACACCTACACTCTCTCACCCAGTTAGGACCTATCGCAGAAACTAGAACTGAGCCAGAGATACCTAGACATTTCTGGAGGCACTCCAAAAGCACCTGCTGGTCAATTTCGTCAAATGCTGGTGAGAGATCTGGGAGAATTGGCAGAGATCAGCCTGACCCGGATCTGATCAGAGCTGTTCATAATGAAGCTTAGAAAAGACCAGGGTTTCTTTTTCACTCGAAAAACTGGAGTCCCGTCAGTCTGACATAAAACAGATTTACAAGATGGTGAACAATTTGCTGGGCAATTTAGACAGGTCACTGCCCAGATATTAACGGCTCGGCCGACAGTTCTCAGGCTTCTTCACTGAAAAAAGTGCACACATTCGTACCTCCATAAAGTTCCTTTCAACTAAAGCACTCGTTGAATCGCAGCCTGTGACCTTACTTCAGAGATTTCTGAGGTTTCTGCATGCGAAGTGGTTGGCTCCTTAATTAAGTCTAGTAAAAAGAGCTTGCCTCCTGAAAACCCTATAGCATCCCCTCTATGGTCCTTACGGAGCCGACAAACCGTTGAGGCATACAAACTGGTCACGAGCAAGACGGGATGCACTGACATGAACTTTTAGCTGCTAGGCCACGACTCATTCAAGTGTGCCCAATAAGAATGGCAGTACGGAGACAGGACAAAAGTTACTCAGGCTCTCATTACACCGGTCACCATATTGGTTGTCAGGCATTTGTCATAGTCTTCCAAATATAAACCACAAATAATGATTTGCGGTTTATTTTGTTTGCTTTGGCACGTCAGGTTTGTTAGATTTCGTTTAACAAAGATCGGGTGTACTTTAACATTACCCATTATGATGTGGCCTTTACTGGGTTTATTTGTTACAGTCACTGAAATGACACAAATTTTGTGTTATTTTGTGTAAAAAAATCAGCTAATTTGTTGGCTCATACAGGGTTTTTTTTAAATCGCCGTATATTTGTGATTTACAATGCCAAGGGAGTGTAAGAATTCTCCTCCGCATATAATCTGCTAGATCTTCGGAAGATTATCGACAAAAGAGTAGCGGCTACTAAAATCTTCATTCCTCAAACAGCGCTATCACGCCCAATTTTGATGCAAACTGGGAGATCAGCATAAGACACGGTTACTACAGACGAGCAAGCCGAGTTTAAAAAATTAAAGGCAATAGTTTAAAGGTCAACGCAAATGCATGCCATTTGGGGTGCCGATGATTTGGAGAGGACAAACTGACCGTATTTCGGATTGTTATTTCTGCATCCTTAACGCGCAGGGCTCCAGCAAGATGAATAAGCATAAAATTGATTAAATACTTTAAATAAAAGAAAAGTTTCTCGAAGTTATCGAGGCAAGTATAAAAGGTCACATTTTTTGGTCCAAGGGTCAGAGGATTGTTCATTAGAAGCATTCAGGAAGGAGCCAGTGAGAGGTTGCATCAGGACATATGTGAAATCGAGTGCAAATATCATGGCCACTGAAATGTTAACATGATGACCGATTACTGTTGAAGCCTGAAGCACCACGATCCAGCTCCTAAGCATAGCAGAAAGTCAAGGAAGTAACAGTTTTAGAGCTTTTGACTCAATGAAGAAAGACTTATGTATAAAAACATAAATTGGATGATATTGGTACTAAAGGATTGTAAAAACTATATATATATATATTGAATGAGAAAGTATTGCAAAATAGAATGAAATTTTTTTTTAAATCATGACAATTTAAAGATTCTGAAAGAGCATTGCAAAATTTACTTGAATTACTTATTATATGAAAACAACTGCTACAAGTTTTCATTTGCAAGCCTGTGTCATCATTGATCGGCTTCCCAGCGGGTGATCTGACTAGAGATACTTTGAGAGGAGCAGAGACTTCACTGGTAACCAAACAAATATTAAGGATATTTTCTATGGTGTACAGCAACCGGTATTTGCACCTCGTAAGCAGAACTGACGAAACAGAGCAGAGATTAGTTCGTATGCTCCCAAAGCCTAGAACTCCCTCCCGACCTGCGTCAGAACATCCCCTGACATGACCACATTTAAAAGAACTTGAAAACACACCTATTTAGGACAGCATTTAGTGGGTCCCTGTGATTCGTCCTTCATGTGCTTATGCGTGCTGACACTGTGCATGCTGCCACTAACCACATTTGTATGCTGACCCTGTGCATGTCACCTCTAACCATTTTATTCCTTTTGTTTGTTTATCGAGCATGATATTACTTACCATTCAATTGCATTTCCCTTTGCAGCAAATGTAAAGCACCATGAGAGAGATTGAGTTCTCTGAGGGCGCTTTATCAAGTGCATTATTATTATTATTATTATTATTATTATTATTAGAGACGAATAGAGCATAGATAGACGAACTGTCTTTCAACCTGGGAGACAAATTGAGACAGACATGCAATAGAGATAGGCTTGACAGAGAGAGAGACAGAGAGACAGGCAGAGAAACAGAGAGACAGAGACAGACAGTGACACACAGAGAGACAAAGAGAGAGAGACAGAGAGACAGAGAGAGGGGGGGACAGAGACACAGAGAGAGAGAGACAGAGAGGACAGAGAAAGGGACAGAGACAGACAGAGAGAGAATCAAAGAGACACAGAGAGACACAGCGAGAGACAAAGAGAGAGGGTCAGAGACACACAGAGAGACAGAGACTAGGAGATACATAGAAAGACATAGATAGGGAGACACAGTGAGAGAGAAAGAGACACACAGAGAGAGAGAGAGAGAGAAACAAAAGCGAAGTGAGACCGTTTGGCGCTGGGGACAAAGCTACAAATGGCGCCCCTCCCCTAGTCAGTCAGTTGCTGTAAAATAACTCCACCATAGAAGAAATGCAAAAACATGCTGACAGGAATATTTAGTTGAGAAAGTTTTATTAACTGTAGTAATGATACAAGGTAGCTATCACGGCCTTAACGTATGTACATTTTTCTTGCCTTCTATGTGGCAAACTGGTCTATTAGTTTGAAAGTCGGTAGTTTCTAGTGTTTCTTTCTCTATGCTTAACAAGGCCAAATCAGAGAGTCAATATTGCCCCATTGACGCTCTCACGTAAGACAGAATTTACTTCAGCTTGCTAAAGGAAAGTTAAAAACTGGCAACTGGTACAGCTATGGTGAGAAGAGCTTGCAAGGTTGCAACTCTAAAATTAGGAAACATATCCTCTCCATAACTGCCAACGAAAGACGTGAGTTCCAGTGGGGTGTCGGTGCCGAGTGGCACGAAGCATTTTACAGTCACACCTTTTGTTGTACAGCTCAGTTCCATCAACGTATAAACAATAGAAGCATCCAAGATCGAGATATTGCTAGTGGAGTTCGGTCTGCTCAAGTGTCTTCAAAAGCTTCTCAATTTCCAACAAGAAACCAAATTTGGCATATCAAGATATGTGAGCCGGGAAAACCTAGTTCTAATTTCTTGTCGGTGATAGTCTACGCCGTTCTTCATTATCGTATTTATAGAAATCTAGAAATAAAATAAGATAAATAATAAGATAAATAAGATAACAATCTTATTTATAGAAATCTTCTCTGCCGTAAGACCGAAATTTTGAGAACGTTCTCCAGGCATCTGTGTCCTTCGGCAGATTCTTGGTTCAACTGCATCTCCCCACAATCCGCACCTCCTATTGGCATCTAGTAGTGATTCTCGGCACGGGTCTTCTTGAAGTCTTGACAACTCAATCTCTCAATAGAAGAGTGAAGGTCATAATAGGCGTCGCTGGAGTGGATCTTTGAATCCAGCAGTCCTTTCTGAATGCGGAGGTCAATCTTCTGTAAAATGCTTACCAAAATGGCAACAGAACCACCGAGCTGGTTTGGTACGGTGGTTAAGGCGCTCATCCCGACTAAGGTCTGGCTGAGGTCGTGGGCTCGAGCCCCGAGGCATATGTTAAGTGCCTGAATAGAGATTAAGTTCTCTTGGGGCGCTATACAAATAAATTATATATATATATATATATATATATATATATATATAACCAAAAAGCTGAAGCTCAAAATACAATGCACGAGACTTCCAGCTTCACTTCCTGTTTCAAGCATTTCACCTGTCCTCAGACAGTTGTTCAAAAAGACCTACAATGCTGTTCAGTCCATCATTGATAGCTTTCACAGGCCTCTACTCGTGCACTCCTTGCTGCAGAGTCACGTTTGACAGTGATGGCTAAGACTTTCTTCAGTTCTTCCCATTTCAGAGTTAATCTTGAAAAGAATAAATAGGCACTCTCTATTGCTTCAAAAAAAAACGTTGCAGCATGAACTCCTACCACGTTCAAGCTGCGTTTATTTAGATTCGGTCAGTACGACCATATTCGAACGTATTGACTCAAATGGACTGTAAAAATGGTATCAGAATTCCCTAAAATGAAAATAGTGCGGTTCAAAATGCAAAGAACGGGGATAAAGTCAAAACGTCAGAAATCAATCAAAATCAAAAATCAAAGTCAAAACGTCAGAAATGAAGACTGGATTCCTACTTGGCTGCCTGACCACAAATTATGTCCACTATCGGAAACTTACTATTAGCTGGACAAAGGACCCGAGATTCAAAAGATAGTTAAGCAGGAGCCGAAAAAAGCTTGAAGTCGAAAGCGGTTCGTGCGGCAACGGCTACTGGACTAAGGATTTCGGGTTGAGAAAGTAAAAAGAGAAACCTTCCACGGATGGTAGCCGAGCAGTTCTTCGTCTTACTTAAGCGCAGCTACACTAAAAGCAAAATTGTCAAGGGCGTCAAGCCGATTGTCCACGCATCAGGCTGCTAACAAGTGGTGTGTTGCACATAGAGAGCACATTCCAGAGACTCAAGCTGTAAGCAGTCAATCTAAGAGAACGAAACATTCCGAGCATCGGCGTTACGTTGCCAACGGTTACGGCTGTGATGCCGACTCACCGTAAATCAGACCCCACGTGATGAACGTCACTTCCATGGACGGAGCAAAGCCGGTGCCAACGATGCCAGCGGCCATGCACAGCGAGCCGGTGGCCGCGACAAAGCGCTGCGACGTCTTGTGGATGAGCATCGACACCAGAGGTCCTGCAAGTGTGAGCGTACAGCGAATGTCACTTTGCCCCGGCCATTGTGAACCACGTGGCTAGAAACGACGACCGCTCAGAGCTGAACCGAGAGCGACAACGGAGTGATGTCATGCGTGCTGACTGCTCAGCGTACGAGCTGCTGCTGCAAGGGCAGCTGATGCTGCTTGTGGCTACTTCTCGACGGCTGCCGCACGCCCGAGCAGACAACGAGCTCACGATCAGCACACAGCCTTCGGGTCGAAAGAAAGGCAGTCGGTCTGTCACGCATCGTGACACGAGCCAGGACTATGTGATCTGATCTGATCTGATCTGATCGTGATATGTGACTTGATGAGCAGACAAGTTTACAATAAGCTGCTCCTACGTGGCTTCGGCAGACGGCTCGAGTTTTCGGAATGGTCTGAGGTAAAATAAACAAGCATTTCTGAGCGAAACTAGTACTAATATTAATGATAAGAATAAGAATAAATCATAAAGTTTCGTTTGTGATGCACCCTTAGAAAACATAATCTCTATCTTAGCACTTGAGAACTTGCTGCAAGACAATCAGTACCCATAGAGTAATAATAAGAATAACAATAATGCACTTGATAAGGCGCCCTCAGAGCACTTAATCTCTTTCTAGGCGCTTTAAATTTGCTGCAAAGTGAAATGCAATTGAATGGTAAGTAAAATCATGCTTGAAAAACAAACGAAATGAATAATATGGTTAGGGGTGACATGCACAGGGTCAGCATGCAAATGTGGTTAGTGGCAGCATGCACAGCACAGCGTCAGCACGAGTAAGCACATCAAGGACGAATCACAGGGACCCATTAAGTGCTGTCCTAAATAGGTGTGTTTTTAAGTTCCTTTTAAATGTGGTCAGGTCAGGGGATGTTCTGACGCAGGTCGGGAGGGAGTTCCAGGCTTTGGGAGCATACGAACAAAATGCACTGTCTCCAAAGGATTTAAGGTTTGTACGAGGTATTTGTAGACTGTTGGATGCCGAAAAGCGGGTGGTACGATGCTTGGCCTGATGGGGTAGTATATCTGAGAGATAGGGTGGAGCCATAGAATGAAGGGACCTAAAAGTGAGTGACAAAACCTTGAAGTCAATCCGTTGCTTGACTGATAGCCAGTGCAGGTCAACGAGAAGTGGTGTGATGTGACAACTGCGACGCTCACGACAGACCAGCCTAGCTGCAGAGTTTTACGCCAGCTGCAATCGCCTGATCGCACATGCTAGTAGGCCGGTAAGCAGTGAGTTGCAGAAGTCGAGACGGGATGTCACAAATGCATGGCCCAACTTGGACGTGGTATCCTTATCTAAACAAGCCCGAATTTTAGCAATGTCATGAAGCTGAAAATAGGCGGATTTTAGTACTGACAGTCATACTATTAAGCATGCAAAAGCCAAAAAATACCATTTTAAGACCAGAACGCTTATGTAAGCATGAAGAAACTCGTGGTCACAAGTTAGTAAGACCTGCGGCTAGTAGCATGCACTGAATCACGCACATGTAGGTATGCAAATGACATTAGAACAAAAACGACAAGTTCACTGAAACAGAAAAAGCTGACCACAACAGATGCATGTTGAGCTGAGAATTGAAGAATGCAATTACTGCAGATAGTGTTCAGATAGTGTTTATCAGCTTTACATACCTATGCACTTATTATTCTGTATTTGATATGAGCTTAGATTAACACAAATCATGTGCTGCCTGTGCAGTGGCCGATGGGTGTCATGCAGTCACAAGTCAGACGAAAACTAGGAAACTCAGTGGAAATAAATCCTTGGTTCTACGACTAAGGCTTCGTGAATTTCACGGGATTAGACTTATGAGGCGAGCAGCATACCCATGGACAACCGTCCAGGGGTGTGGGATTGCACAGACTTCACGAGCTGTAGGTTTAAGTTCTGCAGCTGGCAGTTCAGTATTGCTCAATTCAAGCAGGGCTGATAGCCACAAAGGCTCTTCTGCCGCCATATAAATGAGATCTGAATGAGAATCGGCTTGACTTTCTACTACGATACACAGATAGCATTAAAAATATCTCCAAACAGACAACTCCAGCATGCATGCATGCATGCTCAGTAATAATAATAATAATGTACTTGATAAAGCGCCCTCAGAGAACTTAATCTCCTTCTAGGCGCTTTACATTTGCTGCAAAGGGAAATGCAATTGAATGGTAAGTAAAATCATGCTTGAAAAACAAACAAAATGAATAACATGGTTAGGGGTGACATGCACAGGGTCAGCACGCTACGTAGCTTCATCTTTAGCTGACTCTCGTGCAAGTGAGTCGTTAGCATCTTGAGATCTTGTTTTTGAGAAATGAGACTGCCAGTGCATTTAGAGCTTTGACCGAGTGTATTCCATTGATGGTTAGAGAGTTATATATATATATATATATATATATATATATATATATATATATATATATATATATATATATATATATATATATATATAATTCGTTTGTATAGCCCACAAGAGAAATTAATCTCTATTCAAGCACTTCACATGCCTCGGGGCTTAAGCCCACGACCTCAACCAGACCTTGGTCGGGGCAAGCACCTTAACCACTAGACCATAAATGTTAATAATAATTATAGTAATGCATTTCTATGGTATTCACAGAGAACTCATTCTCTTCATTGGCGTTTTAAATTTTCTGTATAAGAAGCACGATCAAATGATTAGTGGTAGCATGCTCAATAAACAACAAGAATTATATGGTTAGGGGTTACAGGCATCAGAACATCCCTTGACCTGACCACATTTAAAAAGAACTTAAAAACACACCTATTTAGGACAGCATTTAGTGGGTCCCTGTGATTCGTCCTTCATGTGCTTATGCGTGCTGACACTGTGCATGCTGCCACTAACCACATTTGCATGCTGACCCTGTGCATATCACCCCTAACCATGTTATTCATTTTGTTTGTTTTTCAAGCATGATATTACTCACCATTCAATTGCATTTCCCTTTGCAGCAAATGTAAAGCGCCTAGAGAGAGATTAATTTCTCTGAGGGTGCTTTATCAAGTGCATTATTATTATTATTATTATTATTATTATGCACAAGGTCAGCATGCAAGTACGGTAAGTGACAGCATGCACAATGTCAGCATGCATAAGCACATAAAGAGCGAATCACTGGGACCCACTAAATGCTGTGATAAATAGGTGCGTTTTTGGTTTATCTTTAAATGTCGTCAAGTCGCCCCCTGCCCGATGTCGTGACGTCAGTTGGGGGGGGGGCGATGAAGCTGTCTAAAAATACGGTAGCCCATCGCAAGTGGTTAAATTACCATTAAAGAGGTTGCTCTGGTCTGCCATGAAATTCTGGCATCTCCCAGAGCTCTCGGTAAGCTTTTTGGGCGTTCATCGTCGTATGACTTGGCACCGCCACTGATCTCGGATAATAATAATAATAATAATGCACTTGATAAAGCGCCCTCAGAGAACTCAATCTCTCTCTAATATGGTTAGGGGTGACATGCACAGGGTCAGCATGCAAATGTGGTTAGTGGCAGCATGCACAGCACAGCGTCAGCACGAGTAAGCACATCAAGGACGAATCACGGGAACTCACTAAATGCTGTCCTAAATAGGTGCGTTTTTAAGTTCTTTTTAAATGTGGTCAAGTCAGGGGATGTTCTGACGCAAGTCGGGAGGGAGTTCCAGGCTTTGGGAGCATACGAACTAAATGCACGGTCTCCAAAGGATTTGAGGTTTGTACGACGTATTTCTAGACTGTTGAATTCCGAAAAGGATGTGGTATGATGCATTGCCTGGTGGGGGAGTAGATCTGAGAGATAGGCTGGAGCCAAAGAATGAAGGGACCTAAAAGTAAGCGACAAAATATTGCTAAATAATAAATATTGCAAAATATTGGATATTGCTTCGAATGAATTCAGAGCGCGACACTAGACTATCGTCAAAGCCTCACTTGGTCCACCATACAGTAATTGCCCACCATAGCTCTCGGCAGTCACTATGGTAAGCTGGCACAAAGATTGAACAAACCAATAGCAGGTGTCCTGGATGCTCTGCATTGCCGACCGACGGCAAGCATTGAAGTTCGAAACTTCCTCGTTTTTTAGGTCCAATGTGTAGCCGTCTGCTTGCTACTGCTCGAGACAGGAATCAAGGGAAGTTGAACTTTGACCTTTGACCTTTGCCCCGAAAAAAGCAGCACCAGGCGACGGCTGCAGGCTAGGCAGCACTGGGCGAAGGCAGCCGGCCGACAAAGCGTCTGGCTTTAACTGCACCACAACCGGCCAGTCACCGTGCAGCTCACAGTGCAAAGCATAAGGCATGAGGCCGGACCGGAACTGATACCGAAACGGGCTCACCGGAAGTGCTCCCTTGTGCCACCCGGACATGCTCGCAAGAGGTGAATAGAGAGAGAGAGAGAGAGAGAGAGAGAGAGAGAGAGAGAGAGAGAGAGAGAGAGAGAGAGAGAGAGAGAGAGAGAGAGAGAGAGACTGTGGTTTGCTCCCGCTGGCTGCGCTACCCACGTACCGGATACCACTGCCACCATTCCACTGAGGCTAAACACGTAGAGTGTAACCTTCGGGTCGCTTCGGAAGTGGTCGAGCATTTCGACGTAAACCATGCCGAAAAGCTTGAACGCAGCTCCTTGAAAGCCGAAAATTCCACCAGCAGCTGCAGCATCAACGATGACACTTAAGTTAATATATGAAAAATAAATAAATCGGTAAAAACTGGCACAGGCAAAGCGAATCGTCGGATTTACGCAGCCTTGCAGCACTTCTACCAGATATCGAAGCACTTTTGAACTGAACAAAAAGATTACAAAAACTGTCGTCAGTCTGGGTACTGAACCTGTGACACCTGAGACTTGTGTCCCAGCCACTCAGCATTGGTAGCTGAACGTGCGACCTTCCACACCAGCTACTAATGATCTAGTGGCTCAGTGCTGTTAGGATACGATTGACAGCAAATTTTTGCTACCCATCGAAAACACTAACTGGCACTAATAGAAACTCTAAAGTGCTCGAAATAATACCATTCACTAGCCAAAGTAGTGATGCAGCGCCAGGCATGAAGGGTAGTGGCCGGTTAGGAGGCTTAGATTTGAATTTCAATTGAATTGAGAATCAGTTTAATTTTCGGCAGAGATATCAGACTACAAGAAAAGAATTTGTGGATGGACCAAAGAAGCCCTCTTAAAAAAAGGAAGGCGTGATGCCGCCTGTGTCGGCCTTAGTTCGGCAATGGTCCTGATTTGATACACCTGTTTCTGTGCATGGGCTGCAGTAGGGTCAGATCAGGCTCGAGATTATATATAAAATCGATTGCAGTTGGAGGGAGAAACCAGCCAACTAAGCTTTCTGATAAAAAAACCTTCGGAACCATAAACAACGGCCAGAAGTCTTGGAAAACACCTGATAATAATAATGGTAACAATAATACACTTGAAAAAGCACCTTTAGAGAACTCAATCTCATTCTATGTGCTTTAAATTTGCTACATAGGAAGCACGATCAAATAGTTTGTGGCGGCATGCTCAATAAACAGCAAGAATAACACGGCTAGGGGTGACATGCACAGGGTCAGCATGCAAGTATGGTAAGTGGCAGCATGCTCAGTGCCAGCTCACATAAGCACATAAACGACGAATTACAAGGAGCCACGAAATGCTGTGACATATAAGTGTGTTTTAGTTTCTTTTTAAATGTGGTCAAGTCAGGAGATGTTGTGACGCAAGTCGGAAGTGAGTTCCACGCTTTGTGAGCCTATGAACTAAAGGCATGGTCTCCGAAGGATTTGAGGTTTGTACGAGGTATAGGTAAACAATCAGATTCCGAAAAGTTACTGGTACTACGTTTAGCCTGGTGGGACAGTAGATCTTATAGGTAGGCTGGAGCCAAAGAGTGAAGAGACCTAAAAGTGAGTGACAAAACCTTGCAGTCGATGCATTGCTTGATTGGGAGCCAGTGTAGGTCGGCAAGAAGTGGTGTGATGTGGCAACTGGGATGCTCACGACAGACAAGCCTATCGGCCGAGTTTTTCTCCAGCTGTAAGCACATAAGTGCACAGGCCAGTAGACCAGCAAGCAGTGAATTACAAAAGTCAAGACGAGATGTCACAAATGAATGGACCAACTTAGATGTAGTATCCCTGTCTAAACATGCCCGAATTTTAGCAATGTTATGTAGCTGAAAGTAGGCAGACTTTATTGTGGAGCTTAGATACCAAACCCTTGTGATCTGGAAGTATTGAAAAATGTGTATTGCTATCATGCAAGGAATATCAATTCAGTTCACGCACTTGGCAAATTGAGAGTTAAAGCCGAGGAAACAGCTTTATAAAAGTTCTTCACAATTTCCCTATTTATTAAAGAATACTGTTGTTTATTTTTCATTTCCATCTTGGCATGGCATCTTAAATATAAATAAAAAAATAGTTCGTGTGGATAGTGCCGAAAGAGAACTTATTCTCTATTTAGGAGCTTGACGTGAGCTGTGGGGCTCGAGCCGATGACCTCGATCATCAAATACATTCACATTGACCTCGGTCGAGGCAAATACCTTAGCCATTGGGCCGAAACATCTTGAATCGTTTCGAACCGCATCAAACCATGTCAACTGTGCCTATGGCTGTGCATGCTCAAAATAGCGTATTCAAGCCCAAAATGATGGATTCTGGAAAATGCCCAACACGGTATGACTGCTCAACACATTTTATTAAGAGGTGCTTTCTTGGTGCATCCAAAAAATTCTATCTCAGTATTTCTCAAACGGTGCAATCAAACAATATCCTTCGAAAAATTGCGACCACGTCAAAAGTCAGAAGCGGCTCCAGATACAGCAAACATATTGCATGTTTCTGCACCTGCTAAGAAAACCAAGTGGTAGCAAGTGAGATTTGTAACAAATAATGCAAACTCATGCGAGGTACGGTATTTTGGTGAAATCTTTTTTGCCAGCAATTCATAAACCAGTGAGATATTAGAGGTCATATATCGATTCACAGGGTTAGGGTAGGATGCTACCCTGGAAAATCCAGGCTAGCACCCTACGAACAAAGCTTATGCAAAGTGAGGGCGGGAGGCCGCTGAAGCTCGGACTTTCGGTCAAGCAGCAGGCTAGACAGATGGCTCAACGCGTTGCTAACACCTAACTGCTACGAACGGGCTCGGAGTCTGCAGTCGTGCTCACGGCTTTTCAACGAAGCGAAAGCACGTGAGCAGGACCGGCATGGCCTGTTGCTACCACTGCAGCGGATGGTAAAAACGGCAAATCTTAAGCTAGTGTGAAACCTCACACATAGTACTTAGAATTACTGCCAGAAATATGCCACTGCTGCTTGCCTGTGCTGACGTTGGGATGCAGGTTTGGGCATTATTTGCAAATGATATGCATCCTATTTTGTCTGGTTTCATGCCGAACGGGCTGCAGCTGAGCAACGGAAATGGATGCCCACGACACTGTCAAGCTGTGGAGGGTACGCTGATGACAATCCAAGCTATGACAGCAGCAGAACTGCCCAGGCACAGCTCCAGCAGGCAAAGCTGCTGTGGGCTACTTCACTGCAACTCATGCATACAACACCTCCTAATTCCTAATGAGTTTGCCATGTTTACTTCGTCTGGGTGGGCTGCCAGCCAGGCATGAAGCATTTATTACTCCAATAGAACCTCAACATTGCCATGATCACAGAGTGGAATTCAGGAGTCCGGCATTTCCCAGCGCCAATCGTAGGGGGAGGGGCAGCCACATTAGTTCACCAGCAGGCAGCTGAGAGGTGAAGGTGATCGGTCTCCACATCTCCCAGCCCTAGCTCATGGACGTTAACACAGCAACAGCAAATCGAGATGGCCTCACAGTAAAAGAAACGTCAAATGGCCAACATTGATGTGCAGGTGACTGACAGCAGCCAGGTTTCCTTGCCACAATAGCCTTTCAGAACGTGTCACGTGGCACGCGGGTGGAAAAAAGAAGCACGTGTCTCCGAGTTGAACGATTGACATTTGGTCCAGCAGATAAGGTGCTATCGCCTCCTCCCCCCCCCCCCCCCCCCCGATCAAGGTCTGGCTGAGGTCGTGGGCTCGAGCCCCGAGGCATATGTGAAGCCCCTGAATAGAGATGAAGTTCTCTTGGGGCGCTATATAAATAAATTGTATTTATATATTTAGACAGAAAATGCTACGATCAATTCACCAATTTCGACAGGCATTGCCTGCGTCCATTCAATGCACACATTTTTTAGAGCTTTGTCCGGTCGAAAAAGCATGCTGCACGATCTAAGAACCAGCTATAGAGATACCAAGTACCGACGAAAGGAGTGTGCTTATGTGCTTATGCATGGAATGTGCTTATGGAAAGGAATGTGCTTATGCAGGCTGACACTGTGCATGCTGCCACTAACAACACTTGCATGCTGACCCTGTGCATGTCACCCCTAACCATGTTATTCATGTTGTTTATCAAGCATGATATTACTCACCATTCAATAGCGTTTCCCTTTGCAGCAAATGTAAAGTGCCTAGAATAAGATTAAGTTCTCTGGGGGTGCTTTATCAAGTACATTATTATTCTTATTATTAGTGAGAAAGAGCAAGTGAACAGCACTGCTGCTATTCGATTGGCCTAACATTAGCATTATCATTGACAGTCGAGTTTGCTGAGCACTGTCCCCTCTCTGCTAGTCATGACGTAAAATGTCTGCCCACTGGGCTCGGACCTGTGCTCTGTAAGCCGTGGCTAGCCGGACACTGATGGGAGAGGCACAGCATTCGATACGCACTGGGAAGGCCATTTGCCAGTACAGAAACCAGCAAGGCGGCACGTCGAGGGCCCGCATTTGGCAGACACTTGTGACTGCAGAAGCCTTTGCTTGCACCAATGACTGACAAGCATCTGCTCTGGCAGCAAGAATCGGAGCTGCCGCCATTCGTGGCAGCTCTCGTTAGTTCGGAGCTGAAGATAAACGACGCAGGCAGGCCTGAGTGCAGGCAGGCAGGCCTGAGTGCAGGCCAAAGCTCGATGAGCTTGAGGTCGGAGTTTTTATATCTTCCACTCAAGGTTCAGACAAACGAGATAGCTGCTGCAGTTGTACAATGATCTCAGCTCAGTAGCAGCATCCATCGAGCACAAGGCTGCCTGCTCTACAGCAGACAAGGCAGTGGCTGCTCATTAGGTGGGGGGGGGGCAATTTCATTAGGCCAATGTATACGATTCAGCTGCAAAAGCTCTCATTTGGTTACACACTTGATGACAAAGCATCGATGTAAAACTGTTCACTATGATGTGTGCTACAGCATATGTAAAGTGCCTAGAAAGAGATTAAGTTCTCTAAGGGTGCTCTACATATTTATTATTTTTATTGTTACCCTTCTAAAACTTCTGCACAGCCAGTAAAGTCTCGACGGGCCGGTACAGGCACGGCTAGTCGAAACCTGCTGCCTAATGCTTTCACTCGTGAACGTTGAAAAGATTCGAAAATTATCATGGCATGATAATGTTACAGTGAAATTAGCATACTTTTTTGTGGGTTCTTACATCTGGCCTAACCCAGCAGCAGGTAGGACCCACAGAACAGCTGCCATCAGCTGCAAGGCACTTTTCAACCCGACTCAAAGGTGACTGGGAGGCAGTAAATAGTGAACCTCTGGCGGGTCTCACTCATGTAACTACGACTACAACAGGTCAATGAACCTGTGGCATCCGTCTCTAAGTAGGCACGAATTCTCGAAAGAGTGCTCAGCAGGAAGATCAGCCCAAGATTAGGGGCACAGACCAGAAGTCCTGAAAGAAGGAAATAGCAGTAACCTGAGAGGTCAGAGGTCATGTGTGCAGCAACTTCTCAGGCCTCTTGACTAAGCTGCCAGTGGGAGTGACCTCTGACGAAGTGGAGACTGGGTAGTGGCCTACAGTCTCTGGGATAAAGGGCTGAAAACCCTGAGCCTCCTAGCCAGCAGCTGGTGGCAGCAGAGTGCGATTAATCAGGCTCTCCACAGGGCGCCCCAGGGTGCTCTGCAGCAGCAGCAGTTCAAGTGGTACAAGCAGCAGTATCCTGGCAGTAGCAGCTTTCCTGTACGAAGCAGTATCACTAAGAGTAGCAGTATCACTGGGAGGATGTGTATCACTGGAGAAGTAAGAAGTACTAGGATGCCAGAGATCTATATTAAAAAATTTAATTCATTTGTATAACAGCCTAGGAGAACTTAAAATCTATTCAGGAGATTCACATATGTCACGGGGCTCGAGCCCACGACCTCGGCCATCAACTGCATTCAAATTGACCTTGCTCTCGGCAAGCAACTTAACCGCTAGCCCAAACTAGTACTGCATAAATAATAATAATACCTTAGATATCGCACCTTCAGAGCAATCAATCTCTTTCAAGGCATTTACATTTCCTGCAAAGGAAGCCTTATCGAATGATTAGAGGTAGTGATATAATGCATAATAAACAACAAGAATTACATGGTTAGGAGTGACATGCACAGGTCCACATGCCAGTATGGTTAGTGGCAGTATGCAACAGTGTCAGCACGCATAAGTACATAAAGGAATGGGTGAATCACATGGACCCATTAAATAATGTGCTAAATGGATACATTTTAAGTTTCTTCTTCAATGTCGTCAAGTCAGGGGATGTCGTGAGGGAAGTCAGGAGTGAGTTCCAGGCTATGGGAGCATACGAAATAAAGGCAAGAGTATCCAAAGCACTTTAGGTTAGTAAGTATAGGTAAACGTTGGATGGTGTAAACCGGGTGGTACGACGCTTAGCCTGGTGGGGCAGTAGACCTGATACCTAGGCTGGAGCCAAATAATGAATGGACCTAAAAGTGAGTGACAAATCCTTCAAGTCGATAGGTTGCTTGACTGGGAGTCAGTGAAGGTCAGTAAGAAGTGGTGTGACATGGCAACTTCGACGATCACGACAGACAAGCCAAGCTGCAGAGTTGTGCTCCTGCTATAAGGGAATGATTGCACATGCCGGTATGCCAGCAAGCAGTGAGTTACAGAAGTCACGGGATGTCACAACTGTATGGGCCAAATTAGATGTGGTATCCTGGTCTAAAAAAGTTTGAATTTTAGCAACGTTATGTAGCCGAAAGTAGGCAGACTTGATGGGGAGCTGATGTGGTCGTGTACTGAAAGATCACTTGGGAACATGACACCTATATTTCGTGCAGATTCAACAGGAGATATACTGGCTGGTTCGATTTGTAGCGTTAACCTTTCCAATCTCTTAATTACACTTCGTTTGCCCATAACAAGTAAGTTGGTTTTATCGTCAGTCAATCTGAGAAAGTTTGCTGTCATTCACGTGCGGATGTCATCAATACATACAGCAGGGAAGCGAGGGAGTGGTGAGAGTATTCGACATGCTCGAGGGCTGGGAGGGATCAAAGCGAAGGTACGACTGAGTGTCATCTGCATAAATGTGAAAGCCTAGCATGTGCTTGGCAATCACATCGGCAAGAGGGAGAGTATAAACCGTGAAAAGAAAGAGACCAAGCACAGATCCCTGAGGTACCAATATTTCGCAGACTCTACGGATGATCTCAGTCCATTCACATCAATACTCTGGAGTCTCCCACTGAGATAGGACCTAAACCATTGCAGAGCAGCGCCAGTGATGCCCAGGCGAGGTGAGAGGCGCTCAAGAAGCAAGTGGTGATCAAAATCACCACATCCTACCGATAGATCCAGCAAAACAAGCAGAGAGACGACTCTACCTAAGTCTGCATTCCTAAGTGTACCTTTGCTTTGATCCCTCCCGGCCTTCGAGCACCTCAATATCTCTAAACTCACTAGCTGCATGCATTGATGACATCCGCACATGGATGGCAGCAAATTTTCTAAAACTTAACGATGATAAAACTAACTTACTAGCTATGGGCAAACCCAGTGTGATCCAGAGATTGGAAAGGCTGACTCTCAAAATTGGCTCTGCCAGCATATCTCCAGTTGAATCAGCTCGAAATCTAGGTGTCATATTCCGAAGCAACCTCTCGTTAGACGACCATATCAGCTCCACAGTCAAATCCGCCTATTTGCAGCTTCATAACATTGCTAAAATTCGGGCTTGTTTAGATAAGGATACGACGTCCAAGTTGGTCCATGCATTCGTGACATCCCGTCTCGACTTCTGCAACTCACTGCTTACTGGCCTACCAGCATGTGCGATCAGGCGATTGCAGCTGGTGCAAAACTCTGCAGCTAGGCTTGTCTGTAGTGAGTGTCGCACTTGCCACATTACTCTACTTCTCGCCGACCTGCACTGGCTACCAGTCAAGCAACGGATTGACTTCAAGGTTTTGTCACTCACTTTTAGGTCCCTTCATTCTATGGCTCCAGCCTATCTGTCAGATATACTACCCCATCAGGCCAAGCATCGTACCACCCGCTTTTCGGAATCCAACAGTTTAGAAATACCTCATACAAACCTGAAATCCTTTGGAGACCGTGCATTTAGTTCATATGCTCCCACAGCCTGGAACTCCCTCCCGACCTGCGGCAGAACATCCCCTGACCTGACCACATTTAAAAGGATCTTAAAAACACACCTATTTAGGACAGCATTTAGTGGGTCCCTGTGATTCGTCCTTGATGTGCTTATGCGTGCTGACACTGTGCATGCTTCCACTAACCACATTTGCATGCTGACCCTGTGCATGTCACCCCTAACCATATTATTCATTTCGTTTGTTTTTCAAGCATGATTTTACTTACCATTCAATTGCATTTCACTTTACAGCAAATGTAAAGCACCTAGAGAGAGATTAAGTTCTCTGAGGGCGCTTTATCAAGTGAATTATTATTATTATTATTAAGTATGTCATTATACACCCGAAGCGATGCCGACTCTTTGGAGTGATTAACTGACACCAGAATGTATTTTATTAGCAAGGTTTGATGTTTCAATATATTAGTTCAGCTGATCTGCCATGACTGGTTGCAGTGTCTTTGATAGGAACGGTAGAAGAGAGACTGAATAGAAGTTTAAGTTCTCTTGGTCTAGTGGTGTTTTCTTGATTAGTGGCCTGACTACAACCTTTTTAAAAGGGGCTGGGACATGACCAGAGGCTAATGACATATTTATTATGTTAGTTTTGCATAGCAGCAGCACATGAATGCATCGATTCCATAAACAAGTACTGTATTTAGTTGGGCAACCGGAGTTATAGCAGGCCTGATGACCACTAAGTTAGAGAGATTTACAGTAACACGAGGGAGAACTCGCTATGCGGTTCAAGACAATTCTAGGGAATACCAAAGCATCTAAGCTGGTGGGGGCGAGATTTTTCGATCGATAACCGAGATTTTTCATACTTCTTTGGGAAAGGGGGCCGTCCCTGCCCTTAAAATCGGCTATCATTAGACCCATTCTTAAAAAGCCTGGATTAGACACAGAGGTCCTAGCAAACTATTGCCCAGTTTCCCTTCTTCCTTTCTTGTCAAAGATTCTTGAAAAAATTGTTGCTAAGCAGCTGGTTGAACATATTAAAAAGAATGAAGCGTCACAAACATTTCAATCTGGGTTCAAGAGGCAGCGCTCCACTGAAACTGCTCTCCTCCGTGTTAACAATGACTGTCTAAGTGGCAACGACGATGGGAGTGTCATTGCCCTAGCTCTGCTAGATCTGTCAGCTGCCTTTGACACCATTGATCACGATGTTCTACTTGAACGATTGAGAACAGCGATCGGTCTGGCAGACAAAACTGGCGTGGTTTAAATCGTACTTGTCTGATCGCGTTCAATCCATGTCGTGAGGGGTCAGGTCTTACGCAAGGGATGGGTCACTTGTGGAAACCCTCAAGAGTCTGTACTTAGTCCCTTGCTGTTCTTCATTTTTATCAACCTCTGGGGAAAGTGATTAAGGCCCATGGAATAGGATATCACTTTATGCTGACGATACTCAGCTGTAGTTGTCATTCAAACCGTCGGAATCTGTGGTAGCAACTGAAAAACTGAATGCTTGCCCTGCCGACATTCGATCCTGGATGTCAGAAAACTTCTTGAAACTAAATGACGATAAAACCGAACTGCTGCTCATAGGACACCCTAAGCGTGTGGCTGGATTAAAAGGCTTTGCTCTTCTTATAGGTGATGTGATGCTGCTGTGCGACCATCACAACGCATTCGAAATTTAGCTGTCGTTTTCGACAGCTGCCTCAATTTTAAAAGCTTCATTCAGAAGACTGCTTATACAGCTAGCCATCACGTCCAATCCCTATCCAAGATTAGGAGCTGTCTTCCACAGTGGCTTGCAAAAAATTTAGCTAGCTCTTTAGTTCTATCTCGGCTTGATTATTGTAATTCCCTTTTGGCTGGGCTACCAAAGAAAGCAACTAGGCCACTGCAGCTGACTATGAATATGGCTGCAAGGCTAGTCTTCAAGTCCCAGAGGTTTGAGCACGTGTCTCCTTTGCTAAAAAAGCTAGAATGGATGCCGGTTGAGTAACGGATGAGGGCAAAAGTTCGAATGCTAACCCACAAGGCCAGCCACGGCTTGGCTCCTTCGCCGAGCTGAACTGCTGGACCAGTTTCAGCCTCTTCGCACCCTTTGGCCCTGTTTGGACAATAATTGAGCTTCCATTGCTCAATTGCTGTACCATTGCTCGGCTTACAGACCGTTGGCGACAGAAACTTTAGCTCTGCAGGTCCTAGACTGTGGAACTCCCTCCCACAATTCTTACGCAACGTCAACTACTCTCCTGCTGCCGAATATGGCTCATCCTTTTCAGCGGTCCTGAGCTGCTACTTCTATGCTACTCACTACCTCAACTGCTCTCCTGACTCTGCTATGCTTTCCACTTTCTCTTTGTTGCATGAGACGAAGTCTGTTGGCTACCGAATGCTTACCAAAAGCCACATAGGCTGTGAGTGCGCCATACAAAACTCTCCTGCGTAACACCCACATAGTCTTCATGGCTTCGTAGTTACAGATGGAGATAAATACATACATGTAAAGGGTCAGCATGCAAACATGGCTATTGGCAGCATATGTATATATGTATCTCCGTCAGTAACTCCACAAAGTCATAAAGACCATGTGGGTGTTACGCAGGAGAGTTTTGCATAGCGCACTCACAGCCTAAGCGGCTTTCGGTACGCATTCGGTAGCCAACTGACTTCGTCTCACGCAACAAAGAGAAAGTGGGAAGCATGCATAAGTGTCAGCACGCATAAGCACACTAAGAACAAATCATGCGGACTAACTAAATACCGTAATAAATAGTGTTTTCAGCTTTTTTTAGATGTGGTCAAGTCACGGGATGTCGTAATGCCAGTTGGAAGTGAGTTTCAGGCTTTGGGGGCATACAAACTAAAGGCAAGGTCTCCCTCTGAGGTCACTATTTCTATCAACACACATAAGCATATAAAGAACGAATCACATGGACCCACTAAATGCTGTGATAAATCGATACATGTCAGCTTCTTTTAAATGTTGTCTAAGGCCAGTTGGAAGTGAGTTCCACAGTTTTGCACTAACTCTATGTGCCTTATTGAAGAGGTCAGAAGACATGCGAGTAGTGAGTTGGAGAAGTTAAAATGGGAATTCCCAAATGCATTGACCGAGCCAGATGTGACCGAGCCGGATGCCAGCACGAGTCTAGCCCTGGCTTGGCCCAGGGATTAGGCAGCTTGGTTCGACCAAGGTCAAGGAGAATGTATTTGACGACCGAGGGGTGTGGGCTCGAGCCCCGTGGCTCATGTGAAGCACCTGAACACAGATTCAGTTCTTTTAGGGCGTTACATGACTGAACTATATATAGAAATGTCTGTGCGTCAAGTGACTTCACTCCGAGTCAGAAGTATGAACCATGCCATACGATGACAGCTTACCAGCAACCATCACCCAGGCCCATCCGACGTCCACCGGATGTCCGACGGAGCCCGACGGCCTGGTGCAGCGAGAAGTCGGTGACAAGCAGCAGCCGGCCATTGAGGATAACTAGGACAGTGGATGACGGTCAAACGGTAGAGAGAAGACCACAGCTGAAATCAGGCTGTATCAGTAGTAGAGCGGTCACGTGACCTGTAAATAATTAAGTCTCAAAATTAAATTTAGCCTGTGCAAGTGGGTTCTAATTATCCTGAGGCTGGCATGGTCTGTGTAAACAGGGGGGAAGTGTGTGTGTGTGTGTGTGTGTGTGTGTGTGTGTGTGTGTGTGTGTGTGTGTGTGTGTGTGTGTGTATCGAAAGCAGGAAGTCGGTGACAAGCAACAGCAAGCGAATATGATTGGGAGACGCTCGAACAGATAATAATAATAATAATAATAATAATGCACTTGATAAAGCGCCATCAGAGAGCTCAATCTCTTTCTAGGCGCTTTACATTTGCTGCAAAGGGAAATGCAATTGAATGGTAGGTAAAATCATGCTTGAAAAACAAGCAAAATGAATAGCATGGTTAGGGGCGACATGCACAGGGTCAGCATGCAAATGTGGTTAGTGGCAGCATGCACAGTGTCAGCAAGCGTAAGCACATTAAGGACGAATCACAGGGACCCCCTAATTCCTACTTAAGTAGGTATGTTTTTAAGTTCCTTTAAAATGTGGTCAGGTCAGGGGATGTTCTGACGCAGGTCGGGAGGGAGTTCCAGGGTTTGGGAGCATATGAACTAAATGCACGGTTTCCAAAGATCATAAAGGAGTGATGATGGCGGTGGCTGCGGCAGCAGCAGCAGACTCTAGGAGCTGTGGGGTTGGACACCTCTGAGACCTGAAAGCAAGCAAACAAACAAGCAAGTCAATAAGTAAGCCTCGGATCTTAAGCAAGAAAGAGCCGGCCGCCATGCGCCCTCTACCAGGAGCAGAAGCCTACACTCAACAAGATTTAGTTCTTTTAGGATGCTCTCAAATTACGATGTTAATCATAATATTCCCATTGCAAACTGGGCACCTGGAGGATAGCAGAGATAAAGAGACACGGGGGTAAAGGAAGGCAGAAAATCCACCCACCGACAGCCTTGGCACCGACAGACCAGCGAGAGCCAGTTCTCAACAATAGGAGGGAATAAAGCTTGACAGCCTCAAAGTTCTAGCCCTGACTCACAAGGCCTGCCACGGCTTGGCTCCTTCATACCTAGCTGAACTGCTCCACCAGTTTGCAGCCTCGTCGCGCCCACAGGTTCTGTGTGGACAAAAAATTAGCTGTTCGGTTCCTATACTTAGAGGCCATTGGCGGCAGAAGCTTTTGCTCTGCAGGTCCTAGACTGGAACTCACTTCCACAACTCTTATGCTATGACATCTAATTTCCTGCTGCCGACTATGGCACATCGTTTCCGGCCGTCATGAGCTGCTACTTCTGTGCAAATCACTACCTCAACTGCTCTCCTGACTCAGCTACACTTGTCACTCTCCTTTTTTCGGGTGAGATTGTTTGTTGGCTACCGAATGCATAACAAAGGCCGCTCAGGCTTTGAGTGAGCTAAAAAAAAAAAATCCACGCCAGGCTAAGCATTGAGCCACCAGGTTTTTTAAATAAATAAAAAGTAAATCCTAGCTGATTAAACAGCCTCTTTTTGTATAGCGACAGAAGAGCCTTTACGGCTATCACCACCGCTTGCAGTGGCGATACAGAATCGCCCACCGCAGGAATCGAACCCACGACCTCGGGACCGAGGTCGTGAAAGCAACCGCCTTACCTAGTGTGCCATCACGGCTCCACAAAGTTCTCCTGCCTAAGTACACCTGCATAGTCTTGGTGGCTTTGTGGAGCTACAGATGGAGATACATTACCTTAGACTGTCGACCCAAAGCTGAGGTGGGGTCGACCTACATCGAAGTACAGCTTTTCGGTCGATGTCAGGCTCTGTATCATAATCTTCAGCAGCAGATGGGACACTGCAGAAGCTCGCGCCTTCTCTGTCTGGCCAGACAAGGGAGGTCACACAGAATCCTGGTGGGATGACGGCACACTAAACTCCACCACAAACACATCGGCAAACACAGTTCTTGCCAGAAAGAACTTAAAGACGCAGCAGCTTGGGCCATATTTCGAGAATTGTTTAGCCGACCAGTATATTCACGAATGACTGGCTTGCACTCCAAGCACCTTTCAGCTTCAAACATAGCTATTCAATGCCGGCGGACTGGATGGACTGAATGGTCGCAAGGCTTTGCGCGCCAAGAGCTCTCCCAGTTTGTGTGGGGAAACCACTCGGATTGCTGCTGTGAAGGAAGCGAACTAACAGGATGCTTCAAGAGCCCTGCCCGAAGCCTTAGTGCGTGGGCCAAGAGTCCACTTCACACCGAAACTCGAGCTGCTGGAGAAGTCGGCTGCTGCCGTGCTGACACAATCCATCAGCTGTCAAGTCTGATAGTGTCAAAGGTGGTCGAGCTCATCACTTTAAAGAGAGAACGTAAACAGGATGCTGTATGCACCAGCAGTCAGTGGCTGCTTTGACTTGCAGGCATTTGCTCAGCCACAGGCTAAAGGGAAGGCCTCCGGTACGCCTTTTCTACTGCTGCTACTGCTGCTGCTGCTGCTCCGGGACTGAAAAGACGAGCTACGAATGCTAAACGATATATCGCCCTGCACAGACCTGCAGCAGCAGCTGCAGCAGTAGCAGCATGCTGAGCATCGCACGACTAATGACAGCCCAGGCTGCCTGCGCCTTGATCACGACAGATGCTACCAACCGGCTCTTTCTTTTGAACTATGTACACTGGTAATAAATGGATCGGCGTGTAATAAATGCATCGAGCTCAAATCTGAGAAAACTATCCATTCTTCATTCTGGTCATTATTTGTTCGTAGCTGCTTTCAATGCAAGTTTAACGATGCTGCTCTTCCAAGACTGCATCACTACTTAACTACTATTAACTATTACCTACTAATTAACTACTATTAATTAACTAACTACATCACTACTTAACACTATTCAGGCAAATAATATCGCTTGCAAGGTCTCAACTCTCTCGCTTTAATTAGTCGATACATTCCTATATACATTCACATGTACACAGATATAACTCTTCGTTTTTTCGTGCTCCGTTAGTTGACGAAATTTTGAATAGAAACAAAATGCAGCCTTTAAGACGGTTGCCAGCAGATACACACGGCATAATAGCTCAGCTCCAAAGTAAGCAAGAATGGTAGCACACTGCGTCTGCCTCCTTCAATGTAGACAGAGACATATATTTGACAGTATAAGTAAAGGTTAGCAGGTTCAACATCCTCCTTTATGTAACACAACAACCATTAAAGTTTTCACTCTCTACCGTTGGCAATAAATTATTGCATACTGCCGGACTCGAACGAGCGTCCCGGGTCGTGAGGAGTGTGAGCACCTTAATCACACGTATAAGACCCATGGGTAACAGTAAGAACTAAACAGGCATGCTCATCTAACTACTAACTTTAGCTGTGCTATTTTAGAATTCGATGCATTCCTTTTGTGAGATCCGTAATCCTGTTGGGTGACCCAAATAGCTCAATACAATGGTGATAACAATAGGTTTGCATGGCGCCATAACAGAACCTTAACTCTGTACAGAGTTAACCACTAAAGGTTAAAGCCACTTTACGCATGCCGTGTGTTAGTTCACCGAGGTCGTTCATCGAGGGCGATTCCTTGTTGCCCCCTGCTAGCGATGGTGATAACCGCTAATGCCCTCTTACTCACACATAAATGAGACTGTTGATTCGGCTAACCATTAGTGGTAATAATATGTGCCATCATGCACAGCATGGTTTGTGGTAATATGCACAGGGTGAGCTATCATAAGCACATAAAGGACAAATCACAAGGACCCAACAGTGATGCACTGATAGATTGTGCAAAGTTTTCCCTAAGCCGAATAACCATCCCATTCAAAATCTTACCCCTTGACACAACGTGCTGTTTGGTAACCTGCACAGTGTAGGGTTTAGTAACGTAGGTCTTAATAACGTACCATAAGTCTTAATAACGGGTGGCCACGAGTGTCTTCATGCTAGCTTTAGCATATTCGGTTCGGCATGATACTTAGTTGCATTTGCATGTGTGATCCTGTGATGCATGTCACTACTCCTTGGCCCTTTGACTCCTTTTGCTGTACAGCTGTAAAGCACCTGGATACAGATTTATTTCTCGTATGGTGCTATTCAAACGACGTATTATTGTTACTACAGTGGTACCTCGGCTTACGAGTGTTTCGACATACGAGTGTTTCGAGATGCGAGCTGTCTCTCGGCCGATGTTTTGCTCAGAGTTGCCAGCTAAAATTCTGTTTACGAGCCAGCTTCAGATACTCCGCCACTAGTTGCTGTAGTGAAAGTCAAACTGGGTGTGGTTACTCAGGCCAATAAGGGTAGGGCAGCGAACAACGTTGCGTTGCAAGACGCTGCCCTACGACCCGGGTGTAACCCAGAGTGCAGGCCTGTTGGTTCCCAGACAGACTCGAGCGAGCCATCGTAGTGCTTGGATGAAATAAATAAATAAATCAATACAAGCTGGTTTAACAGCATCCTTTTGTATAGCGACCGAAGAGCCTTTACGACTATCACCACCGCTTGCAGTGGCAGTAAAGGATCGCCCACCACAAGATTCGAACCAACGACCTTGGGCCGAGGTCGTGAAAAGCAACCATCTTACCTAGCGAGCCATTACGGCTGAAGAAGATCGCCGGATTACGGTGTTAAATCCCACTACGGTAGGAACAGCCAAGTACGTACTGTACTGTATTTAGGCAATATTGTCGTTTGAGAGAGTTCATCGCATAACTGATAACAATCGAGCGTCTCCGTGAAGGCTCAGCCAAGAAACTGAAAGCGAGCAAAGCCCGACAAAAAGGGTAAAACTCAGCGAATAAGATTCAGATATTCATTTAAGCCTTTCTCCTCTAACTCTATTAGCATCCTCAAGTCAGGCGGTTGCTTTTCATGACCTCGGCCCCGAGGTTGGGTGGTCGAATCCTGCCGTGGGCAATCCTTTATCGCCCCAGCTAGCAGTGATGATAGCCGTAAAGGTTCTTCTGTCGCTATACAAAAAGAGGCCGTCAATCAGCTAGTTTAAAGCCGTCTGATCTCCAAGTTACTCCTGTACATTAGGAAGAACTATTGTACTGTTTTAAACAATATTCATTATTTATAAGTATTTTTTTAATTTAAATACACGAGACAAAAAATCGCAGCGTTTTTTGGAGGGTCCGGAACGCATTACTGGCATTTCTCAATTCATTTCAATGGAGAAAATTGATTTGAAATACGAGTAATTTGAGTTATGAGCTCCGGCATGGAACGAATGAAACTCGTAAGCCGAGGTACCATTGTATTGTTATTACTATTAGAGTGCAATAAGAGATTTGGTTTTCTTAGGTGTTACATAAATGTCTTAATAATAATGATAATAATAACAATGCACTTGATAAACAAACTGCCCTCAGAGAACTCAATCTCTTTCTAGGCGCTTTACATTTGCTGCAAAGGGTCTTACAGCTCTGCCAGTCTGCTGCAATAGTGGCAGTAATTGGACCGGACAAAAGAAATTGCCGGAAGCGCCCAGATGCAATAAGTTCACTCGTTAGGCAAGCCGTTCAGCCGTTCGGCTCTAGTCCACTGGTGGCCATCACCTAGCACGTGACGACGGCCAGTCGGTCATGACGGGCACAGGCCAATTGCCGTTTTCCAATTGGTTACGCTCAACGCGGCTTTTACAAGACAACACGGGGATGACCCACCCCAGTCTATATCCAAGGTCATTGTTACGTTGGACCAACGAACGCACGACTCTCTAATGTCTTCCCGATCAGGTTAAGGCCGGCCGTCGGGCGCTTCAGCCAGCAACCGGCAGCGGTCTGTACGGCTCAGCGCCAAGGCCCCTAAGGTCACGGTCAGATCGGGTTAACGAATGAGGCCCAGCCGCTGACGGAGACCAACAGCAGAGCGACAATTGGCACAGAGGTCTCACGGAACGTTGCAAGCTCATTAGGCCCACGCGACGGAGCAAACTCTGCAGGCTGCACTGGCCTCGCGCCGTGCGCCGCCGCCAGGACGCAGGTGCGCAGCCTCCGAGCAGCGGCAGCCATGACCGCGCGTCTGAGCACGCCGCCTGGGCGATCGGCGAGGAAGCCGCCATGCTACGAGGACCAACCGCGCCGGCCGCCGGAAGCTGGCTGACAGTCTTCCGGACGCTCTGCGCCGGCGCGACTCGCTGTCTCTACCTGAAAGTCGGTGGGCGCAGCGCAGCCGCGAAGCGCTCGTCTAGAGGTCTCGCGGTCCGCGCGATCAGGCGCGGCGAGCTCAGGCGTCTCTGAGGACTTCTGCACTCACGCTATCTATATGTCACTGCCAGCCGCCTCGCGCGGAGCTACTCGGGCACGCCCACGTCGTCCGCAGCATGCGTGTGGGCGCGCTGCCATTGGTTACTTGCCCGTCCCTCGACCGTTTGCCACGCCCCAACAGCACCTTACGCTCGCCTCGGTCGCCTAGCTACGACTTCTCTCCAGCCCATTGGCGCTATGCAGGCCGCGTTTAATTAAGGCCCGGAGCTCGGCATCGCGGATTAGCTCTTCCGTCTGCCTCTTACGCCAAGGAAATGTGGTCTCTCTCTCTCGCTCAAACTTAGAAATTATTCCGATAAACCATCAAAGCCAGACACATTCATTCAGCAGAGCCAGCACTGGTGCAAGCTTATAACTGCTTCAAGTAATAGAATAATAATAATAATGCATTCGATATAGCCACCTCGGAGAACCTGATCTCTTTCTGGGCACTTTTATTAGTAGTAATAATAAGACATTTGCATAGTACCCTCAGAAAACTAGTCTCTCTAGGCACTTAACGTACGCAGTAAATGAAGTGCCTCGATCGCTTAGTGACGACACGAACAGCGTCGGCACCTACGAGCTCACAAAGGACAATTCAGGCGGACCCAGCGAATACTGTGAGGAAAAAAGAGCGTTTCAGCTGATTCGCTGTTTAGATATTGGCAAGCGAATGAATGCCGAGATGTCAGTTGGGGGTGAGCTAAAGCTTTGGGAGCATAAGTGCTATACGTATACGTCTCCGAAGAATTTAAGGCTTGCTCGAGGCACAGCTCAACGACTTGCTTGAGTCCTAATGAGGATCTTTCTGCTGGCTCTCAGCTGGAGCTCTCTTCAGATTAGACACCTGATTGTTAACCATGTTCTTCGTCGAGCCTTGTCGAACCTTGTTGCTTGGGCAGCACTACCGGTGCCCTGCTACAATTTATGACCAGTTCGTCCCCCATTTATTAGCCTATATATCGAAATGGTGGCGAGCTAAATCGGCAGGATTGCGAACGATATTCATTATTCGCGGCTGCTGAATTGTAATGGGAATGGCAAGGTCCCGTACCGTTATTTTAATAAGTGACCCTGCGGTGTCGACATGCGACACGATCAACAAGTGGTCAACCCGCAGGACCACGCCTGCTTGTAAACTAGAAGTCGGTATGAGGTGAGAGGTCGGCTCGTGGCAGGCACGCCGGTGGTAGTTGTGCAACGCCGATCGCTCGCAGGAGTTGGGCTTGCTTCAACGAAACTAAAGCGCGGCACCCACTCCCCGGTGGCGGCTCGGAGCACGGATTCGCAAGGAGTATTCTGCCTAGAGAGGCTCAGGCGAGACTCTTCCTATGTAGGATCCTGAGTTCATTGGCCTGCGCTAGGCCGAGTAAAAACACATGGGGGATTTTGCAAAACTCCATTCACAGGCGCACAGGATTGCTGCTCGTCCAGTTCAGCCTTATTCTCAGGCTCGTCGAAAGCTGCGCAGCCCTCCTGACGACCTATCGTCAGGCTGGGAGCGAGACCGAGCAACAAGTCTCCTGCCTCCAACACGGAAGTTTGACGCTCTGACAGCTCACAAGCGCCGACACGGAAACACCAGGGGGCTGGGAAGAGGCTTCAACAACCCAGATTCGGCTGACTCTCGCAGCGGAACCCCACACAGCCGTCCCCACTGTCCTAGCTCTAACCTCCTGTCTACGTTCGGTCTCGGCTTTTTCTTTGGCTCGTCGAGCCTCTGCTTAGCCAGCTCATCAATGGCTCGTCTACGGACCTACCGGCTTGTGCCTAAGCTACGAGCAAGTGCTCATCAGGGTTCAAGTTAGAGGACAGCAGCTACATAACGGCCTTCGTCCTAGCTACAAGCACCAAGCACTTTATTGGCAGAAACCGTGCCGGTCAAGTTCAGTCACCACACTCTGGACGGCTGCCGGCTAGCGGCATCTAGCCGCCTCTCTCCTCTCTGGACTCGACTCTCGTACTCCTTGGGTAGTCCTTACATTCCGTACATGCCTCGTTTGTGCTCAGGCGAGACTTCGTTCGTCCAAACCCGTCTGACTGCTGCTGGCAGTTTTTGGCAGATGTATGTCCCCGTCAGATGTCGCCAATATAGTGGCTTTCGCCGGATTGCCGAGTCCCCATCCAAGAGCCAGTGAACGCCACCTCAACCTCTACGAAGCCGGCGGCTACTTGGGCAGTCTGATTCCTCGGAATCTGATTCCTCGGAATCGGCTCCTCTGCCTGGCTGATGGGCTCCTGAGTCCCCGAGTTCCCTCACACAAGCTCTCACCAAGACAAGCACGCGTGCGTACCTAGTCCTAACTACAGCCTGCCCCCGTACCTAGTCCTATTTACAGCCCGCTCCCTCGCTTGTGGGGATCGTTCCTGTTCTTAGGCCACCTGCGTCTATGCCGGATTGCGACCCACATTGATGGTGGGCCCGAACGAAAAATTCGCGACAAGTGGCATCGACGCGGCGGCGAGATAAATCAGCCAGATTATGACAGCTAATCTGCGATCGCCTTTCCTGAATTGCAAAGGCTACAAACCGAGTATGCGATAATCTATGGCTGGAGCTGTATGAAATCCCTCTGATTGGCAGACTGCTGAGATTCCGAACTCGGCATTGGCATTTGAGCTCTAAGCCACGGAGCCGTAGGTAAACGTCATGACCGCTGTTGAACTGATGCAAACCTACACTGCTGACAAATAAATTCGTCTACGTTATGGATATGGCCTTGTTGGGCTAAAGTATGAGCGCTCTATGCCGTTGCTGTGTTTCTACTAATGTCGGCGTGTGTAGGCACTGCACCTAAAAGCCGATAGCAGCTCTGCAGCAAATATAAAGCGCCTAGAAGGAGATTGAGTTCTCAGAGGGGGCTTTATCAAGTGAACTATTATTATTATTATTATTATTATTATTATTATTATCCTTACAAGATTCAAGTGTCACCCGTGCTTCTCACGCGTCGGCTGAGACTAGCATCATTACGAGGCCTGTGTTTGAGGTCTACTTATGTCCGGAAGCGGTGGCCACACGTCGCCGGTGCAACAATATCAGAGGCCAATAGGTTGGACCCCCACAAATTGGCTATTATATTTCCATTGCTGCCCATAATTAATATGATCCCTTAAATTGATATAACTACAGAGACAAGCCTTTCATTTCTATGAAATTCACAAACTGTACCTGTGCTTTGGTCCCTCCCTGCCTTAGAGCAGCCCAAGCACTAGTTATTATCAAACCTAATCTCATTCAGAAGCAGAAATGCCGTCATAAAAATTGGCTCGACCTCAAACTCTTCCGCCAAGCTAATGCATATATTTTTGACAACCTTTCTAGACCAGTGCAGTTCAATGCTGACAGGTTTCCTGCAATGAGCATTGCTTACAATCGATGCAAATCTTTGCATCTCTGCTGCTTTGCAATGACCTGCAATTATCAGCTGCGAGCATTACAGCTCAGCCACCAGGCTTATGAGCAGCGAAATTTATGATCATTCGTGAACGAGAATACTTACGACCTGCCCCCTAAAGAAGCCATAATGGGCCTAACCTCAATCGCTCTCTTGGACCAACGGTGTGTCAGTCGGCGAATTCTAGGATTGAGCTGCTTGAGCTGCGAGCATGTAAGCGAATCTATCAAAAGTCATCCGCCGTCATTGGCCTTAATATAAAGGCAATGCTTTGCGCTTTTTCTAATACGGCTCTACTGCGTGTGCACTGACTGTAGGATATCGAATGCTGTGTCTTGGCTTGGCTTGTGTAGCATTGGCATATTACGGTTTCTGGTCTTTGCTCGTTGTATCCGTTGTGCTGCTACCCAAATTAGAGAGGATCGCTCTGTCACAACAACTTCGATGTACTTCTAGGTCGTTTCACTCATTTGTAGCTCCCTCTGTTTTCTCGATCTAGACTACTAACATGCAATTCTTATTCATAATGCACCCCCTTCGTATCAGCAGCTCCACGGGCTATTAATAATAATAATGCACTTGATAAAGCACCATCAGAGAACCTAATCTCTTTCTGGGCGCTTTACATTTGCTGCAAAGGGAAATGCAATTGAATGGTAAGTGAAATCATGCTTGAAAATCAAACAAAATGAATAACATGGTTAGGGGTGACATGCACAGGGTCAGCATGCAAATGTGGTTAGTGGCAGCATGCACAGTGTCAGCACCCATAAGCACATCGAGGACAAATCAGAGGGACCCACTAAATGCTGTCCTAAATTGGTGTTTTTAAGTTCCTTTTAAATGTGGTCAGGTAGGGGATGTTCTGACGCAAGTCGGGAGGGAGTTCCAGGTTTTGGGAGCATACGAACTAAATGCACGGTCTCCAAAGGATTTAAGGTTTGTACGAGGTATTTCTATACTGTTGGATTTCGAAAAGCGGGTGGTACGATGCTCGGCCTGATGGAGGAGTATGTCGGAGAGATAGGCTGGAGCCATAGAATGAAGTGACCTAAAAGTGAGCGACAAAACCTTGAAATCAATCCGTTGCTTGACTGGTAGCCGGTGCAGGTCGGCAAGACGTGGTATGATGTGGCAACTGCGACGCTCACGACAGACTAGCCTAGCTGCCGAGTTTTGCACCAGCTGCAATCGCCTGATCGCACATGCTGGTAGGCCAGTAAGCAGTGAGTTGCAGAAGTCGAGACGAGATGTCACGAATGCATAAACCAACTTAGACATGGTATCCTTATCTAAACAAGCCCGAATTTTACCAATGTTTTGAAGCTGAAAATAGGCAGATTTGACTGTGGAGCTGATATGGTCGTGACGTTAAGCTTTCCCTCTAGCCATCCTCAAATCCTTCACTGACCGTGTGTACAGCTGCTATGCACTCCTTTAATTGAACGACCTTTCTATCATGTTTCATTTACAGCAAATGTGAAAGTGGCTAGAAAGAGAGTAGGTTCTCTGAGGGCGCTATAATAAATTTATTATTATTATTTGCATTTTATTATCACGAAATAGCCTGATTTTACGCCAAGCGAAAGAAAATAATAAATTAAATACCAGCCTCTTGATCGCACCATTTGCTCCATCGATTCGACTTGGCCTTCACAGGTATTCCCAAAACAAGCTGAAATTGTACTCATTAATAATGTACATTTTCTTTGCAGGACATGTACTGTACATCTAGACTGGAGTTGAATTCCCTTAAGGCTGCTATGCAACTCGTTTCGCTGTTAGTATCAGTGTTATCTCGGTCGTCTTTGCTCCTATCTCAATTCTTCGTCTCTTTGACGTTTTCCTCCGCCGTTTAACTCGCACCGCCTTCAGTAAAAGTCTCAGACACTGGGTATCTGCATCTCTGCTCTCTGGCTATCGTGTCTTAAGCTGAGTAGTCTGTCTGTAAATATCTCTCTTTCTCCGTTTGCCTTGCCCTCTTGGCTCAATTTGGCAAAGCCAATAGTTGAAGTCATCGTCAGCTCAGAGTAGTCATCAAGCTCAGTTAGTGCCGGGAACTTCTCATCAGGAAGTTACTAGAGGTAACTGGAGGTGCAATGAGAGAAGAGGTCAATCGAGGTCACTGAAGGTTAGAGCTTGGGAAGTATCGCGGCAGTGTCAGCACGCACAAGCACACAAAGGAAGAATCACAAGGACCCTCCAAAAGCTGTAATAAACACGTGTGTTTCTAGCTTCTTTTAAAATGCTATGTCATATGATGTCGTGACGTCAGTCGGAGTGAGTTCCAGACTCTGGGAGCATATGAACTAAAGGTCTCCATAGGTTTTGAGGTCCGCACGAAGTATAGGTGATCGACTTAAGTCAGAACAGGGGGTTTATGATGCTTGGTATGGCAGGGGGATAGTTAGTTCGGGGGGGGGGGGATCGTTAGATAGCAGTTTTAATATGTAGGCTGTAGCCAGAGAATAAAGGGACCTAAAAGTAAGCCACAGAACCTTGAAGCTTGACTGGGGGCCAGTGCAGCCGGCGAGAAGTGGTGTGATGTAGCAACTTCGATGGTCACGACAGACAAAAAGCTGCAGAGTTCTGCATCAGCTGTTAGCACCTGATTGCACAGGTCGGTAGACCAGCAAGCAGTCAGTTACAGAAGTCAAGACGGGATGTCACAAATGCATGGACCAACTTAGATGTGATAGATGTGATGCCTGCTATATTTGCCGAGCTGGTTTGGCGGGTTAAGGTGCTTGCCTCGACCGAGGTTTACCGACGTCGTGGTCTCGAGCCCTTTGGCATATGTGAAGTGCCTGCATATAAATTAGGTTCTCTTGGGGCGCTATACAAATCCATTAAATTTATTTATATGTGCGAAAATAACATCTGCACCTTACCTAGACGCTAGAAGCTGTGGCAGGAAGGTTTACGACTTCACTGGTATTCGTCATGTCGGCCGGGATTAGCACTGCTAAGAGCTCTGCCCTTTCACCTCGTTCTATCCAGACTATGGGCCTGCGTTCCCATCTAAAGGCAACGTAACCTCAAAAACACACATAGCCTCTAACCAGAAGAATATGCAGCAGGGAGACCTCGGGAGAAACAACATTCTTATACCGGTGCACCCTAGGACAGCTATATTTTGCTACTTGCCCTACTACTTTTGCTGCTACCTACTTGGCCTCAGTGCTTGCTCTACAAACAAGCTTGACAATGCTAGAGATAAAGGACAGTTTACCGAAAACCTTTGACCTTCGTCCTTTGTTGAGAGTGAGGGAGTCAGGCTTACTTTCAGCTACACGACGTTGCTAATATACGGGCATGTTTAGACAGGGATACCACATCTAAATTGGTCTATGCATTTGTGACATCCCGTCTTGACATCTGTAACTTGACTGCTTGCTCGTCTGCCGGCTTGTGCACTCAGGCGCCTACACCTGTTGCAAAACTTGGTCAGTCCTGCAGTCACGGCCGTGACCTCCTGGTTGATTAGGCTTGGCAAGGCTGCCAGAGCATAGGCAATGTATCGTAATGCAGGCATGTTGCCATCAAACATTTGGTAATACTTTCTACACCGTATCTGTAATGTGCCTAGAAAGTGATTCAGTTCTCTGAGGGTGATATACAAATGTATTACTATTATTAATATTGATGCATCTCGGTCTGTAACTCCATAAAGTTTGTACGACTAAGCGAGTCTTTGGCTGAAGAGGTTTCTACAGTGCACACAAAGCCTAAGCAGGTTTTGGTAGGCATTCGGTAGCCAATAGACTTAATCTCACACAGCAAAGAGAAAGTGAGAAGCATGGCTTGGTCAGGAGAGCAGTTGAGGTAGGGAATAGCATGGACGTAGCAGCTCAGGACCTCTGGAAAGGATGCATCATAGCCACCAGCGGTGGAATAGTGCAATCGTTTCATAAGAGCTGTGGTTGTGAGTTCCAAAATCAAGGACCTGCAGAGGAAAAGTCTTCTTCTGTCACTAAAGGTCTCTAGGCTGAGGCATGGAACAGCTAATTGATCATACATAGAGAACCTGAGGGACACGAGGAGGCTGAAATGTTGCAGCAGTTTAACTAGGTATGAAGAAGCCAAGCCATTGCCGACCTTGCGAGTCAGAGTGACAACTTTATTCTGTATCCATTGATCAACTGGAAGCCATCGTAGCTCCATTGGCAAATGAGCCGCATGGCTGAATCTCCGAAATTGGCTCTCGTCTCGGACTGGCCTTGCACCCATGTCTGCGTGCGTGTAGGCAGTAAGCCAAATGCCGCTGGCTAGACTTTATTCAAAGCAACAAGAATGCTGATTGCCTACCACATAGAAACTCGTCTGCAGATAGTCAAAATAAAAATAGCATCCAACAAACACTAGAAGATTCCAACCAGGCAACTGCAGCAGCCAGAGCATGGGACATGTGAGTCGTGGGAAGAAATTCGCTTTTCGGGCCAAGTGGCATGCTCAATCTCGATCACACGACGAGCATCGCACGGACAGGATTTGTGCTCTGCTCACCTCGAAGAGGCGACAACGACCGATAGGTGCGCTTGGTGCACATCGCGCCTTCGGGCATTGTGCGGTCTCGGACCTGGTCGCCAGCCGACCAGCGCCGCCCTCAGACCGAACGCTTTGCCAGAGATACCGACTGCCGCTGCCTCACAGCCAGAACCACGCCGTAGCTTCCGGCCAGGAGGAAGGCGATGAGCATGTTTGCACCGATGTAGTAGAACACGGGCACCCAGGACCGACCGAGGCTGTGCAGGTAGCCTGTAACGTCCATCAAGGAGGGCAGTGCAAAGGCCAGCAGCAGCAGCCGACGGCGTCAGGCCAGAGCAGCAGCAGCTCATTGGAGCGCTGCTGCCGAGCCTGCTTGAAAAGGCGAGCCTTTTCTCGGGCACACGGCCAGGGAATAGAATGGAAAGTAGCCAAGCGTATGCTCGCGGGCACTGGTCTCGGCAAAAGCCTTTCGGAACACTTAACAGTACGACTCTAGTGCCAACGAATAGCCAACCGCAGCTCAGAGATCCCAGTTTCATTCATCAAAGCTCCTTCAATTAATCCTGCTACAGCTGCAGCTAAACTAATTTGCAATCTATGGACACGGTTGACCTAGATAAAAGCTAAGGCCCAGTCAAGTGAAGTTCCTACTCTTTTTAAAATATGCTCGTTGGCAACCAGGCTGGCATAATCCGATGGATCCATCCCCTGCTAGCCAAGCTTATCCATTTTGACAAGTAGCTGCTGCCTGTCAAAACTGCTGGCTATTGCTAAACGTATGAACAGAGTTGCATGACATGGCTAATGCTTGCCACCTCCTGTAGCATGTGTACGCAATCTGGGTGCATTACTCCAAAGTGACATTTCACAGAGGTGCACTTCGGCTGCCGAGTCAAGTTTGCCTACAATCAGCTATGTAACCTAGCAAAAATTCAGGCCTGCTTGAACAGGATACCAAGTCAAAGTTGGTCCGCATGTATTTGCAACATGCCGTTTCGACTTCTGTAACTCACTAGCAGCAGATGACACTTATTCCTCCATCTTAGTGAGTGATAATAAATCGCCTGCTGCCGGACTCCATTTTACGACTAGGGTCGTAAAGTCGGAGCAGCCTAGCCCTGAGCTAAGAAACAAAGGGTAGTTGCCGGGGCCTAGCCGTGGCAAAAACACGGGGCAATGCAAGGTCGATGCAAGAAAGAAGCGCTAGGTCAATAACTAATGAGGCTACGCCTAAGGCCTAACAAGAATGCGTGTCGTAATATCGATGCTACGATGCTACTGACTATGAGCTTCTTAGATAGATTCCAAGGATCTATGGAATGCCTCACAAGTGACACGTGCGAACGTGCTACAAGTCATCCACATGAACCGATGAGCAGCTAGTGCTTTCTACTGAACTACCGCCACTGACTACTGCTGCAGAGGAACAAGCTGCATGTTACTAAAATGAGATTTAAAATCAATGGCCTCCAGATACTGACGAAAGCAGTTAGTAATTCATTGACATTTTCAAAGCTTACGCTAATTGGGGGCTGCATGGCCGAGTCCTCACACATTTCAGGGTGAAGGATCTCGTTTACTTTATATTTTATTTTATATGTCCAGATGTGTTGCCTCTCCATATTAAAGCATGCCAAGTTCTTATGCTGACCCACAAGGCCCGCCACGGCTTGGCTCCTTCGTACCTAGCTGAACTGCTGCATCAGTTTCAGCCTGTTCGCACCCTCAGGTCCGGTGTGGACAATAAATTAGCTGTCCCATTCCTCTGCTTATAGACAGTTGGCGACAGAAGCTTTAGCTCTGCAGGTCCTAGGCTGTGGAACTCGCTTCCACAATTCTTACGCAACGACATCTACTCTCCAACTGCCGACTATGGCACATCTTTTTCAGCGGTCCTGAACTGCTACTTCTATGCTACTCACTACCTCAACTGCTCTCCTGACTCTGCTATGCTTCCCACTTTCTCTTTGTTGCGTGAGACGAAGTCTGTTGGCTACCGAAAGCCGCTTAGGCTGTGAGTGCGCTATACAAAACTCTCCTGCGTAACACCCACATGGTCTTTATGACTTTGTGGAGTTACTGACGGAGATACATTACATTACATTACATTACATTACATTACATTACATTACATTACATGAGAAGATGCAAACCCAGCAATATGCACAGTACCCTGGCTTGGCCTAGAGGCTAAGGTGCTCGCCTCTGACGACCAAGATCGTGGGCTTAAGCCTATGGCATAGATGAAGCACCTGGATAGAGATTAAGTTCTCTTAGGGCACTAAAGAAATAAACTATATTTTTATATAACAGGCCACTAGTCTGTTGTTAGCTACATGCATAGGGTCAGTAAAATGGGATCATAACTAGTAGTGCAACAAGAAAGCACGTTAACCTGCATTCAAGAATGATCGGAAATGGATAGCCTCGACTAGTATTTGCCAGGAAAGAAACTCTAGAATGCAATGCCACTATCATTGATCTGCAGATCGAAGTCCAGACCAACATCAAGATTGAGAACAGAAAATGGCATTATCCAATATAAAATTTCACTAGTCGACATCAGATGGATACCGTGGAAAAAAATGCAGCTAATGCAACAGAATTCGATGGCTCAGCTGATGCCACCGTGAACGGGGCTCGTGTGCCATTTCGACATCATGTCCCATCAAGCAGCCCAGTCACACGTGGCATTAGACGAGGATCTTTTAAAACTAATAATAATAATAAGTCTTTTGCATAGCATCCTAAGCGACCCAGACCTTTATTTAGGCTCTTTAACACTTGCTGCAAGTGGGGCAATCTTGGTCCACTGCTGTTCTGCGATTACACGCACGCACGCACGCGCACACACACACACACACACACACACACACACATATATACATATATATATATATATATACATAGAGCCTCTGGAGAAGGTAAATCAGGCCCGTGTCAGCGACCATCACTTGTATATTATATACAAGCTGATTTAACAGCCTCTTTTGTATAGCGACAGAAGAGCCTTTACGGCTATCACTACGGCTTGCAGTGGCTATAGTGGCTATATATATAGTGGCTAGTGCTCACTGCAGGATTCGAACCCAACTACTTCGGGACAGAGGTCGTGAAAAGCAACCGCCTAACCTACTGAGCCATCACGGCTCACCGATTGTAGGCCAAACGTACACGTAGACTTTGCATTCAAACATCACAATCAGCCAAGATAAGTGATGCACTTAATGCCTGACTCTCATACATTCGGTCCGCAATGCCAGTCGCTAACCTTAAACTAAATGATAACTAGCCTTCTTCTCGTGGGGTTCCCTCAACATAGTCTTGCCGATTCAATCACCAAGCACGATCTAAACTCCAATTTTATGCAGATGACACGCAGCCTTTCCATATTGCTTGCAGCTTCCCCCTCAAGCTCAAGCTCCCTATAACTCATTTTCAGCATGCATATCTGTACTTGACATTTTGATGGCAACAAACATTCTTGAATGAAATGGTAATAGAAAAAGTGGCAAGCACAACCCACAAAATGGCCTTGGCCCACACGCCAATTGTAGCCACTGCATTGCATCTGGGTGTCAAATTCCAAAACGACCTTTCACGAGCTCTCAATGTCGACTTTGCCCACTTTCAGCTAACTCGCATTTTGAAAATAGAGGCTTGCTCAGATAAGAAGCCAAGCTGATCCATACACTTAAAAGTAATCACCTGTCGCAACTTCTGCAGTACACCACTGGCAGAACTCCGGCCCTGTGTAGTGAGCAGATTGCTGAGTTATGAAACTCAAATAAAAGAAAAACCTTTCGACCTAGCAATTAAGAGGTTGCAGTCAGGCTGCAAAGTTAATCACCCCTGAGAGTATGGAATTTTGAGAATAACAACAGTAATAGTAATAATACACTTGATAATGATAATAATATATAATAATAATAATGTAATAATGTTAATAATGATAATATTAATTAATTGTATATAGCACCATCAGAGAACTCAATCTCTTTCTAGGCGCTTTACATTTGCTGCACGCTCCCAAAGCCTGGAACTCCCTTCCGACTGACGTCACGACATCTTTGATTAGACGAAATTTAAAAGAAGCTTAAAACGCACTTCCTTAAGGGGGCTTTTAGTGGGACCCCGTGGTAATACCCACTTTTCGTGCTTATGCGTGCGTACACTATGCATGCTACCAATGTCCATACTTTACATGTTGACACTGCGCATGTCACCTCTGACCATGTTGTGCTTGTTGACATTGCGCATGCTACCACTAATCATTTGATCATGCTTCCTTTGATCGTGCTCCCTCTATAGCGTTATGTAAAGTGCCTAGAAAGAGACCAAACTCTCTGAAGGTGCTATACAGACAAATCATTACAAGTATTACTATCTGAATCCGTTTAACTCCACACGAGACACACACGCACGGCTTCCGACATCATCCCAGGCGACTCGACTGGGAAGAAGGCTGCAGCGGCGCTAGCAGCGGCGCTCGCCGCGAGCGACAAGTCGGCAGCAACTGGCGGGCACCTGCAGCACTCACCGGCCATGAACGTCGACAACATGAACGAGGAGCTCTGGAAGAAGAGCTGCAGGCCCATGCCGGTCGTGACCTTGTCGGCGCCGAGCAGCTGCCGGATGACGATGGGCACGAGCGAGAAGCAGGAAGTGCCGGTGGCGCCGCAGGCGGCCGTCAGCAGGCCGATGCCCGCCTCGCCGCCCACGATCGGGCACAGGATGGCGGCGAGGCCCGTGAGGCCGCTGCACAGCGCCAGCTGCAGCAGGCACGGCATGACGTTGCGATCGCTGAACCAGCCGTGAAAGCCTCGGCAGAAGATCTCGAACGCGCCCGTGACGGAAAGCAGTAGCGACACGGACTGGCGGCTTATGCCGATGCTGTCGGCGTACGGCGGTATGGCGGAGAACACGATGCTGACCGCGTTGGCGACGAACAGCATCGTCAGCCCGATGAGCCACATGCGTGGGTTACGCAGCAGCTCGGCGTACGAGGCAGACTGAGGCTGAGGCCGCTGCTGGAGGCCCGTGGTGGCGGCTGCAGTGGCAGAGGAAGCAGGCGCCTTGTTGCTGCCGTTCGTCGGCGCCTTCTCGCTATCGGTAGCAGCACGGCCGTCGCCAGCCACATTGGCAGCAGCCATATTTGCAGAGGCAGCTGGGTGGCCCGAGGTTCCGGTCAGGTTGGCCTCGAGGCGCTCCGGCCCCTCCTCTTCCTCCACTATGCCATCGCTGCCAGCCATGGCGGCCTTGAGCTCAGCGACCTCGGGTGCCATGCCGTTCTCTCTAGCAGCAGCCTCGATGGCATGGGCGTCACCACTGCCGTCGGCGTGGCCTCCAGCTGCCGGCGGTGGGCGCCGGCTTCGCAGGGTGCAGCAAGCGAAGCGGGCGGCCACGTCGAAGCCGAAGCACGTTTGCAGGGACGACTGGCGCCGCTCGCTGTAGTAGCTCGGCGAGCGGACGAGCATGGCCAGGATGAGCACCTGTAGAGCCACGCCCCCGAACAGGAGCAGAGCCGACGAGAAGGAGTAGTGGTCGAACAGGGCGCGCAGCACGTTCGGCAGTATGAAGGCCAGCACGCCGTTGCCCGAGGCGGATATGCCGACGGCCAGGCCGCGGTACTTGCTGAAATACGGTCCGGTGCATGTCAGGCCGCAGATGAGCAGACATGTCACGCCGAACCCTGCAACGCACAAAGAGTAGGGTGAATAAGGGTAAATGTCGAGAAAATACTGAGAACATTTCTCGACAATCGAATAATTGTATCGCTGTTAAACCGGAAGCAAAATACCTACAAATAAAAAAACTTATAGATATCCTTATCGTATAATACTTGATTTGCTTGCTAAATCGTGGTACATGGAGGTTCATGTTCGCAGCTTCTCGACATACAAGCTTGCGACCATCAACCAGCTTCATTCAAGTGTAGGTATGTGTCATGTAAATTCAACGGCTTCGTCAACACTTGTCACGGATCAATGTGAAATTTCAAATTTAAGTTCAGCTCTGCTTGCACACCACGGCAGCATCGCATTTCTGAGTTCGGTGGTCTAAGTTCAGCTTGACGTGTCCGGGATTGCAGATAATACCGTTCAAGGACGTTGACATGTCGCTTAAAGGCAGCACTAGCACTGGGCTACCAGTGGCTGGAGTCTGTGCGAGAACGATCGGTGCACGATCGAGCCAAAGATCGGAAGCTTGATGCTGCCGTTTCCGAAGCTGCTACCAGTCGAGAGACACGCCCACTCGCGCAGTCTTGTAAGGTGGCCAGGGGTGCATGGGTCGTCCCGTCGCGCAATATTTCTAAAAGTTTTGGAAATGCTGACCGGATCGCGAGAAGCATGGCCCACCTGCCTAGCACACAACCATTTAAGTAGGTCAAAGAGGTCTCAAGCAGGCAGCATTTTGTACAAAATACTTGCTAGAGAGAATGCAAGTGGTGACCTCTGGAGGTTTGGACGCTGCCAATGGATTTGTTCCGTTCAGGCGATACCACTACAGCTTGCTACTCGATGCTTCCCCACAGAGAAACCAAGCCTCGATCCTCAATCCACAGAGAAACCAAGCCTTTCCTGCGCCCGCTTGAGATGTAGTTTCGAAGCATTTCGTATCAGCGACTAGGTGGCTTGAGCATAGTAACAACTTCGCTAAGGTCCTAATCACCTTGGAACAAGCCAGTTTTGCTTTGGGGTTCGGCACACCCGACCAGACTCGGTGAGCTTTGGGGAGGGGGTGGGTGGGTGCTGCAGGCTTGAGCGGCAGCGACCAAGCGTCTGGGGCCTCTCGTCGTTCGCTGAGCCCTCGTTAGATGGCACTTCCTCTGCGATATGCATTGGAGCAAGAGCCCACGAGAGTTGTCACGAACGAGATAGAAAGCTCGCATGCTCGAGCAATCTAGGCTCACTCACCGTATAGCATGCCCCACGTGAAGAAGGTCACTTCCATGGATGGAGCAAAGCCGGTGCCGATGATGCCAGCGGCCATGCACAGCGAGCCGGTGGCCACGACAAAGCGTTGCGACGTCTTTTGGACGAACATTGACACCAGCGGTCCTGCAAGCGAGTGAAAAGCTGCATGCTCAGATGTGCTCATTTGAAGCCGGCTGCAAACCTTCGCAGACCGCGCGAAGTATGTGAGACACTACTGCAGCAGTGGCAGCAGCAGCAGCGCACGGGCGATCGCGCTGCGCGGAGCATACAGCTGAGCAGCAGCAGGGACAGCACTGAAGAGACACAGCCGGCACGACGATCATACTCCGGGGGGGGCGAGGCTCGCCTGCTAGCAATGAGCACCGTACAAAAAGCAAGCGAGGGCATTGTCATTGGCACAAGGCAGCGTTGCTGCAGCAGTGCAATGCAGGTTCGGCGACAGCTACGCCCAATGCTGAGCGAGCATACCGGCAAGCAGCGTCACCATGCCACTGACGCTAAACACGTAGAGCGTAACCTTCGGGTCGCTACGGAAGTGGTCAAGCATTTCGACGTAGACCATGCCGAAAAGCTTGAACGCAGCTCCTTGGAAGCCAAAGATTCCACCAGCAGCTGCAATAGGGCATCAGTGACAGTGAAACATATACACTGACAGCAAAGGACACTGACAGTGACACACAGACAGACTTTTAGAAGCAAGTGTCTAACGACGGCAGCCACAAAGAAGGGCTAGTAGCTCCAATTGTACAGGCTCGTCAGACGATAATAATAATAATAATGCACTTGATAAAGCGCCCTCAGAGAACTCAATCTCTCTAGGCGCTTTACATTTGCTGCAAAGGGAAATCCAATTGAATGAATGGTGAGTAATATCATGCTTGATAAACAAACAAAATGAATAACATGTTTAGAGGTCACATGCACAGGGTCAGCATGCAAATGTCGTTAGTGGCAGCATGCACAGTGTCAGCACCCATTAGCATATGAATAACGAATCACAGGGACCCACTAAATGCTGTCCTAAATAGGTGTGCTTTAAGTTCTTTTTAAATGTGGTCAAGTAAGGGGATGTTCTGACGCAAGTCGGGAGTGAGTTCCAACCTTTGGGAGCATACTAACTAAATACACGGTCTCCAAAGGATTTGAGGTTTGTACGAGGTATTTGTAGACTGTTGGATTCCGAAAAGCAGGTGGTACTATGCTTGGCCTGATGGGGGAGTAGATCTGAGAGGTAGGCTGGAGCCAAAGAATGAAGTGACCTAAAAGTGAGCGACAAAACCTTGAAGTCAATCCGTTGCTTGGCTGGTAGCCGGTGCAGGTTGGCAATGTAAGGTAATGTAATGTATCTTCGCCAGTAACTCCACAAAGTCATAAAGACCATGTGGGTGTTACGCAGGAGAGTTTTGTATAGCGCACTCACAGCCTAAGCGGCTTTCGGTACGCATTCGGTAGCCAACAGACTTCGTCTCACGCAACAAAGAGAAAGTGGGAAGCATAGCAGAGTTAGGAGAGCAGTTGAGGTAGTGAGTAGCATAGAAGTAGCAGCTCAGGACCGCTGAAAAAAATGTGCCATAGTCGGCAGTTGGAGAGTAGATGTCGTTGCGTAAGAATTGTGGAATCGAGTTCCACAGCCTAGGACCTGCAGAGCTAAAGCTTCTGTCGCCAACTGTCTTTAAGCGGAGGAATGGGACAGCTAATTTATTGTCCACACAGGACCTGAGGGCGCGAACAAGCTGAAACTGATGTAGCAGTTCAGCTAGATACGAAGGAGCCAAGCCGTGGCGGGCCTTGTGGGTCAGCGTAAGATCTTTTTCAGTGGTCCTGAGCTGCTACTTCTATGCTACTCACTACCTCAACTGCTCTCCTAACTCTGCTATGCTTCCCACTTTCTCTTTGTGGCAAAAAGTGGTATGATGTGGCAACTGCGGCACTCACGACAGACAAGCCTAGCACCAGCTGCAATCGCCTGATCACACATTCTGGTAGGCCAGTAAGCAGTAAGTTGCATAAGTCGAGACGGGAGGTCACGAATGCATGGACCCACTTGGATGTAATATCCTTATCTAAGCAAGCCCGAATTTTGGCAATGTTATGAAGCTGAAATTAGGCAGATTTGGCTGTGGAGCTGATGTGGTCGTCTAACGAGAGGTCACTTTGGTATACGACACCTAGATTTCGAGCTGATTCAACAGGAGATATGCTGGCAGAGCCAATTTTGAGTGTCAGCCTTTCCAATTTCTGAATCACACTGGGTTTGCCCATAGCTAGTAAGTTATTTTTATCATCGTTTAGTTTAAGAAAGTTTGCTGCCATCCATGTGCGGATATCATCAATACATGCAGCAAGTGAGTTTAGAGAATTTGAGGTGCTCGAAGGCTGGGAGGGATCGAAGCAAAGGTACAACTGAGTGTCATCCGCATAGAAGTGAAAGCCTAGATTGTGCTTGGCAATCACTTCAGCAAGAGGGAGAGTATAAACCGCGAAAAGAACCGGACCTAGCACGGAGCCCTGAGGTACCCCATATTTCAGAGGTACCTCGGATGATCTTTGTCCATTCACGTCAATACTCTGGAGTCTATTATTGAGATAGGACCTGAACCATTGCAGAGCAGTGCCAGTGATGCCCAGGCGAGATGAGAGACGCTCTAGAAGAACTTTATGATCGATGGCATCAAAAGCTGCCGAAAGATCGAGCAAAACAAGCAGAGACACTCTACCCAAGTCTGCATTCCTAAGTAGGTCGTTGTATACCCGAAGCAATGCTGACTCTGTGGAGTGATTAGCTCTAAAGCCAGACTGGAACTTACTAGCAAGGTGTGAGGTTTCGATATTTCGATATGAGTTCAGCTGGTCCGCCACGACTCGTTCCAGTGTCTTTGATAGGAATGGTAGAAGGGAGACTGGGCAGTAGTTGCTTAAGTTCTCTTGGTCTGGTGTCACTTTCTTGAGAAGTGGCCTGACTACAGCTTTTTTGAAGGTGCTGAGACAAGGCCCTAAGGCTAATGACATATTAATTATGTTAGTTATGCATGGCAGCAGCAGATCAATGCAACGTAGGAGCAGGACAGAGGGAATAGGGTCCAGAGGACTTGTTGTCTTCTTTGATTGAGATACAAACTTTAGGACTAGATCACTAGTGACCTGCTTAAATGCAGACATTGAGGTGCAGCCAGGAACCGAGGAACAGCATTCTAGTGGGAAGGTTGTCATCGCAGGGATGGATTCCCTGATCTTGTCTATCTTCTGCACAAAGAATCGAGAGAAGCGATCGGCTAGATCATCACAAGGATCATCAGGTAAGAAGCTAATCTGGGAGCGGTTGAGGAGATGGTTTATCGTCGACATCAGCATTTTTGGATTGTGCATCTGTGATTCAACAATGGTTCTATAGAAGCTAGACTTGGCCTTTGCTAGGATCGATTGGTATGACCTACAGTAGCCTGTCGATTGACAGTCAGTCCAGATCTTTTGCATGTTTTTTCAAGCTTTTGCTTAGTAGACCTGGCTAGTTTAATGTCTGTGGTAAACCATAGGCCGTCTGGGCGGGTGGGGGGCTCACAGTGCGCTTCGTCGGAGGTGAAAACTCGTCGAAAACGTGTCAGCTAGTGTCTTGTAGCTATCTACCAATTATGACAGATCGGAGGGAGGACTGAGCAGCAGAAGTGAAGCAGATATTCGCGCACGATCGTGCAGCTACATGAGGTACAGACTGCAATACCAAATATCTCTCTCTCTCTCTCTCTCTCTCTCTCTCCCTCTCTCTCTCTCTCTCTCTCTCTCTCTCTCTCTCTCTCTCTCTCTCTCTCTCTCTCTCTCTCTCTCTCTCTCTCTCCTTCATCAGTGCAGAATCGCCCTTATTCTGGAATTTTCCCAACAACTGCCTTAGTTCCTCAGCTCTGACACAAGTATTGTCCATCGATGGAGCACAAAAAATAAAAAAGGCAGTCATATAGTCAAGAACACGTTGATTTTCTGTCATGGTCGTCTGTTTAGGCTTATGTACACAGCCTTTGAGTGCACCATGCACCTAATCCCGGGTTTCGGATGGAAACTGCACTTCGGCATGGCATGGCACATGCACATTTGCTTTCAAACTACCTGCTTTGGCGCAGAGTCACAACTCGACTGCACATATGTCACCGAGACCCCAGACTGAGGAGACACGAGCCAATCAAGGGGCTTCAAACGTTTGACTTTCATCATCAGCTACTCTGAAGCTTGAGGTGTAAATGCTCAGCAAAATCGTTGCATTGGTTAGGATCATAATCATAATATCATAATCCTATCATAAGTGTATGCTAGCCGCCCGGAGCAGGAAGTACAAACACGCGACGAGATGTGAGCAATTACGGACCAGTGACGGTTCTTTGCCGTGCTAACACAGAGTGCTGCTGTGCTACCGCTCTAATTAAAGCCAATCGAAGCCTGTGGAAGTTGGCTGTGCTCCCCTTCCGTGGGCGTGGGTGACAGAGAGCTCACACACTTCGGTGTTATATATTCGTGGACGTTTCAAAAAAGCACACCACACTGCATAGAACTAAGCTGCACGAGCACACGTGACTGACTGCCGCCGAGGGTTTAGGCCAGGGATAAGAGCGCTTAGACTTCCTAGACTTCCTAGGAGGTGGTCTCTCTCAGCAGGCTATTCATTATTGCCAGCTAGAAGAAGGGCGTGGCAAAAGCCACTCACACTCCTCTAATGCAAGGTAAACAATGCTTTCCAGCACATACAAAGAACACAGAAAGCGACTACGCTATCTTACGGTGCAATAAATTCTATGCCTGCTGCTTTCGGGTGTTACCACCAAACATTTGGTAATGCTTTCTATACACCATCTGTAAAGTGCCTAGAAAGAGATTCAGTTCTCTGAGGGCACTCATACAAAAAGTCTCTCTGCTACAGTTATCTTATACTCCTTCACCGTGTCAATCTTGAGCACCTGTCATCCCGACTGGGTATCAGTGGACTGAATATGTCCCTTCTTTTTTCACGAGCGAGAGAGTACACACACGTTCTCTCTCTCTCTCTCTCTCTCTCTCTCTCTCTCTCTCTCTCTCTCTCTCTCTCTCTCTCTCTCTCTCTCTCTCTCTTTCTCTCCCTGATAAAATCGTCGTGCACAATATAGGGAGGGTTTCATTGTTATGCACGTGACACCCAGATGCACCTATGTTTTGATGCATTCCTTTCTTTCAGCGAGTCAAACTTTCACAACTCTTGTCTGCATCGTGTACGGCACTCTTGTCTGCATCGTGCACGGCAGGTATTTGTACTTGCAAGGCAGACAGCTTTCTCAAATTGAATCGCAATTAGGCTACCCATGTAATTACCGGGAAACCTAATGTTTATCAGAAATAGGATAGCCTGGCTACCAAATTGGGCTAGACCAGCATATCTCTCGTAGCCTCCACATGGCATATCCATGAACTCTTGCAAAATGACATCATCTTGCTAGATGACATCAGCTCCATAGTCCAGCCTGGCTGCCTTCACCTACGCAACATTGCCAAAATTTGGGACTGCTTATAATTCCACAAAGCCACAAAGACTGGCAAGTTACTCAGGAGATTTTTAATAGCATTCTCAAACCCTAAGCGGCATTCGACATGCAGTCCAACAGACTTCATTTCACGCAACAAAGAAGAATAGCTGATGAGAAGCGTAGCTGACCATGTGTGTGCTGACAAGGGCAAACTATGTGACTATGAGTAGTTACTTCTTTACTGATCTCAACGTTTAAACTTTCTCATTATCCAAGCTTTTAGAAATTAGTGAAATAAAAAATGACTCAGGAATGCCTACAGATGGGGTTTATCTGTTGCATGACTGCATTTTCGTAAGAAGCTATTTGCACTGACTGCATTGGCTGTGCACCGAGGCATTGTCCATTGTCCTCAAGCCTTCCATCGTCTCTGCAGTCTGGGTGGCAGCTCGCCACCGAGCACGAAAAACAACCAACGAAACTTCAAACATGAGATGCCGCCGCACATCAGTCAGCTGCTGCCAGCGGCTGCTGCCTATGCAACGAATGTTGTAGGGCTTTAGCTGCTGCCTATGCAACGAATGGTGTAAGGCTTTAGCTGCTGCCTATGCAACGGATGGTGTAGGGCTTTAGCTGCTGCCTATGCAACGAATGGTGTAAGGTTTTAGCTGCTGCCTGGCAGTAACTGCCCTTACTTGCAGACACCAGAATGCCAAGAGAGTGCTTACAGTATAAATAATTAATAGTGTATATACAATATAAGTAATATAATTGAATTTGCACAAATAGCCCCCTAAGAGAATTAAATCGCTATCCAGGCACATATTCATATTGTCCGCAGGCTCGAGCCCACGAATTCGGTCGTCATAAGGCGAGCACCTGTAATCCTGAGGCAAGCCCGCAAGGTCCCGGCCCGGTGAGCAGGCGAGCACCGTACACTGTCAACTCGTTGGAACACAGCAAGAATACAGCAGGGGCACAAAGCAGGACGACAAAGCAGGTGCACACAGCAGACGACGTTCAGCAGGGGCACACAGCTTACCTTTCCTATAGCAGAAGTCAGTTGCCCACAGTCAACCGGCAGTCGGCCAAAACACTCAGACCAACAAGCATGGGTACAAGCCTAAAGGTTTTGCCCTGAATTAGGCCGGTCCTGAGGGGGTGGGGGGCAGTGGCAGGCCAGGCATACATGTGGCTTGCATCCTGCTGGGCCAGGTGCTTTTCGGATGTCAAGCAAGCCGGGCTGAAGTCAAAACGTCACTGGGTGGCTATGATCGGCTGCTAACCTCAAGCCTGTCTGCTGCTTCCAAAGTCTGACTTTAAAATTGACTGCTGTTATTCTCCATCTGTCAATGACCTCCTTGCATTGCAAGCCTCGTTCAAACTTCGACCACCACTACCAACACCGTTTAAGCCCTCGACGCTGCCTGCATCTGCCTGCACCAGTCTCAGACTCGTGCTTACACTTCCGGGCCCAGCCGCTGCTTAAACTTCCGGGCCCAGGTGCTGCTTACACTTCCGGGCCCAGTCGCGCTGCTTCAGCATGAACCAGCACGAGCTTGGCATTAGCCTAGGTGCTGGCGTGACCACGTGATGCAGACCGACCACGTGCCCAGCATGCAGATGATCCTTGGTGATTGCTTTCTCTTGCAGCGATATCCAATCCATCTGGATTGAGAGTTAGCTCTCTTAGGATGCTCTGAAGCGACCTAGCAACCATTGCAATTATTATTCTCAACATCTGCTAAGGGTCACTGTAGCTGAGCGCAGTCATCCATTCTTGACTGCAGTTCTTTCAGCAAATCGACAGCAGCCCCGGAGTGCCGTGCACGAAATACATCCATTGCCTCACACAGCCCAATGGAAGCTTAAGGGCTGCAGTTTGGCTCAAAAACGGCCCCGGCTCCGCCCCATTAGGCTCTGCACCTCTGCTGCACCATGGGCACTTCTTCCTTGTCTCTGCCAGTGAGTGTGACAGCTATAAATGGAGCTGCTGACTCAGCCGACTTTCACTTTAATTATTATTATTATTATTATTTATAAGCATGATCCAAGTTGGTGCGACCAGTTCTCCAATCTTATGTTGAACCTTGAGCGAGCGCATGTGAGAAAATGTGGATGGATCGTTGAACAACGATGGGAAAATACAAGACGACAGAAAAAAATGCAATAAAAGATAAAATACAATAAAATAAAAGAAGCAGCGCTGCTTTGACCCAGTGATTTAGGTGCTGTCCCGACCAAGGTCAAAGTGAATGTATGGCATATGCGAAGCGCTTGAATATAGATTAAATTCTCTTTGAGTGCTATACATATTAATATATATATATATATATATATGTATATATATATATATATACATACATGTACATATATATATTTTTAACATAACTCGATGTTTGTGCGGCTTCGAAAGGAATGTGATTTCTGCCCGAGATTGTCTGACCTTGCCTGCATCGCTCTCACCCCTAGCATCGCTCCGAAGACGGGGGGGGGGGGGGCCATCGGCCTCCAGCCCCTCCCTCCTCCATTGCTACTTGAGTCTGAACACTGCTGTTCTTCTCAATCACTCCCTCTGCCGTCGCTCGCTACCTCTCTGAAACAGCCCAATCCTTCTACTTCAGCCCAATCCAGCTGTAGCTACACCGCGGCACAGCACGCGCAGCCCAAGGCAGCAGTGCAGTCAGCAACTCGACCAAACTTGCAGCCTGCAACAAGTAGGAATCAGTAGTCGCAGCTGCTGACTGCTGAAGACCGGTAAGGTTCGCTTTTGGTGCCTGCGAGTGCATGTGTGAACATATGGGGTGGGGTAGACGCATGCATGCACTTCTCAAGAGTCTCTCTCACGAGAACCCGAAGCTCTTACCAAGCTTATGTAAACGGTGCAAGCAGCAAGCGAGGCGCAGCGGAGCAACGCAAGGCCTGCAGGATCGCAAGCAGTGTTACATCACATTGCTTAGCCTTAGGGATTGAGCTCAATCCATTCATACGAGATCGCTCGAGCTCGAACGAATGGGTCGCTCTGGCAAACCGAGGTCGCAGTAACAGAGAATTCCAATTTGTACACTGCTGATTTCATACACTGCCACAGCAACTCACCACTGACCCCTGGCTTTGCATCACAATGCAACCAGCTAAAGGCCATTCAGTAGAGGGCCTGCCGTTCATCTCCGGCAAGAAATAGCCAGCCCAGCTGCTCATTGTAATAACGCACTGATGTGTGCTCACTCCTTGGCAGGCATGGCTGGCTAGCATGGCAGGCTAGCGGGCCATCGACCGCCGGCCAGTGGCTACGGGCTATCACGGCAGCAGCCGGCTGCGAGCTTGCAGTCCAAGTCGGTGCCGATCTACGTGCCGCAGCAGGCTACAGCTAGCATCTGCAGGAGCTGCTGCTGCTGCGAGGGGGGGCAAGGGGGAGCTTGAGCCGCATGGAAGGGAGGCTGGGGCCGCACGCACCAAAGGCAAGCTGGCTGGTACAGAATCGGGGGTGGGGTGGGACGGGTGGGGTGGAGGAAGTGGAATGCTGGGGGCTGCATTACCTCGAGCCCAGCAGACTAAATGCACGGATTTCACTGGCGCACCTATTATCTATGGTGCGCATATCTATGCCATCGAGCCTATAATGCTAGGTAACCAGGCCACGGCCACAAAAGGTCTCATAAACCAAAGGAGAAAGAAAGAGACGACAGCACGCCAGAAATAAGCGTGGCATGCAGAACTCACATGCTGAAGTACTAGTTCCATATTACTTGTCGTAGCCTGCTTAGTTGCACTGTTCTTAGAGTGCTAGTGTGACTCGGTACAATGCTACTGAGGCGAATGTGGGCTTCTTCTTCTGTTTTCTCTTATCGAAATCACAATCTCAGTTGCAATTACCGAAGCTGCAGTTGAGCATTTCACATGGCCAACCACCGAAATAAGCCAGCATTGAAATATGCCAGCATTGCTGCGTTTACAAAACGAACAAGAGCTGGTATAACCTTGTCGAACCTGCAGCAGCCCTTCCATCTTTAATACCTCGGTCAAACCAATTGAATGCACAGTCACCACTGCATATGCACACATTCCAATGCGAAGCCATCAGCTTTCGAGAACAGGCTGATGTAAAGAACCCTTAAGTAGACGACATCATTAGGCCATTAAAGGATATGCAATTCAAGCCAGAGAGCATGAGGGAGAGAGCAGGAGGAGAGAGTAGGACAAAGAACAGAGAGAGTGAGAGAGAGACAGAGAGAGACAGAGAAAGAGAGAGACAGACAGAGAAAGACAAACAGAGAGAGGGCGAGAGAGACAGAGAGCCCGAGGGAAAGAGAGACAGAGAGAGGAGAGAGAAAGAGACAGACAGACAGACAGAGACAGAAAGACAGAGAGCAATAGGGAGAGAGATCAGGATGAAGCAAGAGAGAACCCGAGGGGGAGAGAGAGAAAGAGTGTGTAAGAGACCTGTGAAACACAGTAGGACAGAAACAGACGAACAGAGATTGGGATGAGAAGAGAGTGGAAGGGGCCGGTAGACAGACAAGCAAGCAGCAGAATGAGGTAGATACAGAATAATGGAACAGACAAAGACGGTGAGAGACAGACAGACCACTGAGATGGATGGACAAGGAGGATGGCAGTGTTCACACATCATTCACGGCACGGACAAGCTTCAGCGATCGTCTGAACAGAGGCAGTGCTGAACGATGTACCATACGATGGCAGCTTACCAGCAACCATCACCCAGGCCCATCCAACGTCCACCGGATGTCCGACGGAGCCCGACGGCCTGGTGCAGCGAGAAGTCGCTGACAAGCAGCAGCCAGCCATTGAGGATAACTAGGACAGTGGATGACGGTCAAACGGCAGAGAGAAGACCACAGCTGAAACCAGGCTGTATCAGTAGTAGAGCAGTCACGAGACCTGCAAATAATTAAGACTCAAAATTAAGTTCAGCCAGTGCAAGTGGGTTATAACCATCCTGAGGCTAGCATGGCCTGTGTAAATAGGGGGTGTATGTGTATGAGTGTGCATGCATGCAAGTGTATGTGTGAGTGTGCGCACATGTGTGTGTCTGTGTGCGCATCGATTCACAGGTAGGCGAACTGAGCCACCAGTGAATGTATGACGAATGCCGAGCTGATTTGGTCCAGTGGTTAAGGTGCTTAAGGCCTTCAACGACCGAGGTCAAGGTGAATGTGTCAAGGCCCATGGCATATGTGATGCGCCTGTGCTATACACATGAATTATAATTCTTTAATAAAAAAAAGGCAATGCCTCAAGAAAACAGCTGTCTACAGCTTCTCCCTGATCGATGAAGAAGAATGCTCCTGCACAAAACACTATTCAGAATAATTATTAATAAATTTTATAAATTCAACATAATAAACAATTTCATTGTTTAAAAACGAATGCAAGAGAATAGTCGATGCTACAATACCTTCAGTCTGAGGATGAAGCTTGAATTTAACACAGCTAGCAGCACTGGGGGGAGCAGCAGATACGAAGCCGGATCAAGGACAGCTAGGCCGGCTTCCCTATTTTTAGTCACGTTAGTAATGTGTAAACTGAGATGCAGATGTCAGGGGCTATTTTAGCACAGCTCGGTTCATAAATACATAGTTTCAAACCTATGCTATAAACCTAACTCTTGAGAATACATAGGAAGGCAGTCGGCTGCAGCTTTACACTGCCCATGGGGTAGCAGGAATAGCAATAGCAAGTCTTTTGTATAGCAGTCTTAGATGAACAAACTTCTATTCATGCGTTATACAACTCACTACAAGAGAAGCCAGGACCAAGGGTTGATCGCAGGTATGGTATCACGTGCTTAGACAAGCATGCACTGGAGCACACAAGAACATACTGGGGGGGGGGGCAGCAGGTTAGTTGGGCAAGGGCAGGAAGCCATCAAGCTTATTAGCCTCTGCTCCAAGTCAATTAAGGTTGCCATCACTCCTGCCAGAACCTTTATTTGTTTACATTCTCCTTGTAACCTAGGCTTTCGAAATGCAGATGGGTTCTGCATTCAGCACTCAGTGCTCGCCCGAATGGGTGGTTGACATTTTCCCCAAAGGCGTGGCACCTCACAGCCTCAAGCCTCGGTGTGGCAGGCATGGCCGTGTTCTTTGATTGTCAGCCATGAGAGCAGCCAGCAGCAGTAGCATACAGCAAGCAGCCGAAACCGGAAAGATCACGTGTTACAAGCAGCCCAGCTGGTGCAAATGAGTGGCAGGAGTGCAGCACTGTATAGGCAGGCGGTCCTGTATGCTAATCCCAGTTTCAATCCATACTTAATAAAGTAGTTTTAATAGCATTCAGGACCCGGAGAAGCAAATTATACAAGAAAATATCTAAAAGGAAACATACAAAATGACCTAATTAATTATGGCAAACCTCACTAAAATAGCAGGCCTACCGAATGCTATCATGCGTGCATATCTGACTGCGACTCCACAAATCCACAAAGACTATGTGGGTTCAGGCGAGTTTTGCATAGCGCACTAGCAGCCTAAGAGGCTTTCGGCACGCATCTGGTTGCCAACAGACTTCATCTCACACAACAAAGAGAACTTTAGAAGCATAGCTGAGTCAAGAGAGCAGTTGAGGTAGTGAGTAGCCTGGAAGTAGCAGCTCAGGGCGGCTGGAAAGGATGTGCCATAGTCGTCAGCAGGAAAGTAATTGTCTGAGCAGTGACATTTCCCAGAAAGTTAGCTTAGATTGAAAATGTTAGAATGTTAAATGTTAGCTAACAAGCACCTAGGGATTGACAAGCAAGGGAGATTTCGGCCTTCATGAAAGCGAAAAAAATAGCGGGGACTGCATTTGGGAGGCTAAATAAATAAAATAAATCCTAGCTGATTAAACCGCCCCCTTTTGTATAGCGACAGAAGAGCCTTTATGGCTATCACCACCGCTTGCAGTGGCGATAAAGGATCGCCCACCACAGGATTCGAACCCACGACCTCAGGACCAAGGTCGTGAAAGCAACCGCATTACCTTGGCTATGACAAGATATGCTGCTTTCTAGAGCCCTTATGATTTCCAAGCAGTCTGTACGCTACAATATCAAGGAACAGTTTCAACTCAGTATGATGAAACCGAGGCAGCAGCGTAGTAGCCCAAAATTGCTGACAGACAATCGGGATGACAGGGCCATAGAAACGAAAGCCTTAAAAAGCAGGATTTCTCCTGAAAAAATTGTTGCCAGGTGGATACTTTAATTTACCACGGGGCTCAAAAAGCGTTCAGGAGGTTACACCGGCAACGTTTACCCTCCAGGATTGCCCACGGTAAGCCTCTGCTTTCTAAAATGCAAAAACTAAGCTACCTGCAACAGGCTAGCAACCACGTGCCGAACCTGAGCTGACTTTCAAGGGGTTCTGTGGGCCGGTGAATCAAAGTTCGCTATTTTCAATTGTGGTAGGAGAGCTGTAGCCACGATGAGCAGTAATGAGGTATACGATGACGACTGCCTCGAGGAGACTGCACAGTTCTAATAATAATAATAATAAATAATGCACTTGATAAAGCGCCTTCAGAGAACGTAATCTCTTTCTAGGCGCTTTACATTTGCTGCAAAGGGTAACGCAATTGAATGGTAAGTACAATCATGCTTGAAAAACAAACAAAATGAATAATTCTGCTTCGGCTGGGAGATGGCAAAGGAATGGGGCTGTGGCACGGCAGCTAGCACAGGAACTCCACTGCAAAGAAGCCATTATGAACCGGAGTAAATACTTGGATCTCGTAAAAAAAATGTCGGAATTTCAAGTGTGTTGGCATGAGAAGCTAGATTTTATGTGGCAGCAAGATGGCGATCACGAGCACAACAAACTGTCAGCGAAAAGAACTATTCGACAATCCGTCGAATCACTGGTATCATCCACTGACTGTATTTCTATGGGCAAGCATTCGAACTGATATGAAGCCCATCAAAAACTGTTGGATAATTTAGAGGCAAGTGAGGGTGATTTACCAGAGAAAGACGCACACTTTCCGGTAAGTTTTGCTGGCAGCTTAAACTTATGGTAGCACCTGCACGTGTGCCAGCTTTGTCTCTGGATCAACAGCCATCAAAATCCTCCTTGGGTTGTGCACAGACGAAGCATGCTTTATAACATGGAGGACTCAAACGCCTTAGAAAGAGAGGGCTCGAAGACGAAACATCTCACCTGAGACAGGACGTCAGCTTGCTGCATCCGGTTTACCAGACTTTAGATGGAGGTGCCTTTGCTTTTTTTTTCCTTAAGCTGGGCACGGTGAGCAGCAGCGAAACTCGATAAGAGGCATCACGTGTTCACAACTCAACCTCTAGCTGCAGTTATAAATGCTATTTTAGTCTTCGTTGCAGGAATCAATCAGAATCTTGCTTTCATTGTAAACAACGATACGAGAATTCTCGACCTGGATTAACATTTTTATGACACAATCCGGCAGCAAGATATGACCCCAAAATGCCGAACAACCACGCTCGTGCAACAACCAAGGACACTCGGATCATACATGAAAGAGGAGGTGCCGAGCTAGATAGAACACCAACAGAACGAGTCGCGGAGGTAGGTAGGAGCTGCGCTGAAGTCCCAGCTGACTGTGCAGCCTGCATCATCGTCGGTAGCTTCCACAGTTGAGGGAAGCAGCCACACATTTCAGCTGCTCAGTACAGAGCCTCAAACCACTGCTAAAGATGGAACGTCAAGAAAGTTCTTACAAAATTGGTCCAAGAATCAAATACTTGTCAAAATATCAAATACTTGGGGTACCTTCACAAGACCAGCACAATAGCAGTTCCGACGACTTTCCCATGATAAAGAGAAAATGATTATGCAAACCATACGTAACCCGGATGTAAACTGGAAGCAACAGATCTATAAATAACAAATTTACCAGTCTCTGCATCATTTTCGAAACGTGTCCAAACTTTCTTGAAGCTTGGTGGATCGAGGTACTTATTTGAACATCACTGAGGTGCAAGCTAGTGACTTATATACAACTTAATTTGCAGTGTAGCTTTGTGCTTGTAGATTCCATTACTCGGCTGATACTTAAAAAAAAATGCCAGCTGATTAAACAGCCTCTTTTTGTATAGCGACAGAAGAGCCTTTACTGCTATCACCACCGCTTGCAGTGGCGATAAAGGATCGCCCACTGCAGGATTCGAGCCCACGACCTCGGGGCCGAGGTCGTGAAAAGCAGCCGCCTTACCTAGTGAGCCATTACGGCTCACCGAATACTTAATGGGTTGCAAAACTTAATATGTGAGTGAAGCTTGCTCGTACCATATCGAAATAGTTTATTCGTGATTTAGCTTGAAATAACGTTTGCTACAGATGTCCGCGATTCAGAAAATAAAGCTCCATAACGTTTGATGACATTTATTGCAAACCTTACCCAATCGACAGCGGAAATAAACTTGAACTTAAACTTGCAGGCTCATCGCAGAGGGCCATTTCCTACTCCCAAATAAAAGCAATTTTCTCATCATCATTCTGGAGGCTGAAAAAAGCAGGAAGCAAGATTTACAGGAAAACTGATAGTGGAAACTTCATACTAGAATGAAGACCGAAGCAGGGTAGAAGCGAGACTCACTGTGCCCATGCAGTCATAGTTGGTCGACTCACAAGTTCTGTTCTAGATCAATTACTTTGAATCAGTCCTTTCCGGCCTACTACATTAGAGAAGGCCAAAACTACAAGCGAACCAGCTCAATACATTATGCCAGTATACTAAGAGCCAGTTCACATAGTGCTACCTTATGTAGACTCAAATACTTGAGCTCAAGTATTTGAGTCTACTCCTAATCTTCACGCTAAGTCACCGTGTCTGGCCGGGTACCAAGTAAGACTACAGGCTACAGGAGGAAGTTGGGCTGGTTCTGCTCCGCCGGTAGAAGGCACCAGACAGCCAATCACAAGAACCGCAGCACCAGGGGGGAGTAGATGTCCAATAAAAAAGAGAGACTGCTCCAGCTGGGCACCGTAATGTCATTGGCTGTACTGCTAATGCCCATCAGCCGTGATAACCAGAATCACATGCACACTATCGAAACCTCGGTTCTATCGTCTCTTTTTCACAGCTCTACATGATTTGGCTGATTTTAGCTCGTGGCAGGAAAATAGTGAGGCAGCAGCCTAGCTGTGGCCTCCTTCTGATTAAGCAGTAGGGAAAAGGGAAAAGCCCTCTTTAATTGGCAGGCTCCATAAAGGTCAACATTCCACCATCTTCTTTAGGAGGTGAAGCCCCCCCCCCACCCCTATCGATCGCTGGTTGTCTCTGCCTGCTAGTGCACGGTCACTTCAAGTCAGATGCCGAAGCCTCAGTCTTGCAAGCCGTAGCGTTCAGAACTAAAGACACCTTTGGCAATGCAAGTGCTAAAACGCAGTGCTAAGCGACGATGCTAGCAATGCATCGTCCCTAGCGAAGCATGCATCGTCCCTCAAGATGCATGCATCGTCCCTCAAGATGCCAATGCTACAGAGATGCCGATACTGCCTGAAAGAAGCACTGCCAGCCAGCTCTCTAGCAAGTCGCAGCTGTTAACTCGATATACGGAATGTAGAATAAGTTGAATATGCCTGAGCTGAGCATTCGGCTGAGCGTGGCAGCAATCAAGATTACCCAGAGCCTTCAGCCCAGAACAGTCTCCTTGACAACCAGAGTAGGAACACGTGTTTGGCTCGAAGCCCTCAGTAGGGCCGACAAGGTTCGAAGCCCAAAAGCACAACTGACCAATTGCTAGACATGACAAATTTTGCAAATGGATGCAATTCAGAAACCGATGATGAAAATCTCCACGACTGTCATCACACGGCAGTTCAGTCCGACAGTTCAGTGCGTTGGAAATCTGCTCACGAAAAGCTCTCAAGTCGAAAGCTCATTTCCTTGCACCTCTTTCCCCCCCCCCCAAGGATTTAGGCAAAGTGTGCACACGAGAAAACCCCATAGACAGCTGGAAACCGGTCCTTCGCTTTGCTAATCCCGATGAGTAAATCGCAGTGGGTCCCCCACCCCTTAAACCTCGGACTCCCTGGTAAGGCCATCTCTTATCAGCCTCAGCTCCCTGGTAAGGCCTGATAGGATAAGATAAGATCATCTCTTATCAATCTTTCTCTTTTTCAGCTACTCTCACTAAGACCAATATAGGGCATCTCTTTAAAGAGCCTGGTCTAATCGAGTTTTCAGATTGCGTTATTTCCTATATAAATTCGCAGCAGCAGGTAGCAGGGAACCGAGGACTTTCATGCAGCACGGCTGCTAGCCGAGAGGGCGGCACTTTCTGCACATGCGTGGCAGTAGACCGATGCACAGCAGTGCTCGCCCACCAGACGGCTACAGCTTCCGGCTGCACCACCAGTGGGTGAGCGCTGAGAGCCTCAGAACTCAGGCATGCGGACTGCTACTCTGCTACTCGGCTGAGACACGATGGTGGGGCACGTGAGCACGGTCGAGTTTTCTGGATTTCTCTGAATGTGATACAACTACATTCACAGAACGACCGTCAGATTTATGCAGGACGACGGCAGACAGTAAACTTACAGCGCTTTTGAAATAAAAATTATTTCTCTTCAGTACATTACTTTATATGCGGTTCTCAATTCTCATTATTCTGCACCTTCTAACCCTGGCAGCCATAATCCAGGTCAGAACTGTAGCTGCAGGCAGGCTGTGTGGCAGCTGAGCTATTAGTCTGCTGCACTGACTCCTGCGAGCCCGGCAGAGGCTTAAAGGCTTTAGGCCTGGCCATTGATGCAATACAAATAGGAAAGCTACCGGTTCGGAAGAAAGGCAAACCAACACTGCTCCTTCTCCGTGTGTCACCCTCTCTCCTTATGCTGCCCTGCCCGAGCAGAGCAGCGGGTCTCGGACCTCTGCAGCCCAAGCTCGGCACGGCAGGTGTTGCCACCTTCGGGGATGACTATACCATGATGACACTGAAGGCCACTGAAGGTTGCTAGCCACACCAGAGCACACTCGACTGCTGAGGGTGTGCTGCCATTTAGCCATGAGCACAATCATGTAGCCTTAAACCGGAAGTGTACAAACAAGCCTGGCCACTTCTTGACAGAGCCGTTGCCACTGAGGAGAAGAAGCAGTCTGACGTCACAGTAACGTCACAGGGGGAGGACGGGAGAGAGGGGCAAGTCAAGCTTTGCAGCTCTAGACAGGCAGGCAGTGAGTTCACGAATCATCAGTGCCGATGGACAGATCGGGACTGACAGGAAATATTTTAAGACTTAAGATTATACCGAAAGCCTCAGAAGGATGACAATACGCAGGTTCGACAGTTTGGCAGTGGCAGACTATTATCTGTGTACATGCAGGGACTGAGAGCAGCAGCATACAGAGCAATCAATCAGGACCTGCAACCAAACAGCCAGTCTCTTGACTACCCCATACATACATACATACATACATACATACATACATACATACATACATACATACATACATACATACATACATACATACATACATACATCGACTGAGGCATCGATCCATAGGAGCCTTTACTGGACTAGTCTGGCCACTAAAGGGTCATGGTAACCGTTGCTAGCCGGTGGTAGAAACTCTGCCGATCGACTCGTGGAGTGGCTAGGAGGTAGGGTTTCCTCTCTCCCACTATGCTGAGTTTCTAGCCAACTCTGCTACAGGCTGTGCTACTCGAACTCTGGCGTGCAGCACCATTTAGCACATGAGAGCAGCTGCAGCAGCAGACAAGGTGCCTCGGTGGCACTGGGCAGGCTGACCCTTCGTAAATTCTTATTTGAAACTGAACATGAATTGCTGCACATCGCCACCTTCTTTAAGAACTGTTTAACTAATCTCTGGTCTGCGACTGAGGTGGTACATAGAGGACTAGAAAAGTGCCGGTGGCACGTCGAAAAGTTTACATGTACCGTCAGCAGCTTCCCATAGAGGGATTGCATAACACGATACGACATACTGTGCATACGTCAGGCCAGCACGACACACGTTATTAGGTAACAAAGATAATAAAAACAGTCAAGCCCAATAAAAATGACAATACACATAATATTCCAGAATGAAACACTTACAGTCGACTCGGGGCATAAGAATGTCGGATATAGAAATACTCCCCTTATAAGAATAGAAGGTCGGAGTCCCAGATTTACTCTAGCTAAAATCTCCCCTCTGCATATGGGAATACTCAGCCTATTAGGATTAGCCATTAGCCGGCCCGAGCGTATTCTGATAAGCAAAGTGGACTACACACGGCACCGCAAGCAAAATAAATCTCTTTCTTAGCCCTTCAAAAATGATGAAAAGATATGAATCTGCGCCCTGTCCATCGGTTTGTTATGACATGCTCAGATTCAGAGCACACCCAGGCTGACCCGTAAGGCCGAGGGTACGGCTCGGTTCCTCCATCCTAGCTGAACTGCTGCATCAGTTTCAGCCTCCTTGTACCCTTGGGTCCTGTATGGGCAATAAATTAGCTGTTCCATTCTTTCGCTTAAAGACCGTTGGCAACAGAAGCTTTAGTCCTGCAGGTGCTAGACTGTAGAACTTACTTCCACAATTCTTAGGCAGCGACAACTACTCTCCTGCTGCCAACTATGGCTCAACCTTTTCAGCGGTCCTTAGCTGCTACTTCCATGCTACTCACTACTACTTCAACTGTTTCCCCTGACTCTGCTATGCTTCCCACTTTCTCTTTGCTGCGTGAGACGGAGTCTGCTGCCAACCGAATGCATACCGAAAGCCGCTTAGGCTGTGAGTGCGCTACACAAAGCTCTCCTGCGTAACATCAGCTTAGTCTTAGTATGGCTTCGCGGAGTTACAGACGGATATACGTCACATTTTTCACACAGGCACAGGAGAGGAAATTCACGTCGCGGTGTTGCACGTGTATTAAAGACTGGAGCACGATGGAAGCGAGGCCAAGAAGAGACTAACCGTGGATAGGAGGCATAACGGCAGAGGAGGACGGCATATACTCGCTCCGGCTGCGACCTTGGCCTGCCTTCACGCTTTTGGGCACTACTGGCTACGACCGAGGGAGGGTGGGAGGAGGAGGAGGAAGCAAAGTCCATCGGGTAGCACACTGCCGGTGCCCAGCGTCCTCCCCCTCCGGATCGCGCCCGATGGCTGCAGCAGCTAGCCATCTGGCGGCCATCTAGACGAGACCGGCGCCGGCAGCTAGTCGAGACGTGGCTGCATAGCCGTGCTCGCATAGCCGAAGCAGGCTACGCCAATGGCGGCAAGGATAATTCGAGAGATTTCAAGAGAATTCTGTAAGCATAGAGCGTCAACGGTAATTAATGCAAACGCTTACAAGCGTTTAACGCGGCGGCCGCGAGAGCTTCGGACAACGCTCGCAACAGCTTGCAAAGCGAGGCAGCGACCGGGGACGGGCTCAGGCTCTAATATACGCTTCGACTCACCTGCCAACCGACGGCTTGCCAGCTACCCTGCTCGCAGCTGCTGCCGCCGCCGCCGCCAGCCCGCGTTGGGAATGAACGCTATCAGGGCGCGGCGCTGGTCCGCGTCAGTGGCCAGCGTGTGTGCGCACGTACCCTTATTAGTTTGCGGCTCTGCCTGGCAGAGCGATAGCAGCAGCCGGAGGTAGCCACGGATCTCCGCTCGACGACGACGACGGCGAAGCGTGCTCGACCGGGCAGCAGCACAGCTGCACACGAACGGACGCACATGGCGCACGGCGCTCAACCATTGGCTCGTCGCCAAGCCGTCGCCCACTGACTGCGGGACGCCTGCCTCGTACCTCCTTCCCTCCCCCAGCTCCTTTGTGCCCACTCGGCCGCATCGAGCGGAGCGCGCGCGACGGAGGCAGACGCAGTGCAGAAACGGCTCGTCGCTCCACGCTGCGGCCGCCGCCGCCAGGCTTCCTATGTCAGCCTCCTTTCCCGTTGACCTCCGTGCGGCTCAGCTCGACAGCCGGAATACGCCTGGCTGGCGGGAGGCCGACCGTCGCGGGACGCCGGCCGTCGCGGACGGAGTAGCAGGTCCGACGGGTACGCCGCTCGGACGGAGAATGACGCGCGCCGGCGGCGCCCGGCGCGCGTCCTCGGTCCCGCGCCTGCGCGCGGCGCTGCTCGTGGGAAGCGCCAGTGGAACGAGGCGAGCGAGCGGCGAGGGCTAGGAGGTAGCGCGCGAGAATCGCCCTCGAGCATCGGCTCGAGCGCACCGCTCTGCTGCGATTTGTCCATCTCTTCGCCACCGACGGTGGCAGTTCGGGTTCTGCCTCCGGTCGACCGAGCTCTTATGCTAAACGACGCTGGCCATACTCTTGCCGCATCGCGACGATTCGGTCCCTCCGTTTCCTCCTCCTCCTCCTCCTTTTTTTGTATTTCCGTCAGTAACTCCACAAAGTCATGAAGACCATGTGGGTGTGACGCAGGAGAGTTTTGTATAGCGCACTCACAGCCTAAGCGGCTTTCGGTACGCATTCGGTAGCCAACAGACTTCGTCTCACGCAACAAAGAGAAAGTGGGAAGCATAGCAGAGTCAGGAGAGCAGTTGAGGTAGTGAGTAGCATAGAAGTAGCAGTTCAGGACCGCTGAAAAAGATGTGCCATAGTCCTCCTCCTCCTCCTCCTCCTCCTCCTCCTCCTCCTGCTACGCTGTTCGCTAACGCCGGCAGCTGGATGGTGGAGCTGGACGGCCGGGATGTTAAGGAATACGTTCGCGCCCGCTACTTTGAGGCCGCCGCTGCTGGAGATGTCGCTCCTCAACCGGCCGGCTCGTCTGAATGCTATCCGTTCAAGTCTTAAGGAACATGATCTGGTGGCAATGGTTAGGAAGTCGAAAATAGTTTGCGACACGAGATTCATTGCTGGCAAAGCTATCGACCGGCTGCCTGCTGTCGATATGTACGGAAGCTCACCTCACTTCGCTTCTGTCCTTCTTTTTCCTCCTTCCTTGATTCTCCCTTCCTTCCTTCTTTTATTTCTTCCTTCCTTCTCTTCCTACTCTGGAGCTTCAGAGCCTGAACAGTATCGGACTAGCCAGCCAGTTGCACGGCTCCTGGATCGAGATGTGGTTTTCTCAGGACAATAGACAGAGAAGACGTAGCATTACTGTTAAACAGAACTATCAATTTCATGACATCATTTCATATCATCATCGTATGCCTATACTAGATATAGCACTAAAAATGGGACTGAACTCAACCATTATTGCCTGTCTTATTATGTCGCTGTCTGCAGCGGCTCGTTCGAGTGGTTTTTACCAACATTGAGCAAGATTCTGAACTTAAACTCGCGAATCACAAGGTCGAGGCTGAAAGCCTCGACCTTGCTTGCCCAGAAAGAAGAGTTTTTAGCGTCTGGCAGGCCTTCGTACAGGCGCTGTCGCATGATCCCACTCATAGTTACTTTTTAGCTATAAGCACGAGATTAAACTAAAGCGTTTTTAGCATCTTTTTAAATGTCAAGTCTTGATATCGTGACGCCAGTCGGAATAGAATTCCAGGCATTGGGAGCCTCTGAACCACAGGCACGGTCTCCAAAGGAAGTGAGGTTCGAGCGAGCTGTAACTAAACAATTAGATCTAGATAAGCGGGTCGTGCGTTGCTTGGCATAGTGAGTAGATCTAAAAGGTAGGGAGGCTGGGGCCACCTTGAAGTCAATCCGTCGTCTGACTGGTAGCCAGCCCTGCTAGGCGAAAAGTGGTGTGCTGTGGCAACTACGATGCTCACGACAGAAAAACCTAGCTGCAGAGCTTTCCACCAACTGAAAGTGCCTGATTGCACAGGCAGGTAGACCAGTAAGCAGTAAGTTACAGAAGTCGAGAGGGTATGTTACGAATGCATTAGCCAATTTTGATGCAGTATCCCTGTCTAAGAAGCCCTAATTTCAGCAATGTTATGTAGCTTAAAGAAGGCAAACTTGACTGTGGCGCTCACTTTGAAACATGCCACGTAGATTTTGTGCAGATTCGACAGGATTTATGCTGGCTGCACCGATTTTGAGGGTTTGGTTATACAATTTCTGAATCGCACTTGGTTTGTTATAACTAGTAAGTTTGTCTTATCATCATTCAATTAAGGAAAGTTTGTCATTCCATGTGCGGATGTCATCAATACATGCAGCGAGGGAGTTGAGAGAATTCGACCTGATAGAGGGCTGGGAGGGATTAAAGTGAAAGTACAACTAATTGTCATATGCAAAGAAGTGAAAGTCTAGGTTTTGCCTAGCGATCACATCGGCGAGAGGGAGAGTATAAGCCGTGACAAGAACGGAACCAAGCACGGAGCCCTGAGGTACATCACACGTCAGTTGTTCCTCGGATAATCTTACTTCATTCATATCAATGCTCTGTAGTCTCCCACTGAGATAGGACCTCAATCATTGCAAACGTGAGTGCAATCATACAGTAGAGGTTCATTTAGAAACTCATTCAGAAATATCCAGCTCGGCACTCCATTTAAAATGAATACTTTTAAGGAATTTGGAAACAAGCTTAAGGAAAGTGGACATCCCAGAATTTCTCGCTGATTTATTTGCGAGCTACTTAGCTTGGTGTAAATAATTATCTATTGGCTATAATTTTCACATCACAACTGTGCGTTCGCTTCCACATTGCGGTCATACGACAATGAGTTAGTTCTAAGTGACATCAACACCCATTGCAAAGGATGATAGTAAGTCGGTAGCTTCAGACGGCAGCAACATTTAGGACACCATTCAGTGCGCTCCCCATTAACCAAAAAGTGAAATAGCCTTGCTTTCGCCAACTTTTGAGAGCTCTCAGCTGACTAAACGATACTAGTTATAATAAATTTAATAAAGCGCCCTGAGATAAATCAATCTCTTTCTAGGTGCTTTACAGTGGCTGAATTCCCGGTAGGCTCAGCACGTTGCTGATGCTACGTTGATAGTCCAGTACCCCAGTAACACCAAAAGTCAAGCCTCTCAATAATAGTTAACTGGTAACGTGGACGTTAGAGACGAAATATAACGGACGAAGGTAATATATTCATAGTATGATAGATGCCGACAACAATAGCAAGGGTATTTCACTCGATGCTTAATACGCAGGTGAAGAAGAACCGGGTCTGTTTTACAGCTTTTCAATGGCACTTTTACATCAACTTTCGCTTCGTGTCCCATCGTGTATCGTATCATGGAAAAAACCTTGACGTCGTCATTCGAAAAATTGTCGTATTCCAATCGCCGAATTCGCTGCAGGTGCCAAACCGGAAGAAGTATCCCAATCTCCCGATCTCCCGATCTGGGCCACTACCGAGCTTCTGCTCTTTTCTAAAGATATTTTTAATTAAGCAGCTCCAGCTATTAATTAAATAAAACAAAATAAAATACTAACCGATTTAGAAGCCTCTTTTGTATAGCGACAGAAGAGCCCTTAAGGCTATCACCACCGCTTGCAGTAGCGATAAAGGATCGCCCACCGCAGGATTAGAACCCACGACATCAGGACCGAGGTCGTAAAAAGCAACCGCCTTACCTAGTTCGCCGTCACCGCTGCAGTTATTAGAAAGCGCCATCTGCCTACGAAGCCTAATCTTCTTGACCTTTCAGCCTAATTTATTACAAGAAATGAATAAGTGATGTGCATAGCTAGTTAGGTCAAGCGGCTACGGTGCTCGCCCCGGGGATCAAGGTCTGGCTGTGTTCATAGGCTCGAGCCCCCAGGCATATATGAAGCGCCTGAATAGAGATTAAGCTCTCTTGGAGGGCTACACAAATGAATGACATTTTTTATTGGTCAAGTTCAGGTGAATAATCGTCGGAGTTTGTAACAGCGGAAGTAATAGCAAAAGACGGCTAGAAATGATGTCCCACATTCAACAGTAGACGAGATGATGCCGAAAGGAAGAGATGCGAGAATAAGTTCTATAGGCAAGGATCCAGCATGCCAAAGCTTCTGTAATAATAATAATAATAATAATGCACTTGATAAAGCGCCCTCAGAGAACTCAATCTCTTCCTAGGCGCTTTACATTTGCTGAGGTCAACGATCCTTAAGCCACAAAATAAAAAGTCAGTGTATTTTCTTAGTTAGAACTAAGGGTGCGAGGACAGGGAAACAGGTGCCTGAAACTGATGCAAGCGGTGAAATGGCGTTTTACATTCTTGATCGACCAGCTGTCATCACCGCAGCTACTTTTCTTACGTGGCGGACTTTCTAGTGACAACGTAATGGGTTCTTTTCTCTTACCCCCTTCCTTTATAGTGTACTTCGAAGTGAACCCTGTCTGGGTCTTTGGCCAGCAATTGGAGATAGCAGACCATGATCTCAGACACCGATATGAAATGTTTACTAGCTGTCTAGGTGGTCTTCTAAATTAACCCGGTAATCTTCATACTGCCGATACGAAGGTGCTTCTACTACAATCCCTGTCTATACTCACATGACGGTACCTCTAATTCGGGAGAAAAATAATTTTTCTCGATGCTCATATTATTACAAGCCCCACCCTAAAGATAAGAACAAGTTAGGATGAAATATGGGCTATCTGGATTATCTCCTCTGGCATTATCATAAAGCAAAAATATAGTAAATTGGTGGAGTAATCATCGTGGTAATTAATACAAGTCCCGTTGGCTTAGCAATTTACTTTATGAAGACTTAAAAGGGATCATATTTGACCCTTTACAAGATGAGTGCAAAATGATAGAGCCATTCCGTTGAGAATGAGAAAAAATAGTGGAGGACTCCCGGAAAAGAATCTTGAGGATTTCTGAAGAGAGAACTTGATTTCCAAATACTGCGATAAGGTTGCAAACACTTAGATAGCCTCATTCAACAAGAAGACTATGGAAGTTCTAGGAAGTGCAAGTTCCGCTCTGGTTTTGTCCAGGTGTTACGGTGCTCACCTTGGATGACCAAGGTCAAGGTGGTCGTCTTTGACGAGCGAAGTTGCGGGCTGGAACTCTGAGGCACACGTGAAGAGTCTGGATAGAGAGGGAGAGAGAGAGAGAGAGAGAGGGAGAGAGAGAGAGAGAGAGGGAGAGAGAGAGGGAGAGAGAGAGAGAGACTATGTTATGGCGCTTTCCAAATAGATCACGTTAAGTTTGGATCGCTATTTCCTATGTTTGGAGACATCATCTGTTAATGAATTGCCGACTGAAAAGCGAAGGCTGTGACTGTGCATAGGTTGACGTAAAAGCACTGGTCCTTGAAATTTCACCGCGGTCGGAGATATCTCAATGGAAGAATTCAAATCGCGAGCAATGCACCGGCTACTTCTTCAGCGACATGGACTGTCTCTCAGAGGATCAACGACAACGAGAGACGAGACTCAACTTATTAAACGTGTAGCTGCATTCCATTCCTTTGCTTTGGCCAAGGATATTTAGCGGAAATTGATCAGAGGGGTACCTCTTTAATCGACATTGCCTCCACTAGTTACGAGTGTGCACGTGCTACCTGTCTTTGTGCTATAGTTTGTCGGGAGGGAAAGCCTCTCACTAAAGTTCACCGAGGACAAGAAAATAAGTTTGAACGTGTTTCTTACAACCAAAAGCTCGCAGTTCACACGATCATTTCAAAGAAAGCTTGTCGATTTAATTATGTCACTTGTGTTTTTAGGTCGCGAAAGGGGTCTGCTAATCTGTGATTCAGCCAGCACTCACCTTGCCATATACATGAACAACTTCCCTTCGGAATGAAGAATGGACTAAATGTAATAACAATAATACATTTTCATAGCACACTACGAGAACAGAATCTCTTTTCGGGCACTTTACATATGCAGTAAAGGAAGCATTATGATTCCGGCATGATTGACTACCAATCTTCAAGTACTTGATATTACATTAAAAAATTAATTCAAGGACCATTTGTGCACGGAAATGAATTGCTGCTAAAATGATGATAGAATAGAAAAAAATCCGTGTGGAAACTTGTTGAGGCCTAGCCTGCGAGAGGTCGTGACGAGGGTGAAGAACTCGGGGGGGGGATACAATCTCTGACAGCTGAACTGCCAATGCACTACGAGCAGGCCAAGTGGACAAGTAGTGCGTATTTACGTATAACTCTTTTGCACCCAACCAGATCTGCTAGTCACGTCATGGTCACCAAACCGAAATCGAGACTACGAGTAGGCATCTTACTTCCAATGTCCTATTTACGCCGCACCCCTTGTCCTAGTCACGCCGCCGCACTGCTTGCCACATCGTTGTAACACGGCTCGATCATGCCGGCCCGGCAGTTCGATTAAACCTCATTGCAACAATATCGCATGCTCGGAGATAACAGGGACCTTGGCAATTCTACTGTAAAGACCCTAGGTACACTAGCCTATTGGGGGACGTGGGGAAACAACGGTACATACTAGATTACCGGAAGCGGAAGGAAAGTTCTCGGCTCAATGCGGTCTCGCAAGTGGCCACAGTTGTCCCGCGAGTACCAATCAAAACGCCAGAGTGACGCCGTACTGGGACTCTCAATCGGGGCACATCTCAGCTCGCCGAGCGCTGCTGAACGTGAGAGACTGGGACCGATAATTCTACAGGAAATGGATTCGCCGTCAGTTCCTGCTGGAGTTAGGAGATTTATGAGGATGCTCTAGAAGATGAAATTACCTTTTTTTTGGGTCAATGTAGACTTTTGTAGATGAATACATGGAAACTATTGTACATCAATACAATAATAAGTGTTCAGTTTTGTACTTTTATTGAAAATAGATTTCTGTACGTGAAAAATATAAAGCGTCACCCGAAAATAAGCCTCAGTGCACCATTAGGGATAACAGCCCGGTCTTATTTTTGGGGAATCAAGGCTAGAATACTTCGTTTTTTGTCAATGTTTAGTCAACGGAAGGAGTCAACGTTCTTGCGTTCTTCTTATCAATCGCTGAAGGTAGTGCTGAGTTCTTGATAGGTGAGCCGTGATGGCACATTAGGTAAGGCTGTTGGCTTTTCACGACCTCAGTCCCGTTGTCGCGGGTTCGAATCATGCAGCGGGCGATCCTTTATTGCCACTGAAAGAGGTGGTGATAGCCGTAAAGGCTCTTCTGTTGCTATACAAAAGAGGCTGCTAAATCAGTGAGTACTTGTTTTTATTGACAAGTTGGGCTTGGTTTCGTCGGTGTACATGTTGTAGGTGGTTATGTTTCGACGCGGGCCACTCTCACATTCATTAGTCCATCGATGAGCTTTGTGGCAGGCGTGGTTGCTTTGAGGTTGGACTTGCCTGAAGCTTGCCGATGGATCGTCGGCGTAGCTGTTTAATGCACTCAATGGCAGGCTTGTGGATTAATGAGGCCTCTACGAAGCTGACTTACGACGTTTGCGAGGGAGAGGAGATTCTGCTGGTGGAGAGATGCCGGCAAATCCCGACCTGAGACGCTCTGTCTTGAGCTCTGCGGAAGAGCTGCTACGGGCGAGAAAGCTGCAATTCTTGATACGTACTCTTGACTCAGTGGAATTTTCGGCGCTAAAGAGACGATAGCCTACGCCGTGACGCTGAGCAAGCCTCTTCGGAGAGATAAGCTGCTTAGATAGAGAGCAGCAATCGATCGAGCGGTGACCGCGCGCGCAGATGGTACAGCTGGAGACAAGCCGGCCGAGAACATTTTGAGGAACGTGATTTCCATTTTCCGTGTTAAATACCAAACGGAAAATTCCATTTTCCGCTGCTGGGCTCCGCTGCTGCCGGTTGCGGCGCCCATCAGTGCCACCCCCACCCACCCAACCACCCAGCGGTCGCCGGCCGCAATCCGACGCTCAGAGCGCCGCCGGCGTTTGTGACGTGTCTGCTGCTGCTGCTGCTGCTGCTGCTGGTACTAGCGTCGCTACGAGCGCTGCACCAGCGGCCTAGCTCAGCGGGTAGTGCGGGCGTCACGTGGTGCCGCGCTTGCGCGACGCGCCGCCGCGCTGCATCAATTTTCCGGCTAGTCTTGCGCTCGGTTTCCGATTTGTCTGGCGCCGCGGATCGCGGTCTGGTGAGACGCGATAGGAGTGGTGAGAGCGTAAGCATCAGGAGCGGAAGTACGTACGTCGGACATCGCATTAATAGTGACAGAGATGACTGGCCAAGGACGGACGGGGGGTGGGTGGGCGGGATTCGCAGGCTTGCCGCAGGCACGTGACATCTTATCGGCTCGACCGGGTCACGGGGTCGTCGCGTGCTTCCGAGTTCCGGTCTAGCTAGCGCGCGCGGCCGCGCGATCTCCCCCCTGTCCATCCGAGCCGTAGACGACTGTCCTCGGCCAGCAGCTGCAAGCGAGCCAGTCGCGCGTGGAGCGTGCGCGTGGAGCGGTGAGCGAGGTGAGCGTGGCGCTCGCGTGCGCTGTTGGAGGAGCCACCGCCAGGTGGCTTGCAGGGCTGGTTTTCTGGCTGAATACGTCGCGGCTTGCTTGAGCCCGCGAACCGCCAGCCGCCACGAGGCGCTCGCGGCTGAGAGAGAGGGAGAGGGAGAGAGAGAGAGAGGGAGAGAGAGAGAGAGAGAGAGAGAGAGAGAGAGAGAGAGAGAGAGAGAGAGAGAGAGAGAGAGAGAGAGAGAGAAAAAGAGAGAGAGCGAGAGAGGCAGCGATCGACTGCCATTATAGCGGAGCTACTGAGAATTCCGGAGGAAATCGTCCGAGCGGCACGTGCCGAACGCGTCGCGCGCGCGCGCGAGCGCTCAGCTTTCCTAGCGCTCTCGCCGCCGCCGCCGCCGCCGAGGTAAGCCCCCCATGCGACGTCGCTCGTAGCTCTCGTACCTTCGGCTCCCCAGGCCCGGACCGGAAGCCTCCTCCCACTTCGAAGTCTTTCGCTCGGTCACCGACTCCGTTCCTGCATTTGCATATCGCCTGCCGATTGTTCCGCCGCAGGCGACGGCCGGCGGTGCCGATTCAGCTGCAGCAGCAGCAACGGCTGCTGCTGCAGCTGCGATGCTGCTCTGCCAGACCTGCTGCTGGTCTGGATGTGCGACCTGCAGCCGACGTGCCAACCCTGGGATGGACGGCTCGGGCATGGACGGCTCGGGCATGGACGGCGCCCGGGCATGGGTGGTGGCATTTGGTGAGAGCTGCGGCGGGTGCGGTTGAAGCCAGCCAGTTAGCCGATGCCGACGCAGCTTAGCCTGAGCAGGCGCCTCATTGCCTGAGCAGGCGCCCATGACCTATGACCTGACCGGCTGGGAATGTGAGATGAGCTGGATCAGCTGAACTGCAGGGCAGCCCTCAGCTCGGGTCGAAGGCTCGATGACTAGTTTGGCAATTTCTTGCCAGCCCGGTTGTCTAGCTCGTGCCGGCTCCTGTTATGTCTGTCTATATGGGGTAAAAGGTTCAAAGTTGCAGCTCCTCGAAGCTATGCATGATCACTCTGCCCGACTAGCTTTCTATAATAAAAAAAAATAAAATTCATTTATATAGCGCCCCAAGAGAACTTGAACTCTATTCAGGCGCTTCACGTATGCCTCGGGGCTCGAGCCCACGATCTCAGCCAGCCCTTGGTCGGGGCGAGCACCTTAACCGCTGGACCAAACCAGCTCGGCATTGCACGTCGAGCATTGGCAAACACTGCGCTCTCTTTTGTTCTATATGATGTAGAATGTAATTCATTTGTATAGCGCCTTAAGAGAACTTGATCTCTATTTAGGTGCTTTTCGTATGCCACGGGGCTCCAGCCTGCGACCTCGGCCTGACCTTGGTCGGGGGGGGGGGCGAGCTCCTTAACCACTGGGACAAACCAGCTCAGCGTTGTGAAGCTCGGAGCTTTCTCCATGCTGCAGCCTTCACCTTATAATGAGCTATATAAGTCAGTATATGATCAGCTAATATAGGTCGACTCCATACGACAGTGGGTGGGGCAGTGCAGTTTTGGCTGGCCCCAGCATATGATAGTGCACAGCAGTGTCGGGTTGGAGAGGAGCGGCAAAGGATAGCAAAGGACAGCACGAGCTCCAGCTACCTGGGAGCTGTAGCACCAATAAACACTCGCCCAGACCTCAGCTGATCGGATCCTCATGATTGCTCCTCGTGATTAGTGCTACGGTTCGTGCAGGCGAGTGCTGATTACAGGCTGTCTATATTTGTGAAGGTGGCACTGTGAGTTGCATTCACATGGTCACGGAGTCAGTGGCCGAACGTTAAAGCAGCTTGGCCGATAGTCGAAGCCCAGTCGTTTTTCACTTGCAAGCACGTGACACGGTATTCAGTCCAGACATCGAGGAGCTGCTGGAGTGTTCTCACCGCTCGTTTCAGCTCGAGGCTGGTTTTGTACTCTGTTTGTGTGTGTGTGTGTGTGTGTGTGTGTGTGTTTGTGTGTGTGTGTATCACTAGGTATGTGGGAGTATGAGTGCCAGGGTGTAGCTCCATGGTGAGCAGCGCTGCCTGGAGTAAGTAAGCAATGACCTTGCCAGCTGACCTTGCTAGAGGGCGCCACTGGTAGAAAGGTGTTGGATGCGAGTGTCAGGTAGGCTCAGCCGGCTCACACCGTGTTCCCAAGGGTCTGTGTTACTGGCGGTGGCAGCACGAGGGGCTGGCAGTAGAAGGGGGAGGCAGCCAGCGCACCCACGGGTTCCTTTCCTCAGGCCTGCACTTGCACTTGCCTGTACCATCTCTGCCTCATCTACTGCAGCCGTGAGAGCTGCAGTAGAGGCCGCGAGACCCGTCTTCTTGAATGCCTTCTTGAATTCTGAGCAGCTCTCAGTGCAAACCACTTGCCATCAACCTTATCTTGTGCAATACTGACTGTCTAGAATAAATTAGCAAATAAGAATGGATATTGATGACGGCAAGTAATGCTAGTAAAGGTGAATGATGACTGGAAATACAAGCACCAGGATTGGCAGCAGAAGAGTCCTTGCATAAGAGTTATTCAAGTAACTTGGTTCTGCATTTCTTTGATATACTTACCAAATTGGCAGCCATGTTCATCACCAGCTGTGGAAGCTTATTGGCTTACTTGGTTGCCTTACCAAAGCTGAATTACAAGGGCCCCCCCATAGTTACTAAAAGGAGGCAGCTAGTGCGACCTTTAGCCAGCCTCTTTGGTAAGTGTTCCCTAATCATACACAGGCTTAGAACATGATACTAGCTGTGGTATTCTTCCGAATATGAATTTAGTCGACACACAGCATGTGAATTGTAAGCTATCGGGCAGGTACGATACCTCCCTCACTGGAATGTCATGTCTGGCAGGGTGAACGTGTAACATTGCCAGCAACCTAGGTAGGCTTGAATTTCATTAGTCGCCTGGAGGATAACAGTTTTACACGAGAAATGTCGCTTCACGAGCCATGATCAGTGATTGTTTCGTCAACTATCTTTAGCAAAAAATTTATCAAGAGCTCCAAAGCCATTCCTGGCACGTTTTAACAGCATTTTAAACAGCGTTTTTCTAAAAGAAAGCTGCAGTCTTCTTAAATGAGAAAAATATAGAGCTAATAAGATCGTTAGCTAGCCGTTGTGACATGTATTGCCTAATTCGGCACAGTGAACACATTTGGTGATTGAGCATGAAGGCTGCCGGCTGAATACATTTGCATATGAATGAAGTATATTGTAGAAGCAGTGAACTGTGTGAATTAAAATATAAGCTAGAGTAAGGGTGAGTGCTCGCAACTGGGATATGCCATTCGCTTACAACTGTGTCAAAGTTGCAATTAAATGAAGCTGTTCCGCTAGTTTCGAGTAAACCTATCACTTCTCTTTGAGCCAGTGATCTGCCAATCATCTTGAGCCGCTGCATGCAGTTCCATGTTTTCTTGCCTTGCCGGAAGTGATCAGCTCGAAGATGATGGACAGCTCCTCTGGTTACGTAACTTGTCTCAGTGATCAGTCAGTGGTTTGGCCTTGCCAGACAGCAATAGTTAGAAAACTGATGTTCGGAATGCAAAGATTGCCAACATTTCAGTAAGGACACAATCTATGAACAAGCAAAACTTAAATGCTAGCAACCCCCTATAGTGCCCATGTGAGAGGGAACATATTATGTAGACAGCTCCTGCTGCACATAGATGGCTCCTCTGCTGCTGCTACGGTGCTGCACTCCATTACTTGTTACTCGGTACTCAGCACGAGGGTACAACGCGAGGCTATATTCCTTAGGAAATCCATGAACCACTGCTGCAACCAAATAACCTAGACCCTACTCTGGTTCAAACGGGCCTTCCATTCGCCGATGACTGCGATTCCATTCGCCGATGACTCGCCGATGATTCGTGGCTGCTGCCGTTATTCCCAGCAACCTGCTGCCCACCACAAACCCCCTCCCCTCCCCCAAGTCCCCACACAAGTCCAAGTGCAAGTTTTCACTGTCACTTTATTTTACTCACGGCAATTTTGCTCACAAAATGAGGACCATTGAGCTATAGAAAATCTAGGATACTGGTTTTCCTGTTCCATGCTTCTCACTACTTTGCCTGCCTTCCTGATCCAGCCATGCTTCTCACTTTCTCTTTGTTACATGAAATGACGAGTGTGTTGGCTGCCGAATGCGCACCGAAAGCTGTTTAAGCTTTCAGTACGCTATAGAAAACTCTCCTGTGTAACACCCACACAGTCTTTCTGACTTTTGTAGTTACAGACAGAGATACATGCATACGTATGTACAAGCATGCATGCATATATACATATATGTACATAATACATAATACATACATGCGTGCATGCATGCATGCATGCATACATACATTCATACATTCATACAAACATACATGCATGCATACTTACTAACATACTTACATATAATGATTTATTCTTAGCATGCATATAAACATTAGCCGGCGGTGCCCTTTCCTGCCGGGGGTCGCAGGTGCTACCTGGGCCTCCCGGCTCACGAACAGGGACCACACGGCTTCCGAGCTGGTAACAGAGTGGAAGACGTGGTGCCTTTCTCTCTTCCGGATCAGGGCCTTACCACTGCCAACCGGTAGCCAGCTGTCAGGAAAGACTGGGCAACGGTTGCATATTTATTGGTCTTGTTCCTGGCTGCCACAATCAGTGCATACATACACATACACATCTGCATGTATGCATACCTACATACATAAATGCAAACATACACACAAACACACACACATACGTGCACACATACACACATAAATGCATGCACGCACACATGCATGCATAAATGCATGCATGCATGCATGCACACATACATATATGTATACATTCATACATAAATGCATACATTCGAGTTCGGTTGATAGTGGGGATGCTGCGGCTACGTGATCTCGAATTCGAGGACTCGAACTCAGTCGACGATGATCCAAGCAGACATAGATGCACAGACGTGGGTAGGGCTGAGGATTAGTGGGCCCTGGTTCCCTGGACCGGCTTGAAAGGACTGTCTGGTTGTCAAGTGGCCAACATGCCCCTTCCGAGTCATGTCGTGACTCTGTCGTGATAAGCTCAAAGTCTTGTAGGCAAATTCCAGGCTTACTAAACCCGGCTGGTGCCTTTGTACCGATGTCCAAGGGAACTCTCTTAAAATGGCATGGGAGCGATCATGCAGCTCTTAGGTTATTCCCATCCACCATTCAAAGTAATATAGTAACCCTAGCTCTTAGAGGCACTTGTTCACAGGATGATCTCAAAAAATGAGGTTGAAGCTTATTTCTTAAATTATCTGTACAGATTGTGTGGTTTTTTGCAATTGCTGGAGAATTTGGTAGCTCTGGCATTGGCTTCAGTTATATGTTCTTATTTTTTTGCACTTTCACGTGGCTTGCTTTGCAGTGTTTGTATAAGCAGTTGACTACCTGTTTAAATGCAGTGTCTCCTTATTGTGAAATGTGCCTAATCCTTAACTGGTCTTGCAGCGCATTGCAAAGCTGCATTGATGTTTTCATAAGATTGACATTACAAATCTGAGAGAGTGGCACCATTTCTTTTTGCAACAGTTAATAGTAATAACAGTTAAAAGCCGTGTGTATAGCACCGTAAGTGAACCAAATCTCTATTGGGTAACTTTTGATTTCACTGCAAGCAAAGCAACAAACAAGAGTCAATGACAAGCAAGGTATCATGCTAAGTGAGCAAACACTCACTTTGATAACAGTGAACTCGGCATTCAAATGTAGCAACTATGCTGTTCACGACTAAGCAGCCAAGCTGCTGAGTTTTGCACCAGTTGCAGCTGATTAACTGCACAGGCCGGGAGTTCTGAATAAAAGGAATTGCAGTAACTTGTGTGCATTATCAGGAGCACGTGAACCAGTTTGGCTGCCTGACTCTTGTCTGACTTTTATTAGGGTTTAGGTTTGGGATAGTGGAGGCAATAAGCTCATCTAATATCATGTCGTTTGTGAACATCATTGCCAGATCACGGCCAGACGTCATTTTAGCAATGTTAGACGAGCTGATATTGAGGATGAATTCCTTTTAGACTGTGTGCGATAGGCCCGGTAATACGGCATTGCTTGCTCTTGTATATTTAAACATTCTAGAATTATATGTGTTAGTCGGCTGCTGTTGATTCTGTGCTTATCACTTAGCACTCACATGGCTGTACATTTGAATGTGCATTTGCCGATTTGCCTACGACTTTTATATTAACCATCACAGCTGCGAGCGGAGTATATGGACTGGCAGCATCAATGATCACATGCACCGGCATCGTATACATGGAGACCGTGCAGCATCTGGCCAGCTCGTATCATATCACACTGTGGGCATTTAATTTCGGTGGACTAATAGCTCTGCTTTCAGGTAAGCATGCCGCTCAGCATTGTCGCTGCGTTTAAATCTATTAGTGAATGCATCACGGGATACTGAGAATCGGTCTTTGTATAGTCGAAGCTGTCTGTCACATTTGATGTGTTTCAGTGCTTGGGGGGGTCACCGGCTAGCTCTCTGCTAGACCACTGCAAGCCCCCCCCATATCAGCCTCTGCAGCTAACCTGTGATAGTTAATTGGGTTTGGTCATTCGGGCTCTTCATTCGAGTTCTTTGCAGGGCCGCTGGTTGGATGTCTTATTGCGAGGACATCTCACAGGTCAGTTATGATGTTGGGTACAATCTTCATGGTAGCCGGCATTGTACTGACCGGCCTGATGGCTTCAGCAGAACATGTGTTCATAAGCTGGGGCATTTACGGTAAGTGTTAGCAATTCCTCAAGGCGTCCAGTGAAGACCCTTTTGCGGTCCTTAACTCATGATTTGACTGCATTTGCCATTTGCATGCTTTTTGAGATGCATGCCAATCGGTCCAAGTGTGAGATGGGCATGGTTGCCTATTCGTCTACAGACCTTACGACTCGACCTGGTTTGGTCGAGCGGTTAAGGTGCTCGTCCCGATCAAGGTTTGGCTGTGGTCATGGGCTCGAGCCCCGAGGCATATGTGAATCTCCTGAATAGAGATTAAGTTCTCTTGGGGCGCTATACAATTGAATTGTACCTTAAGCCGACACGTGATGCGCTCCCGGGTCATGTCTCGAGTAGTTGCCGGCTCAGGTTGCATTTAGTTGTCAAGCAGGATTGTTGAGCAGAGACTAGGTGCTAACTTCTGTGGCTGAATACATCACCATTCCTCCGTTGATGGTGGCACCCAAGCCGTCAGTCTACGCTGTATATGCTTGTACTCCTTTAATTGTCTCTCGCATTGTTAACTGCTACTGCTTTCCGTCAAATGATGACATGCTGAGTTGCACTGGAGTATGATCCTGCATTAAAAAAATAAATACATAACATTTATTTGTATAGCGCCCCAAGAGAACTTAATCTCTATTCAGGCGCTTCACATATGCTTCGGGGCTCGAGCCCACGACCTCAGCCAGACCTCGGTCGGGGCAAGCAGCTTAACCGATGGACCAAGCCACTAGGTCAGTCAGGAACCGTTTCCACTATCTTGGTGACCATGGATGTCCTATCGAAGGTGCTAATAACTGTCGTAGTGTTTTGTAGCTCCTTATCTCACTGTCGATCTGGACAGCACCAGCTGCTAATCATTGCCAATGTATTTCCATAACGTAGGCTTTACACATTAGTGTTATAGGTACAGATCTTACTTGCTACCTAATTAGAAGTCAATTAAACCCAACTAGTTTGGCTCTTGTGACTTTGCACAGTGTGGCATTTTATTTTAGGCTGTACCTATTTGATTCTGTATGGACTATTGAAGGACCGCTGAAAGCAAGGGCTGAAAGCTGAAAAGCTGGCTGATGCATCATCGATGAATTCATCGATCCAGTTTCGAGTGTTTGGCCACCCGATTGGTTTTGAAGTGTTCAGAAACTTAGCCGTGCACCATCAATATTGCTGAAACTGCCATGGCTCCGGTCTAAATGTGGATACTGATATGAATCTTTGCTTTGAGGTTAACGAATTGCAACAGCTTAGCTCATCTATAGCTGAACTGCTAAAACCACGTGCAATGTAACGTTCGTAGGACCTCAATGCATGCGGCATACCCATCATTCACTTCAAGTACAGGTGGCAGATTCTTTTTCGCCTTCAATACTAGCTTTGCATGTACGCTCCACTATGGTTTCGATCAGTTCTTGGTTTGACCTTTGGCTGCTTTTCTGCGACTTTCTTCTTTCTGGTTTATCAGTTCGGCTGTCATCGTGGCTCGTGGGACTTCTGACTGAGATGTTGCAACAAATGTCACGTCCCAGCGTCCATGCATTCCACTATACTACACCAGAAATTGTTGAGTTAAACCAACTGGCAGCCAGTTATAACCACTGCAGTGTTGAAGACATGTGACAAGACCTGTTATTCTAAATTTCGTATATGCAAAACCTCTGTTTGATAGCAATGGCCAAGTGAAGCCAGGCAGTCAGGTAGTGATATAGAGTTTGTCTGAGTGTTGCCCTTTTGTCGGTGTGCTGCTTACTACCTGTGTGTACCTGCTTGCTACCTGTGTATAGCTGCTTACTACCTGTATGTACCTGCTTACTACCTGTGTGTACTGCTTACTACCTGTGTATACCTGCTTACTACCTGTATGTACCTGCTTACTACATGTGTGTACCTGCTTGCTACCTGTGTATATATGCTTACTACCTGTGTGTAGCTGATTACTACCTGTGTGTAGCTGCTTATTACCTGTGTGTACCTGCTACCTGTGTGTAGCTGCTGCTAGACAGGAGGGCCTATGCGGTGCTTTCCAACATGAATTAGCAGGGTAGCGTTCTCGGTTACAACATCTACCTCTACATTAGCCACCAAGCAAAATCCAACAGCAGAAACTAGATCAGCTGGAGTGGAAGCAAAAAACAACAGATGGCGTTTTCGGGCATTGCAGTAAATAGGTGACGTTGTGTTCCCACAGCCTCGGCTGACTTTATAGAGGAACTGTGACATTGTAAAAGAAGAAAAATGTGAAAAATCTCATTGCATTGCAGCCAGAGAGTATGTAGGCTGATCGTCACGTCCGATCCCCGATCTAAGATTAGGGGCTGTCTACCTCGGTGGTGTGCAAAACATTTAGCTAGGTCCCTGGTTTTATCTCAGCTAGATTAAGGCAATTCCATTTTTGCTAGGCTACCAAAAAAGCCATAATGTTATTGCAGCTGGTGATAAATATAACTGCAAGGCTAGTTTACAAATGTCAGAGGTTTGACCATGTGTCTCCTTTGCTGAAAGAGCTTGGATGGCTGCCGGTTGATCAACATATACAGAGTAGAGTTCTTACATTGACCCACACGGCCCTCCGTGGCTTGGCTTCTTCATACCTCACTGAAATGCCTCACCAGTTTCAGCCTCCTCCTGCCCTCAGGCTCTTGATGGACAATAAATTAGCTGTTGCATTCCTGTGCTTAAATACCGTCGGCGACAGAAGCTTTTGCTCTGCAGGTCCTAGACTGGAACTTCCACAATTCTTACGTAGTGACATCCACTGTCCTACTGCCAACAATGGTACATCCGTTCTAGCTGTCTTGAGCTGGTACTTATACACTACTCACTACCTCCCCTGCCCTCCTGACTCAGCTATGTTTGTCACTTTGTCTTTGTTTCGCTAGATAAATTCTGTTTGCTACCGAATACATATCGAAAGCTCCTTGAGCTTCGAGAGAGCTATAGAAAACTTTCCTGCGTGGCACCCAGATATTCCGTGGATTTGTCGAGTTACAGCCGTCTGTTTCATTGATCTCTGCTCTACTCTCGTGGCAGGGTCAAGGTCATTTGCGTACGATGTCATCCGTCACCGTGGCACCTGCTATGTACCAAATGTGACCTGTTTATTACAGCATTTAGAAAATGCTTAGGATTCATCCTTTGTGTGCTTGTAGGTGTTGACACTATACCTGCTGCTACTAGCCAGATCTTCATGTTGACCCTTAGCATGTCACATCTATGTTATGCTTGATAACATTGCGAATGTTTCCACTAATAACTTGGTCAGGCTTTCTTTACCCCATTTATAAAGTGCCTAGAAAGAGATTCAGTTCTTGAGGGCGCTGTGCAAATGTATTATTATTATTATTATTATTACAGATGGAGATGCATACATGTTGCTATACAATACATATGCAAGACATACCTGCTGCTTTCTGATGGATGCATGCAGTAATCATGCTGTGATCTGTGCCCATGTAATGCCATAACTTTAGGGGAGCTTCAAGCTTCGAGTTATTCAGACTGTCAATCTGTCTTCAGCTCTTAGCTGAGGCCTCACATGAGGCCTGCCTTCGATCTGCTGTTGCAATAAGCAGGGGCGGGGCAGAGGCGGCAAGCAGACCCAGCAGAGAGCAGTGACGTTCTCTAGACACCCGGCTGGGCGGTCGTCTGCTGTTCAGCTGGGTACCAAGAGAGGGAAGATATGCCATATGCTGCACTCGAGGCAGGGAGGAGAATACGCCTACTGCTGGAGCGCACCACTGTGTTTTTTTTCGGTGGTTAATTACACGTATACTACTGGCATGCAAATATCACTACTCCATACACTATTGCAGCATCACTTTGGCACACTAGAAGAAGGCTCCGGACGTCCCAGGCTGTGTTTGCATGCTTGCACATTTGAACTAGCAAGGCACTGCAGACTGAGGCAGGCCACTATGCCGTTCGAGCGATCTGCCTACCCAGACGATACTAGTGTCTGGAAAGGCCGTCTTGCCTTTGTAGGAGCCGGCCTAGTCACCAGCAGTGGCCTCGAGCTTGACCCGTGCCTCGCCGGTGTCACCTGAATAACTTTCAGTCGAGCTGAATGTGGCTGGGTGTGTCACACGCACTAATTTTGGGATCAGCACATTGCGGGCCAGCAGCGCATGACTAGCGTGTTGCAGCGGAGCTGCGCACTTTCTTTTCGTGAGCTCTTCCTAGCCGCCATTCTGTATTGCAGCAAATGTAAAGCGCCTAGGAAGAGATTGAGTTATCTGAGGGAGCTTTATCAAGTGCATTGTTATTATTATTGCAGGCTTCGGCCTTGGCTGTCTCCTGCTGACCAGCATCACGTGCACAGCCCAGCACTTCCGGCGCTACCATGGGCTGTCAGTTGGAGTGGTGTCCTGCGGTGGCGGCATCATGTCGCTGGTCGTGCCACCACTGCTGCGCTGGCTGCTGGACGAGTACGCGTTCGACGGCGGCATGCTGGTGCTGGGAGGCGTTATGCTGCACGCCATGCCGCTGTCGCTCCTCGTGTGGCCACCATCGCCAGATGGAGCGGCCATCTTGCGGCTTTCGCACTCCTCCTACGTCGGCGTCGAGGCAGCGCGCAGAAGCTGCGGTCTCATCCGAGCTTCGTCTCCTAGGCTGGGCTCGGCCGGGACTGCGGCCATTTCCGGCGCTAGCGATGCCGCCTCTGAGTGCGTGCCGGCGACGGACGAGGTCGAGCTCCTCTCTGTCACGACAGCAACAGCGGTGGCACGAGACTCTCCCGCTGAGCAGCACTCTGCGGCTGCTGAGTGTGACGTCACTAGCTCGGCTTTAGCTGATGCTCCTGCCGTCGAGATTACAGACCTCGGTGCTGCTGCCGTCGCAGCCGCTGGGCAGACTGCTCCTCCGCCCGCTTCTGGCCTTGCCCCGGCGGCGGCGGCGGCGGCGGCGGCGGCAGATGGTCCGTCCTGGCGTCTCTTGCTCCTTGACCCTAGGACTTGGGTGGTGGCCTTCACCGCCTTCTTCCTGGAGCTCGGCATGGGCGTAGTGTACACGATCGCCGTGCCGTACGGCGAGGCTGCAGGCGTGGACAAGGCCGTCGTCGCCGACCTCTTGGCCGTCTGCGGTGCGGTGCAAGTGCCGTTCGTCGCGCTGCACGGGTGGGCGAGCGACCGTAAGGTCGCGTCTGCGCGGACTCACGTCGCCGCCTGCAGCCTGGCGACAGGCCTGGCCGCCCTGCTCTGCCCGGCCGTACCCGATCCTGCCTGGGGCCTGGGCCTGCTGCTGGTCTGCATCGGCGCCGCTGGCTCGGCAGTCTTCTCGCTCATGCCCGTCGCGATATGTGAGTCGCTCGGTCGGCCGGCCATGGAGAGGGCCACCGGCGTGCAAATGGTGGCGCAGAGCATCGGCCTGGTGACCTCCACACTTGCAGCAGGTAAAGCGCTAGCGACGGTGAAGGAGGAGGAGGAGATGGAGGAGGAACAAGGTGAAGGAGGAGGAGGAGGAGGAGGAGGTGTGCTTGCAGGGCTCCCAGTGTGACTGTGAGCTGCTGTGAGATGCGTAACATGTACCAGCTGGCCGCTCTGCATCAGCGGCTGCTGACCGGCCAGCTCGTGCTCGATCGAGCACGTGTCCGAGCACTCGTGCAAGCACACGTACGAGCACTCGTACGAGCACGTGTCCGACTGCAGATTGACAGCACTTGTCTTAGCAGTTTGCCCGGAGGGGAGTGGTCTGACTGGTACGTGCTTAGAACCGGTCAAATGTAGGCTGTCATATGACGAGCGACTGTCTTGCGGCCGGCTGCTCGTTTATAGGCATGACAGTCAAACTAATTGTGCTTGCTGATGCCAAACATCAACATCCTCTATTTTTGTCAGCGATGTAAATTAGTTTCTAACAAAATTTGACTTACAAACTAAAAAAGGGCAAAAGTTCAAGGTTAGTTTAGTTTAGTTAGTTTAGTTTAGTTAGTTTAGTTTAGGCAAAGTTCTGGTTCAAGGTCAAGGTTAAGGTTAAGGTAAAGTTTGAGAGAATATGCAGCGTCTGCTTTAACTTAGTCATAGAATTGGCATTTGAGTGTATGGGCATCTGTCAAACACGAGCCATTTGACTCATCATCAGCAAGTTCTGTCTCATTTACGCCGAGTATTAGTGCCAACTGCAGCTTCTTCGTCGAGGAAGTATACATCTTGTCTGTCTCAACATATCGTTGATGGCTGCAACACAGCTGCTACAAGCATTGCAGACCTCCTGTCAATCGATAACTTGACCTAGTCAAGCTCGCAGCCAGCCATTGCAGTGAGATGCCAGCGAACCGTCTACGCTGTTAACCAGGTCAAGCTCTTGCTTGTCCAGCCAAGCCTCTTATTATTACTAAATTAATTAAACTAAATTAATTAAACATTAGCCGATTTAGCAGTCTCTCATTTGTATAGCAGCCAGAGGGCCTTAACAGCCATCACCGAAGATTGCAGTTGGCAATAAAGGATTGTCATCCACTGGAAGATTCCAACCATCGACCTCTGTAATACCTGCTTCTATATATATATATATATATATATATATATATATATATCTATCTATATATATATATATATATATATATATATATATATATATATATATATATATGTATGTATATATATATATATATATATATATATATATATATATATATATATATATATATATATATATATATATATATATATATATATAATTGATTTATAAAGCACCCCAAGAGAACTTGAACTCTATTCAGGCGCTTCACATATGCCTCGGGGCTCGAGCCCACGACCTCAGCCAGACCTTGGTCGGGGCGAGCACCTTAACCGCTAGACCTAACCAGGTCGTCCTGACATTCTCGAACGTCCTAACAGTTTCTATATAAGCTTGTGATTGGCTGCAACCATTTCGAATGGCTCAAGTGTTATGCCGTCACGATTCCATGGCCTGTTACTCATATGACCTTGGTTTAAGCCACAGTAGGCAAAGAGGTCAATATCACAGACATGTTTGCAGTACAGCTTGTCTCGGCAAGTGTTCATAGTGGATAAATGAGCTTTTCTGCCTTCCAAACGAAGAGTAGAGTGAGGAAAGAGGTGTTAGTAGTGCTGGTCTTCCATCCAATGCTTGGTCGTGGGATGCCAAGCGGAGCTGGTGAACTTGTCGATAAGAAAATCTTTGGCATACTCGATTGCTTGTTCTGGCTAGTGCTGTCTACCCGTCTGTCAGGCTGAAGCTGAATAGGGCGGTATAGCTTCGACACGTTTATAGTTATATGGATTTCGAGTTGACCTGGCATCGTGAAGCACGGCGTTTATTCAGAACTCCTCCATAATGTTTCAGGACCCAGTTCAATGAGCCTTCGTGCAGACTATTTTCCTTTTAGTCAGGGTAATAAGCATAAGCATGTGCCTATGCTTATTTAGTAAAGAGCAGTGTTAAGCTGCATTAGATATGCTGCCTGCCAAGCTTTTCGAATATTACCGAGCACGAAGGCGTTCAAGGCCTGGGAATTGTAAAGTATTCAAACATAGATGAACTGGTTGATGAATAAACAAAGCTCAACTTTCGACCGTTAAGGTAAAGCAGTACGTTGGCCTTGATGGATGTAGCCTATGGTCAACATCTAGATCAAATTATGTATCTTGTCGTCATTCGTGTGAATATGCCTTGTTACACTATTCCTCTGCTTTCGGATGTAACCACCAATCGTTTGGTAATGCTTTCTATGAAGCATCTATAAAGTGCATAGAAAGAGATTCAGTTTTCTGAGGGCACTATAAAATGTTCTATTTTATTTATTATTATTAAATACTGTTTCTGCTACACTGTTAGATTTTGGGTTTAGCTAATTCCATAACAGAATAGCCTTGTCAATCTGCAGACCTGATTAATTTAGTTTCTCTGCGGTGAAGTTGATTGAAGGCTCACCTCAGATGGGTAGTATTACATCTAAAAAATAGCTTCTCTCAAGTTTGTTGGACGCTTAGAGAATTTACCCAGAGGCCTTTTTTGAGCACTACCAATTTAATTAATATTATTACTCTAAAATTAATATTAATATTCTTAATTTAAGACTCTGCTTACGTCTTATTTGAGCTTATTTTAATCCACTATTCATGATTACAGCAGGTTACAGTAACGTCTTTTTTATACCAGAATTTAAACTTTTTCGTTTCGTCAGCCAGTTTAGCAGCCGGCTTGGCTATACGTTTTGCTCCTGTGTGTATATACAGTGCTGGCCCAAGAAATCCATGCACCCAGAGGATGAAGATACAATATTTAAGCGTTCTGTAGACCTACCGCTCAAAATAACTTACTGTAACACAGGATTTGCACGAGTCAGCAATATTTATAGTAAATTGTGCATGTTGCCACCTCGGTTAGCCTTGCAGGTGCGATAAAAAACTCGCATAATTACTTGTTTTGGCTGTTTTAAGTGGGTTTGGAAACAGTTGTGGTTTTCGAAGCCTGGTTTTTATAGCTATATAAAAAACTGTGAATTATCAGTTTTTGGGTGTGCCAAAGGTGCCACTATCAAAAAATGCTCCTGGCTTGCCGTGCGAGGCACTGTTTTAGGAGTGGTCACGGTTTGAGGCATCTGGTTTTGTGCAGGCATAGACGTAGACCAACCCTGGTTCGAGAGAATGCAAGAAATCGATAGAATAGTTGGAATGAGAAACAAGCCAACTATTTTTCTTGATGAACTGGGTTAGCATGTAAAACTACTTATAGAAGTCACGGGAAATACTTGAGATGCTAACAGCTTGGCTATCAGCAGGTATAACAAAGTTTCCATTGAGATATCGAGAAGTCATTTCAAATGACTACAAACATTTGACTCACCGAGAGAGTTAATGCCTAGGAAATTGTTAGCAAGAATTCTTAAATTCCCTATTAATCAGAAAAGTCTGTTCTGCTATTTGTTCTGTACACCATGGCATCACTTTGTTCCAGTGTTTACTAAATACTTTTGGCGTATGCATGCTTTAAACCCTTGATGACTGCTGAGAAAACGACCTGATACAGTTGCTGAGATATATTGTTTAGAGGAGGAGGATATTCGGTGCATCCTTACTTGCTAAAGTGTTCAGCCGGTTCTGCGCAATATTATTCTTTGTAAATTGTGACTCCGTGGGAAGCCTGAAATGTGGTCCACATACTGCAAAAACTAGTCATTTTGTATGATTTGCAGCTAGTATTCAAACCAAGGTGGAGGCATGCATGTATATCTATATACTTTGATGGCACTTTTAAAGAAACTGCTCTGCTTACATCGGCTGATGCAGGCTACTTATTCACATACAGTCAAACCGTAACACAATGTTGAGAGCATGAGTCATACGGCACACCCGTTAGCTCTCTGGTCTAGGGATCGACATTGCAACAGCGGAGTTGCCACTGGGGTTGCATGACCACAGAGTAACTCAGTTGATATTCAGCATGGGTCTGCATGTCCTGTCGGAAAGTGAAGGTTGATGCAGGGACATAGTTAGTGTATAGTACGTTTTAATTGTCCAAGAACTGAATAAGTTCTCTCAGGGCCCGATACAAATGTATTCTGATATGATATTATATATTACACTTAGCATAAAAGCATCATTGAAGTGTGGCCACAGCTCCAATGTGGCTATACATTCATTCGGGTAATTGGAGGCTTTTCTACGATGTCAGAAACAGAAAAGTTATGCACATTGCGTGAAATATTTATTGACATCCAATGAACAAACTCATATCTTGTTGGTATGGATGCGTTTAGCATGACGGCGTCCCATCAACATTTCGTATGACCCTCGTTCTCTGGCCAGGCATGGGGGGCCACCAGCTTCTATGCTATCTCAGCCTGCACTCGTAGCCGACCTTGTTAATAAAAGCCAGGCTCTGTGGAGTGTGCTGTTGAAGGAAAGACAATGCAGAGGCTGGGGTTCCTGGCCAGGCAAGGGAGGTAATAAAGAATCGTGCTGGGATGACATCACGTTTAACGAAACGTTGTTTTTTGGGGCGTCAATAAATATTTTTATGTGCTTCGCATGATGCTTTAATATGCATAGCATCGTTGGAAACCATCCTATTATGGCCTTGGTTGCCCGGGAGGTAAGGTGCTCACTCTTTACGGCCATGTTATGTGTAATATTACTCTTATGTTTTATTATTATGGGTTTGAATTCCGCAGAGTGCTATCCTTTATTGCCAACTATTGCCGGTGGTGATAGTCATTAAGGCTCTTCTGCCGCTATTCATACGAGGCTCCTAAACAAGCTGATATAATATATTATCCGAACGAATTTACAATCAAAGCAGGCATCGATACTCTACAAAGATTTCTTGAGGCTGAGTGTACGAAAACTAGGATTACACCACTACATCACCAGTCGGCTAGCGTGGTGGTGGAGTACTATAATCGTAATTCTCTGTATTTTTCAAGTGCTGCTAGCTGTTGGGTATTCAGTGGTCACCTGACACGAAGCCGTCTGCTGTCCAGCGGCTGCTTGCTCTCCCTTCGTATTTTTACTACATCACGTGCTCGTAAACGAGCAAAACACCGGCTTTAAGTTTCGAGAGCCTTCCTTTCAGTGGTCAGCTGGCTTAGCACTTTAGATCGCTATACCGAGAGAAGTTCTTATGCTGACCCACAAGGCCCTCCACGGCTTGGCTCCTCCATACCTAGCTGAACTGCTGCATCAGTTTCAGCCTTCTCGTGCCCTCAGGTCCAGTATAAACCATCAATTAGCTGTTCCAATCTCCACTTAAAGACCGTTGGCGACAGAAGCTTTATTTCCTCAGGTCCTAGACTATGGAACTCGCTTCCACAATTCTTATGCAACGACAACTGCTCTCCTGCTGCCGACTATGGCTCATCTTTTTCAGCAGTCCTGAGCTGCTACTTCCATGCTACTCACTACCTCAACTGCTCTCCTGACTCTGCTAAGCTTTCCACTTTCTCTTTGTGGCATATGAATGCGTACCGAAAGCTGCTCAGGCTGTGGGTGCGATATACAAAACTCTGCTGCCTAAACCCACACTCTCTCTGTGGCTTTTTTGAGTTACAGACGGAGAGGCATTGATGAGGTGCTAGTTCCTCGGGGGCTGCTGGTCTTGCAAAGGCGTTTGTTCTTCCGGCTACGATTGGTTGGGGCCAGCTTTGAGCCACGGGGCACGCAGAATGCCGCAGCCCGCTGGGCTGACAAGGCTTGCGGCGCTGGGTCAAGGCCGTCTCTTGGGAGATCTCCAATCCAGTGGTGGCGGTGATGGACGAGGAGTAGTGGCTGCGGCTCATTGTGTAGTCCTAGCGCACCGGGAATGGGGCGGCGGCCTGGCACTTATTGACCAATAGCCGGGACAGGTGCATTGAGCTTCTTTTCTGGGGCTTTTGTGCTCGGAACTTTCTGAATCAATATTGGTTGACTTGCACAATGAGCCGCTTTCACTCCCACCCGGTGGCATTCACTTTAAAGTTGCAGCTCGTGCATGTGGACCGAGACTAATGTAATGTATCGTCGTCTGTAACTCCACAAAGCCACAAAGACCGTGTTCGTGTTACACAGGAGAGTTTTGTTTAGCGAACTCACAGCCCGAGCCGCTTTCGGTATGCATTCGGTAGATTTCATCCCACTCACCAAAGAGAAAGTGGGAAGCATAGCGGAGGCAGGAGACCTGTTGAGGTAGTGAGTTGCATGGCAATAGCAGCGCAGGACCGCTGGAAAGGATGTGCCATAGTCGGCAGCAAGAGAGTAGTTGTCGTTGCATACGAATGTACGAATCGTGGAAGTGAGTTCTGCTGTCTAGGACCTGCAGAGCTAAAGCATCTGTCGCCAACGGTTTTTAATAAGTGGGCTGGAGCAGCTAATTTATTGTCCATACAAGACCCGAAGGGGCAAAGAGGCTGACACTGGCGCAGCAGTTCAGCTAGGTTCGAAGGAGCCAAGCCGTGGTGAGCCTTGTGGGTCAGCATAACAACTTTGCTCTGTAACCGATGATCAACCGGCAGCCATCCTAGCTCTTTTGGCAAAGGAGACGCGTGGTCAAACCTCTGGCCTCTGAGACTGACTGATGTGCACGAGAACTGGAATGAGCGGGAACATGCTGGCCAATCCTGTGCTTCTTAGTGCAGCTACCGGTAGGCATTTCAAAACCTAGAGCCACTCTGGTGTGAGAGCACATCTTGAAATGAGCGGTCGACGTCACGTCATCTCCTAATTGGATGTCATTCAGAAAGAAGCTTAGAACCTTACCCATTCCTTCCTTCAGCTGAGTGAGTAGTCGCACGTGAACCTTTATGTTCTGGTGCCGTGTATGTTATGACTAACCAATCAGAATGCACTTTTCAGACAATGTAAAGTTCCCAGAAAGAGATTTGTATCTCTTCGGGGGGCTATATAGATGAATTATCATCATTCACTTTTTGACTTGAGATTTATATGGAAGATGTCTGCACCCTGCTGATTCTAAATGCCGAAGCCTTTTATCAAAGTAATGCAAAGGAATGTTTCTCACAAGTCGCACAACAACACGATGACAGTCGCAAGACAACTATTAGAAGAGCAAAGCCTCCAGCTATCCAGCCACACACTCGGGATGTCCTATTGGTAGTTGTACCATTTTATCGTCGTTAATTTTTATGAAATTTGCCGACATCCAGGATTGTGTGCCTGCAAGGCAAGAATCCAGTTTAGCAGTTGCTGCCAGCCGATTCTGAGGGCTTAGACGACACATACAGCTAAGTGTCATCAGCATAGAATTGATAGCCGATTCCTTGGCCCTAATCACTTTTCCCAGATGTACAGTATCAATAGAGAACAACTAAGGATTCGGGACAGATCCTTGTGGGACTCCACAGTTGACTGCTCTGATGGATGAGACATGACCCCCACGAGAAACGGATTGAACACGATCAGACAAGTACGATTTGAATCTTGTCCGTGCTTCGTCTGCCAGACTGATCGTTGTTCTCAATCGTTCTAGGAGGATACCGTGGTCATTAGTGTCGACGGCAGCTGATAGACTCGGTAGTGCAGTGCCATTCCTATCGTCGTTTCTACATAAGATGTAATTGGTTACACGGACTGGGTATGTGTTCATACTAGTGGATTGTAGATGTATGCATCCATGTGCGTGTGTGAGTGTGTGTGTGTGTGTGCCTCTGTGTGTGTGTGCCTCTGTGTGTGTGTGCCTCTGTGTGTGTGTGTGGGCCCGCGTGAGTTTTAGTGTGGGGGCGTGAGTGAGAGCACCCATCGTCACACTCATGGACACACATGGGCATGGACGAGCTGCAATTTCTGTTTTTTCTACCACCGATTACGTATAAACTTGGGCTCAATTTGCCGTTACTGTTAAACAGTAATGGACATTATTCTTTTCTCCTGGACTTGGTCTCTTCACGGAGCCGAAATTTAGAAGTGATAGCACCTTTTATTTACCTCCTCTGTGTTACTATGTAAGAGAGGACTGGCCTACTGTCACTTGCCTTCGGTGAATGATTTTGAAAATGCAGGCGATTACGGGCGAGAAGGGAGGTGATCGGTAGCCGCAGGTTATTTCACCTATCTCCATGCCTAGTGCAAAGCCGCGTTGGCACGTGACCAACCGGGTCAGCGTGGATTCGACCCGGGCAGCTGGAAGTCCTCCGCCACCAGCTGGGAGTGGGTGAATGCTGTTGAGGTTAGTCTGTTGTTCGCTACTAAATTTGGATGTACCATCAGCCATACGTTACGTTTTGGTACGAGGCTTATGTGGAGTGTATTTGCATTGGTCCCAGCACTTGCAGGCCTCGCTCGAATCGCTCACGCTTTGGACTTTTTTTGTGGTCATCTGCTCCTTGCTCACAGCGGATCCTTTCGTTTTCGCCTGCTTCATCGCTCAATCTCCTTAGCACCCTGTTCTAACTTTATGTGGCTCAGCTCTCTCTCTCTCTCTCAGTTTTCGCCTGCCTTTGTCTGCTCGTCATTATTTCTCCGTTTTTTCCTCACGCTCTCCTGCTGCTTATCTCTCCTTCTGGTCATGCCTCTCTCCATCACTCTTTGGTTATCTTTATCTCTTTCTCTCTCGACGTCTCTGTCTCCTGTCACACTTTTTAGTTTCAACCAAGTTAACCGTAAATGCATGTGTCCTGTTGCATTCGCATTGCTTCTACAGTTCTAATCCGAAGCCGTTACATGCGATGCGAGGCTATGACAGACGAGTGATACCAGTGCATATAGTAGGTGGTGCATGTGGACTGGTAGGTACACATCGACCGGTAGATACGTAGTTTAGTTTTTAATTCTTCGCAAAAGTGTTCCTTGGCTCAAGCAGCCTAGTGCAGATGTAATCGCGGGAATCATCCGTGAGAAAAATCTCTTTCTAAAACCCGAGCCACTTTTTTAGGGGCCATATATGAGGCCACCGAATCGTGGAGCATAGTGATGTACTACATCGGAGCAGTCTTGATGATGGCGTCTGTTGTGTCCGGTGGCTATCAGCTGTGGTCCAGCCATCACCGGCCACGGGCTCTCTGCTGGTTTGCTGACACGAGCTTAGAGTTTGATGCTTCAAAATGAGTGCAAATCATACACTTCCTTCTCGTTTGGATCACGGGGAGGATCACGAGAAGTATTGCAGTACTGTCACGGCCGACGATATCAGGAGCCGACCGTGCCGTGCTGTTTGGCCAGAGTTAGAAATAGCAGGTACCTGGCTGAGCTGTTGTCTGCAGTGAAGTGCCGATTTACATGCACTCTAACACGGCCTTGATCTCTGCCACTTGATCGAATGTGCAGCCTTGTATGCGACGGTGAGCTATACCGCGTAAACCAGGATAGGGCGCCGGCTCAGGCTCAGCTGTGATGTAATTCAATTTAACGTGAAGGTCCTTCCTTTTGGCATATCAAATGTGGTGGCTGTAAGCCTACTCAGTACTCTTTGTTCAGCATCATGTTTGTGTTTATATAAATATAAATAAATAACTATATATATATAATATATACATCATTTGTATTGCGCCCCAAGAGAACTTAATCTCTATTCAGGCATTTCACAAATGCCTCGGGGCTCGAGCCCACGACCTCGGCCAGACCTTGGTCGGGGCGACTTAACCGCTGGACCAAACCAGCTTGGCGTTGAGCTTAGGATCCACTTTCATTGCAGCTGAGTCAGATCAGTGGAAGCGTGGGAAGTCTATCGAGACTTGAACCGTTGGCATTAGACGTCGGCTGAGCAACGTTTTGATTTCTTAGCTCTTAGACAGCACCTATATATGGTTGTAGTTATCACTCAGAAGATAGCACCTTCCATGAACATTTTAAATCATCGTGTGCAGGTGAGTGTGATATTTAAGCGAAAAGAGTCGCATAACTTGAACTTATCAGCATAAGTGCAGTAAATGATCGTTACATTCATTGACTTTAAGCGATAACTAGTGGCTGTCTGTTGCAGTTAGCATCGACCGGTTTTTTATCTAAATCAGGGTTTTGGAATGCTTTTCCAGCGACCGCATGCTACTAAAAGACTATGGCTAGTAGATGCATCATTCGTTTGAAGGATGTGAGGTGACTAATGCAGTACCTTCAGGTGTTTCGAAAGATTCACGGTTAGACAGGCCAGACTTCCTTTAGTCTCACTCCTTTATATATTTTTCAGTTTGTCAATCTTACGTAAATCATATTGTATACACAATCCTTTATATCGCTCTGCTCATAAGCCTCGGCTTATCGTGGCTATTTTGTGAGCTTTTCTCAGTTGGAAGTCAGCGGCCAACTTATATTTCATAATTGCACGGCTTTGCAATTCTATGGCTCAGGGCTTTGCAGGTATTTGTCCCAAGTTGGCTTGGACTAGCCCTGTTACCAGAGCTGCATTGGCGGTCCTAGTTCTGTCAGGACGTGGAAGCCACTACTCGCCATTTGTAACACATGCGAATGTCAGAAATACATGCAGCACAGAACTTGACAGAGTTCGTCGTGCTGAAAGGCTGGCAGGGATCAAAGCATAGGTGCTGCTTTGTGTCATTTGTGCTAAGATTAGGTCAATGGCTAGTCCAAGTCTCAGAAAGAGCTGTATATGACTTACAGAACTTACAGATATATGGACCAACTTACAGTTTTCGAGTCACCATGCAGCACAAACGGACTTGCAGCACAATCGACTGCCGATGCTTAATAATAATAATCATAATAATGCACTTGATAAAGCACCCTCAGAGAACTTAATCTCTCTCTAGGTGCTTTACATTTGCTGCAAAATGAAATGCAATTGAATCGTGAGTAAAATCATGGGTGATAAACAAAAAAATGATTAACATGGTTAGGGGTGACATACACAGGGTCAGCATGTAAATTTGGTTAGTGGCAGCATGTGCTTAGTCGCTAGCTGGTTAGCAATCGGCTTCTAATCAGCTGGCTGGCAAACCCACTACTCCTGCAGTGGCCATGCATGTGGTTCCCTGTTTTTAATCAGCCAATTAGAGACTAGTTTCCAGAGCTAGTGCATATGTCATACTGAACTTCATACAATCGTCGAAGTCAAGGATGGTCGTGGCACCATCACTCAAGAGGCACCCGAACGAGTAGAGGCTGCTGGAATGAGCACTTGCATGGCTCGTCAGAGGCTTGTAGAATGAGCAGACAAACGCCCCCCTGGAGGCTCAACATAATTACTCTATTGTTCGATTAGAACAATGCTTACCCTATTCCTGTTGTGTTAACCTCCGATCAGATAACGCCTAGTCATGCACGATTCAACAAGATGCATATTAAATGGTACCACTGTGGGCATTGGCTCGTCGTTGGTTCACATAGTGGGCTCGAGAATCATAGAGATCAGTAGGGACAGGCCGAGTTTGCACTCCAGCCAATGTGGCACTTTGGAAAAAGACCTGTGTGAATGCAGCTCTCTGAGAGTGCTGTTTGCTTCGCACGAAGCCTTACTTTAGCCTTTGCAGCTTTCAAATGACCACAGCGACACTGAGTTGTCTCATCATCTTGTCATTGCTTAGCTGATGGTGCCTAACTAAGGACAGTGGTGCTATTCGGAACCCGTATTTCGATGTTGCTTACGCACAAGGACACTGTTGCTAGCATTTCCGGGAAGCCGGAAGTCAAAATCTAAAATAAAAAAGGCACAGCCACTCCACCGCGACGACATGTATAGTTCCACAGAGGGAATACCAACAAAGAGGCCCTGCTCGGTCATTTATCAGAGATGTGATCTAAGAGGCTGTTCATCGTGTGCAGCCACCAGAAGCATCCGTGATGAGCCTTTCATCGGAGTTAAGACCCAGAGGGTGGAATGGGACACTCACCAAAAGGTTTCGGCTAGCCTTAGTGGCATTGTGAAATGACCTATGTCGCAGAGCTTGCCATGGCAGCAGCCATTCCGGCCATTCCTGAGCGACTCGATCTTGCAAGCAGCTGCAGGCAGCGCAGGCTGTGCAGGCTCGCTGCCTGCACCTGTAGGCGGCACGCTGTGAAATAGAAGCCACGAGCCTTCGTTAGCCAGGCCGAGGCAAAGCCGAGCTCTATGGGCCCAGCAAGCTATCTGTTATGTCTAGCCCCTGGCTAACGTGCAGCTCTCTGACTCTGATCTATTTCCTGCTTTCGCTTTGTTGCGTGAGATGAAGTCAGTGCGCTACCGACTGCTTGCCGGATGCCGCTAAGGCTGTGAGTGCGCTATCTAAAACTCTCCCGCGTAACACCCACGTAGTCTTTGTGGCTTTGTGGAGTTACAGAGGGAGATACAAAGTACAAAAGTAGGAATAAAGATGCTCAGTCTCTGGTTGGGTATGCAGTGCGCTCGATGCATACTTAACGTTGCGTTTTCTGGTCAGCACGGAACATTTAATGATCGTCTCCGAATGCAGCCTTTGAAAACTCCGATGGCAGGGTGACTGTAATTTAGTGACAGGTTCCTGCAACTCACTTGAAGCGTGTTCGATGGAAACAGAGTATCATTGGTGCAGTGAAAAATTAATCAAGCCGCGCTGGAAAGTGGAGAAAGTTGTTACGCCCGTGTATTTGTAAAAGAAGCTAACGGAGAGGAGCTGGCCGAGTTGGCAGCTCGAGGAACTCTCGAAGAATTGTGCAGCCAATATTTACTGTCCACGGTCCACAGCTTAAAGCCGTCCACGCAGTCGCCCGAGACTATGAACTGTGTGTTTGGTCATCGACTTCGAGCTGAAGATTGCTTATGAAATAGCTGCAACAACAAAATCTTACGAGCGGTTCACTCTATGCAGCCAGAATTATGTACAACTTACGACCTAGCCAGCATATGAAGACAGGGCCTGACTATAGCATGTCAGTGATCAAGACCTAATACTGTACTTGTCATAGGCAGCGTCAGGCAATGTGATTCAGTACAATCCAACCACCATCCATCCTTATCGATGTAGCCAAGGAGTCCGTCCTACGATCGGTTCTGGCTCACGATACTCGGGCTTCCTAATGGGAGACTATTTTCTCATGTCTTCTAGTGGACTACAACAGCTCGTTTTAGCAGCTGAGGAGGCAGCTTCCGTCTTGGGTGAGTTCCTCTGTCCCGAGTATGGTCTAATAGTGTGTCGGTGCTCAGCCGCTTTCAGGCGTACTCACCCTTGATGCCGCGTTGCATGCCCTCGGCAGGAACGCCTGGGTAAGGGTACTTGTAAGGGCGAGTTACGACGGGGACGCGGGAGAGAGCAGCTGCATGCTTTTTTCGCAGCGTCTGCCGAATACACGTCTGTCAGAGCCCGAGCTAAGGTGCATGCCTGCTGTTGTCTGCCCACCGTTTCTTCAAACTTCACTGAGTGGTGCTGCTTGACACGAAAGCCTAGCCAGCCGCGAATGCTGGTTCAGCTGAGCCTGCATCGCAGCGACATGCCTCAGCTGGTAGACGGCAACTGGTTATCTACCTTGGCCCGCTGCAGGGCCTTGGCCACCACATCCTCGATATTGTCGTGGGCGTGGCATGGCAATCCCTTACAGGGTGCATTCATTTCAGTTGCTCTGCTGCTCGTCGGTGACCAGCCATGTGGTTCAGGAACGCTGGACCGCGACCATTCGAGATGCAAGTGCTTTGTGGGGAGGCAAACGCATCCTTAGTTCGCGTCAAGACATCCAGCCGATCGCCCTCTTGCTAGATTCTCGCTTCTATGCCGACGACACACAGCTGCATCTACTACGCTTTGATCCCTTCCAGCCCTTCAGCTAGTCAAACTCTTTCAACTCCCTCTCTGCTTGCATTGCCTACATCCGCACATGGATTGCAGCAAACTTCTCAAGTTTAATGACGATTAACCAACTAAAATTAAATATTCACATACCAAGTTTAACTCGTCTGAAGAGCAATTGTGTTGGAGCAACGAGGTTAATGCGAGGGTAAGGACGGACAGGTCACTAAGCGGATTTGCATTTTGTCTGGGGAATAAAGGCGTCTGTAATGTGTTGGTCCGATGCGAGTATCTTTCTCATATTTGGTCTCCAAAGCATGGGAGGTCCCGGAAGCTGAGCAGTTCATATCCGAACAACTCGGTTAAGCCGCAGGTTAGTTATTGGGCTCGACAAATCTTTCGTCGGCACTGATAGATTCACACTGGTATCGGTGGGGCAGCAAGCTTTTTTGATTTTTAAATTATTGAAATTGGTTGAATCAATTGGCAAAGACTAACGCTGCCCACCTGAGGCCCCTTCTTTCGCGTCGGGCTACCCCTTTTAGCCAGCTTTGGCAATCATACTGCACGTACTTAGGGATATCTACCCTGATGCCTATTATCCTGCGTAATAAGATTTTTCTGATACGGTCATGCAGTATACAGTATATACATGTATTAATACATTTACTCAATGCTATCATATAGATCCGTGTAAAATTATTGTTCTCTGTACCACTCATTTCTCTCGATATGCCTCATTAGGTTATTTGAGCTAGACGCCCTGGCACTACTGCAGCACCCGGACGTCTGGAGAGAGGGTCATCGGCATAGCCAGTTAGCCCACACGTGACTGAGCCCTATAGTTTAGGAGTATAAGCTATCTGAAAATTTATATTACACATGCACAGTCGATTTTAGGGGAATATTATACCCTGTATTATACGACTGCATTATACAGATTCTATGCATATAAAACAATAGCCATGCCCCATTCAGAAAAAACCAGCCGATGACTGAGATAAAGAAAATGAACGCGACCTGTTTGAACAGAGCATCCCCGATCCCAAGAGAATGTATACGTACTTAAGTTAGGAAGTAGAGGGAAGAGCCTCGAAGTCGCCTCGATCTCGCTCTAGCCGGACCAATCATCATTCGAAGACCGGCAGCTAGCAGCCGAGCTAAAAGCTGGCCAATTTCGACGGCGAAGTGTTCTTATCTTTGAATCAAGTCACAGCATTGGATGGGCCCAGGATACAAATGTCCAGTCCATGCTTCAACGTATCTCTCGCCTGCTTCTTCCCTTTTCAGCGGGTTCCTCAGGGTTTTTAAAGCGTCTCGACTCCATGAAGAGCCCATATCTTGCACCTATCCAAATCAAACGGCATGCTTGTGGTACGATGCTCACCAGTGTGGTCGCACGAAATGAAAGAAGTAGCAAATGCCCACTAAAGATCCTCAGCAAATTATCCAAAGATTGAATAATTCAAAAGTATTTACTGTCCATACAGCACCTGAGGGCATGAGGAGGCTGCAATTGGTTCAGCAGTCCAGCTAGGTATGGAGGAGCAAAGCCGTGACAGGCCTTGTGGGTCAGCGTAACAACTTTCTATCCCATACCAACTTAGAGCCACGAGTACACATCATGAGCATATATGATGTGCAGCCTGCTTGGAGACTCCTAAAGTAGGAGCGAACAATAGTCAATTCCAATGGTCGTTTTAAAACGTCTATGTCACAGCTGATGAACTTATTTCGTTCCTAATCGTGAGAGTTCAGTTACGGCCAATTGCTAGCAAACTACGGGCTGGCTCATTTCAGAGCCTCTTTCAGATAGCGACAGGCTAGTTTTAATGGCTGTTACTACCGCTTCCGGTAGGCAAAACGGGATTGCTGCTCGCTGCGGGACCCGATTGTAACCTTCAGCGTGAAGGCCATGAAGCGAGAGCCATTAGCTTTGCAATAGTGCTTACCAATTTTGCACGAGCACGCTGCAGTATAAATGACATTCGGCAATGAACCGAGCATACGCTCTGGCTGATCAACGTCGATGCGGTTTCTGCAATCAAAAACTTGTCGCCATGGGCACTATATCGCCTTATAACAGTATCGCCATAAGAGCTATATAGCATATAGCTATTCAAAATACTCAATATAACAATATCCCCATACGAACGAGACAGGTTTAAACAGTGCAGACCAGCAAAATGGAAGATTCCCCTTAGAGCATCGCGTAACGTACTGCCATTCTTTGCTAACAGAACGGAGGTGTAAACATTCCCAGAAACGTATATACATGCAGAGTGATAACTCATTCCCGCTCTCAGCTCAGAGCCTGTACTCTGGTTAAATAGCACAACCGAAAGCTAAGGAACGCCAATACTGGCGGCTGCATGACTGTCAGCTCTGCCATTCGCTTAACGTTAAGGGCTGCGCGAAGTTCTACGATTGACAGGGCAGATAAGGCATCTCAGTGTACCCGGCTGCTGCTATGATGTTCGGCCACGGTATCCCCCCTTAGGACTAGGACTCCAGAGGACTCTTACTCCGTAGGACTACGATAGCAGAGCGAGGCTCCGAGACGGCTTGTTGCACTAGTCGTTCGCTGCCCATTGTTTCGGGCTAATTTTGTAACGCTCAGACGACAGACGTCGATTGTTCGATCGTTCTCGAGCGTTGTCCTCTTTGGTCGCCACTGCCGTCGCGTGCCGCAGCACTCTTGTTTAACGACTCCTCGTGCGGCTCGGCCTGTCGTCGGTCAGTGGCTCGCGCCGACGCTATTGGGGAGCGGCGGCTACTGCTCTCCGAGCAATGGCCTCGCTCGGGCTGCTAACCACTATCGGTAAGCTGGAGTTTTCGCGGCCGCGGGGATTGCTGCTGCCGCTTGATTTGGGTTTCGCAGAGGCTTCGGAGCGTTCTCTTGTTGCATAAGTCACTCTGCGGCCTAGCTGCCGAATGCGTCTTGATGTCACGAGGCGACAGCTCATTGCTTATGGTGAGTAGTAAGCAACAGGAACATTGATAAAACCCCCGAGTTAATGAAATGGACTTGATGTAGGGAAGCACGAATTTCGTGTGGCCACTGCCCATGGTCACTACCCATCGCTCACAGATTTTTAAACACATCCCATTTGCTCACATGCCAAGAATTATTAGTTCACTGTTGCTGTAAGAGACCGGAGAAGCAGTGCCGTGGACGACGTAAGTCAGCACCATTGTTTGCACGTTTTTTGTTTAAACGTTCAGCAACGACCTCCATCAGCGTCCTCGGACGCTCTTGGTTACTCTTGGTAGTGCTTAGGTTGGCTCGCCATCAAACGAAATCGGTCAAGCCGCTCGAACGGAGGGGACGATCTACCCCATCGGATGATCTAGC